>NC_069471.1:23138916-23188916 GCF_026875155.1 Cherax quadricarinatus | reverse complement strand
TTGTGAAGTAGATTAGTCCATTTCAGACCCCCAAACATACATGTACAAATGCACTACATAAATACACTTACATAATTGGTTGCATTGGGAGCTGATCGTAAAGTGGGGGTCCACTGTAAAGCCATTATCACGTGGTGCATTATGGGCAGACTAATCTAAATACTTACACAGTACTTAAGACTAGACAAAGGCTATTAAGTAAGAGTACTTAAATGTAAAAGGAAGAGAAGTAGCTAAGTGAACAATAGTACAATTTTAAGTATGTATATATACTGTATTTCGCGGCTTTTAAGACTTGTTTTAGTCTCAGTGGCTCGGCACTGGACGTAACTGGGAAGCTCCAGTCCACCCCATACCCTACATAAGTTGGGTGTGAGGTGGACTGGCCTTCAGTTTATAGGAGGCAGGGTGGTTTTTGGAGACATTTTATGGAAAACAAAATGTGTCTAAAAAGCCACAAAATACGCTACTTCAAACTGATATAGTGATTTTCAGTTAAGTAGGATTGCTAAAGCAGTTAACACAGGGATTAGAAATGTGTGTTATGAGAAAGCATCAGTTCTTTACTGATGATTACACTCTCTCTCCTTTATTAATAAACACTGCAAAAACAACTCGTCCAACACTGTAAAAGGTCAAATGTTGAACTATCGTTAATGTGTTCGTGTTATGCAATTTACTGCAAAATTTACACACAGTAGAAAGAGCTGTGATCCTATCTCTGCTCATTTCAAAGCCAAGCCCTATTTAGGGTATACAGTAGTACCCTCGTACCCGCAAATTTGGTTTCCGCGGTTTCAGTTATACATGGTTTAGAGTAGCCTGAAAATAACCCTTAATTTTGCTTAATAATGGCCATAAAATGCATAAACAGTAATGGTGGCAGCTCTTCAAAGCCTAAGAGAAGCTGTGAAGCGCTTCCATAAGTGAAAAAGTGCTAATTCTTAACTTACTGTGCATAATTTAGCAATTAAACTTCATCATAGTCATGTATGTAAATGAAGACATACACTCTCACTTAGCGATGTACTCGTTTAACGACCGCTTGGACTTATGATGGGCTCTGACCAGTAAGCAAACCTATGTATATCTGAGCTGATTTCCTCTATTCTGTTTATTACACTATACCGTACACTACTGTATAAACATTTAAAAATATACCAGAAATATTATAAATAGTACAAAGGTGGCATTAAAACAACATCAAAGATGGTTGACACGAACCCACTAATAATATAGCACGTTCCTCGCTTAACGGCTAAATCGTTTACCGACCTACTCTTAGGAATGGAACTCCATCGTTATGTGAGGAGAGACTGTATAGGGTTTGCTAGTATCCATGGTAGGTCTTGGAACGTATCCCCAGTGGATATGGGGGGACTACTATACATATACCGTAGGCCTTCACTTAATCAGTAGGTCCTTGGAAACTGCAACTTAAGCGAAATGACGTACTGTAGAGTACCACTTATATGGCAAGCTAGGTTCCTGGCTACTGCCAGAAAGCGGACATCGCCAGAAAGCAGAACACCATTTTTCCACTCGTAAATGCATATAAGTAACAGATAACAAGTTTACACTAACGTACGGGTGGGCCGCGGTGACCACATTAGAGTCAGATGGGAGGAGTCGTATCGCGAGTTTTGGTCATAACTTGAAATGTCTGTATTGGTGGAACACTGTAAGGCGAAACACCATAAAGCAGGCCCCTACTGTATAACAAACCCAATTTTACCATAGGCTAATTGATACTGCAAGGAGCACCTCCTACCACTACAGCTCAAAAACAAACAATAACAAATATGGTGTGCTTGCCATGCCCTTTCGTACCGCATCATTTATCATTGTGCATTTGTATGATTATCATATGCTTTACAGACAGTGGAACTGGCTGGGAATCAATTTTTTTTCCTCATCGTTATAATGTTACAACACTGAACAAAACCAAATAAAATAACGTTATTCAAGGACCTGCCGTACACAGCCTCTCCTCACTTAATAACAGAGTTCCGTTGCTAAGACCACGTCGGTAAACGAATCATCGCTAAGCGAGGAGCATACTATAATGGTAGTGGGTTTGCTCCTTGCTTAGCGATGAATTCGTTTACCGACGTGGTCTTAGCAACGAAACTCTGTCATTAAGTGAGAAGAGGCTGTGTACAGCAGGTCCTTCAATAACGTTATTTCATTTGGTGATTTTGTTCAGTGTTGTTACGTTATAACGATGAGGAAAAAAAATTTATTCTCAACCATCTCTGATATTGTTTTAATGTCACCTTTCCACCATTTATAACATTTTTAGTATATTTTTAAATGTTTATGTAGTAGTTTACCGTATATTGGAATAAACAGAATAAGAGAAATCAGCTCTAATATACATTATTTACGTATGTATACTGGTCAGAGAGTCCATCATAAGTCCGAGTTGTTGGTAAACAAGTACGTCGTTAAGCGAGGAGAGGCTGTATATACATATATATCACCACTCTTTAGGAAGAGACCCCAAAACAGTTGACTAACACCCAGGTATCTAAAGATGCTCTTTACTTTACAACGGTTCGGCTTACGATTTTATGATGGTGCGATAAATTACATTCAGTATTGTACATTTATTGATAAGGATAATCTTGTATTCATTTATTTACTTTTCAGTACTGGTATTTAGCTACATTAATTATTTCTTTATTTACTTATACGGTGACGGTAGTTATTTATTACTTATTTATTTATCATATCATATACATGTATTCATATTCAACTTATATTTTCAACCTATGACGGGTTCCCCAGAAAGTAACCCCATTGTAAGTCAAGGTCCACCTGTATTTATTTCTAAGTGAATGGGTAGCAGGTATGAGATTTGCCTACAAGTCTTGATGCAATCAGAATTAAACCTAACCCCATTGGATGAGAGCTGAAGGCACTACCAGAGCTACAAGCTACCCATGGCAACTTCAATATAAACACAGCAAAATGTCGAAATTAACCGACACCAATTTTACACAACAATAAATATTGCTGTAGATAAATGGTTAGGAGAATCGATAGGACGATGAATTAAGACACTTGGGTATCTACTGATACCCGTGTGTTGCACAAGTGTCTACTGATACCCGTGTTGCACAAGTGTCTACTGATACCCGTGTGTTGCACAAGTGTCTAATCCATCAACAAATATTGCTAGAAGGAAACATATCGTGAGAATGGTAAATAAATAGCATACAAAGAGTACCTACCACTCCATGACTACCAACAAACATTTCTGATTGTTGTAAATGTTTTCATAAACATCAATTACTGCTACAACATGGGGACACGTTGATCCCCGACAGTGAAGGTCCACCTCTCTTCTGGACTTTGGACTATCACGCAGAACCTATGGGAGAATTTTCAGCCTGTCATGTCAAGCGATAATATAAAATATCGAAGTTGAAAGGTTAGTTAACAATGCTCGTGCAACGCTTGGGTGTTTCAATTGTGGAAATGTTTGGCCTGCCAGTGGCTTCCTTAGTTCAGTACAGAGAAGAATGGTGGATGATCAGGAGGAGGTTGAGGTAATCAGTCCCTCAACCTGGAGTTGCTGTAATCAGTCCAGAGTCCATGTGATCAATTCATCAATCTTGAATAAAGTAGTACAGTCCACGTGTGCATATGCTGCACTCTAATCAAGACTGATGGACTGATCACATGGAGTCCAGGATAAGAGATTGATTAAACCATACCATGGTTGGGGTTTGAACCTGCGGTCAGTGTGTCTCAAAACTCCAGACTGCGGGTTCAAACCCCACCCGTGGTATGATTTGTTTGCAATCGTATCATTACGATTTTGTGAGTCAAGAGACTGATTACCTCAAACTCCTCCTGATCTTCCACCGGTCTTCTCTGTATTGGACGGAAGAAGCCACTGGCTGGCGAAACATTTCCACAAAGTACCCAAGTGTTACACGAGTCTTATTCATCAGCTTGTCGGTTTTCTGAACCATTCATATACGTACATGTACACTTGGTCAACAATAAACACCAATCAGCCGTGAGACATCAGTCTTCTTGCTTAGTTTACACCCATCAACAAATGTGTATAAAATCAGTGTGGTTATTGTGATATAATACCAAACAGTTTACAATACTGTAAACTAACTACATGTATACTATACATGTATACTCTTACAGGTAAACCCTATCCTGGGAAGTTGAGACTGATTATCATGTTCTATTTGATTTTAAAAACACTAAAACTGTATATTTATCCAATAATTCCAACATTTCATATCTAACATTATCAAATTTACAATGTCATTATTAACTTGGTATTGTAGTGACCAATTCGCTTGTAGTATATTACGTATATCAATCATTATATAAAATTTTTATTTCTTGATGCAGTACAAGATAATGTAATTAACATACAAGGAAATATTGGTAGGCAATGTTGGGCAAGCTAATGTTTAAATGTTACTTAAGAATTAGACTATTAAGAAGGACTTTTATATAGTTACTTATGATCATATGTACAATAAGGAAGCTAATGAACGAATGGTACAATTTCAAAAGTCTTATTTTACACTATTTCAATGATCTTCAGTTTTGTGGAGTGACAATATTAGAACACTGCTGTAGGTCCACTTAAAGTTGCATTATTTTAATTTAGTTACCTCTCAATAACCTATGTCTAGTTTTGAGTAGTGTATGTACCTCTTAGTATTAGTCTGCTTGAAATACACTGCATGCTAGTGGCTTTCTATTGTGCTTAACAATATTAATTACAGTAGGACCCCCGTATCCGCGAGTCTGCAGTTCTTCAAAGCCTAAGAGAAGTCGTGAAGTGCTTCCCATCAGTGAAACAGCGATAATTCTCCACTTATTGTGCGTAATTTATCAAACTTTGTAATAGGAAAGTACGTAAATGAAAAAGATCCGTCTATAGCCTCTCCTCACTTAATGACGGGGTTCCGTTAAGACCACATCGGTAAATGAATTCGTTGCTAAGTGAGGAACATACTATAATGGTAGTGAGTTTGTGTCAACCATCTTGATATTGTTTTAATGTCACCTTTGCACCATTTATGACATTCTTGGTATATTTTTAAATGTTTATACAGTAGTGTACTGTATATTGTTATAAACAGAATAGAGGAAATCAGCTCTAATATACATTATTTAGGCATAAATACTGGTCAGAGAACCCGTTGTAAGTCGAGGCGTTGGTAAACGAGTACATTGCTAAGTGAGGAGAGGCTGTATAAAGTTCGCCACTATCCACAGTTTCAGCATTAGCGGCACGTCATTGTAATGCATCCCCTGTAGATACAGGGGTCCTACTGTACATATAAACTACATTTCTTATACTGCAAAAAGAAATACAGTTCGTTTGTTTGGTGCGTTTGTAATGGCAGGTCATTCTCGCATCTACTCACGCACCTGTCCAATCTGTTTTTAAAGCTACCTAGAGCACTTGATGCAACAACACTACCTGGCTCAAGTGGTAGTGCCTTCAGCTTGCAAAAAAAGTATTTCAACGCTGCGTAATTTGTGAAAGCGCACATCTACACACGGAAATGACACACTGGGATGAAGGGATAGAGAATACATAAAATGCAGTGTAATCAGTGTAATGCACCGATACATATTAGTCAATGCTCAAATTGATGGATTAGCGTTGGATAACTCGACTAACCAAATGAGCCCACTGGCTGGATAACTTGCCCTCGGTGACTTGGATAATCACTAACATCACCGGACACCAACAATATAGATTTAATAATAATAACAATGACAATAATAATAATGACAATATAAATAACAATAACAACAATAATAGTAATAATAATTAATAATACCAATACAAATAAAAATAATAATAATAGTCGCCCTGCCTTTACGGGAGATGACACATTAAAAATAGTCATGATAATGTCACGAGCTATATTAATATCAAATTATGCACTAAACCTGTATGGGTTAGAAATTATTTGATTAGTCACGTGGATGCTGCTGGAATATCATATTCACAGGGAAGCTCTAAACCTGTAGGGGAATGAGATGTAAAATATTTTATTGGGATAATTAACCCTGAGGGTTGGTAACCCAGTTAAGCCACTCTGTCTGGCTTATTTCCATTGGGGTCTTTGGACCTCCTTCCCCAGGATGCAACCCCCACCAGTCACCTAGTACCTAGGTAACTACTTAATGCTAGGTGAACACCCAGGTACCTACTTAATGCTAGGTGAACACCCAGGTACCTGCTTAATGCTAGGTGAACACCCAGGTACCTACTTAATGCTAGGTGAACACCCAGGTACCTGCTTAATGCTAGGTGAACACCCAGGTATCTACTTAATGCTAGGTGAACACTGAATTACCTACTTAATGCTAGGTGAACACCCAGGTACCTACTTAATGCTAGGTGAACACTGAATTACCTACTTAATGCTAGGTGAACACTGAATTACCTACTTAATGCTAGGTGAACACTGAATTACCTACTTAATGCTAGGTGAATACCCAGGTACCTACTTAATGCTAGGTGAACACCAAATTACCTACTTAATGCTAGGTGAACACCCAGGTACCTACTTAATGCTAGGTGAACACCCAGGTACCTACTTAATGCTAATTTCACTTATAAAAAGCACACTAAACCCACAGGGGTAATGAGGGATTTAATTTTCCATGTTGCTCCTATTTACCTCATTGTCCCTGATTACTTAACAGTAAATAGAGAGACCTATTTTTCTGACACTGAAAACCCGTATGGGCAACGACTTAATTTCACCACCGTGTGGCTCCTAAGCCAGGATAACCTAATTAAGGTATATAATGGGACCTATTTCCACCTTGATACCTATTTTCCCATTGAAAAAATGGGGTAAACAGCACCCCAGTGTGGCTCCTAAGCCAGGATAGCCTAAGTAAAGGTGCACAATGGAACCTATTTCCACCCTGACACCTACTTCTACTGATACATCTTATCTCCCCGATACACCCCGTCAACTAACTTCACGAATACCACCTGGTGGTTCACACTTACACTCACTCATTTGACCATAAACAGAAATATTAATCTCAGTCTTAAAATAATGAATCCTGTGATACTCCAATACTGAAACTATGTACTGTGCCAAAACAAAAGCATTCACATTGCTAAACTCACAAACTAGTATTTAGTCACTTAGCCATAATACCAACTTACCTCATAATTTGTAATATTTTACGATTAAGAATAAAACAAAGTCTGCCCGAAATGCCTAGCCATGCTAGGCGTTCTAGTGGTACACTGTGTAATACCTAGCCATGCTAGGTGTTCTAGTGGTACACTGTGTAATACCTAGCCATGCTAGGTGTTCTAGTGGTACACTCTGTAATACCTAGCCATGCTAGGTGTTCTAGTGGTACACTCTGTAATACCTAGCCATGCTAGGTGTTCTAGTGGTACACTCTGTAATACCTAGCCATGCTAAGCGTTCTAGTGGTACACTGTGTAATACCTAGCCATGCTAGGTGTTCTAGTGGTACACTCTGTAATACCTAGCCATGCTAAGTGTTCTAGTGGTACACTGTGTAATACCTAGCCATGCTAGGTGTTCTAGTGGTACACTCTGTAATACCTAGCCATGCTAGGTGTTCTAGTGGTACACTGTGTAATACCTAGCCATGCTAGGTGTTCTAGTGGTACACTTGTAATACCTAGCCATGCTAGGTGTTCTAGTGGTACACTGTGTAATACCTAGCCATGCTAGGTGTTCTAGTGGTACACTGTGTAATACCTAGCCATGCTAGGTGTTCTAGTGGTACACTGTGTAATACCTAGCCATGCTAGGTGTTCTAGTGGTACACTCTGTAATACCTAGCCATGCTAAGTGTTCTAGTGGTACACTCTGTAATACCTAGCCATGCTAGGTGTTCTAGTGGTACACTCTGTAATACCTAGCCATGCTAGGTGTTCTAGTGGTACACTCTGTAATACCTAGCCATGCTAGGTGTTCTAGTGGTACACTCTGTAATAGGTGTTCTAGTGGTACACTGTGTAATACCTAGCCATGCTAGGTGTTCTAGTGGTACACTCTGTAATGCCTAGCCATGCTAGGTGTTCTAGTGGTACACTCTGTAATACCTAGCCATGCTAAGCGTTCTAGTGGTACACTGTGTAATACCTAGCCATGCTAGGTGTTCTAGTGGTACACTCTGTAATGCCTAGCCATGCTAGGTGTTCTAGTGGTACACTCTGTAATACCTAGCCATGCTAGGTGTTCTAGTGGTACACTCTGTAATACCTAGCCATGCTAGGTGTTCTAGTGGTAACACTCTGTAATACCTAGCCATGCTAAGCGTTTCTAGTGGTACACTCTGTAATACCTAGCCATGCTAAGCGTTCTAGTGGTACACTCTGTAATACCTAGCCATGCTAGGTGTTCTAGTGGTACACTGTGTAATACCTAGCCATGCTAGGTGTTCTAGTGGTACACTGTGTAATACCTAGCCATGCTAGGTGTTCTAGTGGTACACTCTGTAATACCTAGCCATGCTAGGTGTTCTGTGGGTACACTGTGTAATACCTAGCCATGCTAGGTGTTCTAGTGGTACACTCTGTAATACCTAGCCATGCTAAGTGTTCTAGTGGTACACTGTGTAATACCTAGCCATGCTAGGTGTTCTAGTGGTACACTGTGTAATACCTAGCCATGCTAGGTGTTCTAGTGGTACACTGTGTAATACCTAGCCATGCTAGGTGTTCTAGTGGTACACTCTGTAATACCTAGCCATGCTAGGTGTTCTAGTGGTACACTGTGTAATACCTAGCCATGCTAGGGTTCTAGTGGTACACTCTGTAATACCTAGCCATGCTAAGTGTTCTAGTGGTACACTGTGTAATACCTAGCCATCTAGGTGTTCTAGTGGTACACTGTGTAATACCTAGCCATGCTAGGTGTTCTAGTGGTACACTCTGTAATACCTAGCCATGCTAGGTGTTCTAGTGGTACACTCTGTAATACCTAGCCATGCTAGGTGTTACTAGTGGTACACTCTGTAATACCTAGCCATGCTAAGTGTTCTAGTGGTACACTGTGTAATACCTAGCCATGCTAGGTGTTCTAGTGGTACACTCTGTAATACCTAGCCATGCTAGGTGTTCTAGTGGTACACTGTGTAATACCTAGCCATGCTAGGTGTTTTATTCTAGTGTACACTGTGTAATAACCTAGCCATGCTAGGTGTTCTAGTGGTACACTCTGTAATACCTAGCCATGCAAAAGTGTTTCTAGTGGTACACTGTGTAATACCTAGCCATGCTAGGTGTTCTAGTGGTACACTCTGTAATACCTAGCCATGCTAGGTGTTCTAGTGGTACACTGTGTAATACCTAGCCATGGCTAGGTGTTCTAGTGGTACACTGTGTAATACCTAGCCATGCTAGGTGTTCTAGTGGTACACTCTGTAATACCTAGCCATGCTAGGTGTTCTAGTGGTACACTGTGTAATACCTAGCCATGCTAGGTGTTCTAGTGGTAACTCTGTAATACCTAGCCATGCTAAGTGTTCTAGTGGTTACACTGTGTAATACCTAGCCATGCTAGGTTGTTCTAGTGGTACACTGTGTAATACCTAGCCATGCTAGGTGTTCTAGTGGTACACTGTGTAATACCTAGCCATGCTAGGTGTTCTAGTGGTACACTCTGTAATACCTAGCCATGCTAGGTGTTCTAGTGGTACACTGTGTAATACCTAGCCATGCTAGGTGTTCTAGTGGTACACTCTGTAATACCTAGCCATGCTAAGTGTTCTAGTGGTACACTGTGTAATACCTAGCCATGCTAGGTGTTCTAGTGGTACACTCTGTAATACCTAGCCATGCTAGGTGTTCTAGTGGTACACTCTGTAATACCTAGCCATGCTAGGTGTTCTAGTGGTACACTCTGTAATACCTAGCCATGCTAAGTGTTCTAGTGGTACACTGTGTAATACCTAGCCATGCTAGGTGTTCTAGTGGTACACTCTGTAATACCTAGCCATGCTAGGTGTTCTAGTGGTACACTGTGTAATACCTAGCCATGCTAGGTGTTCTAGTGGTACACTGTGTAATACCTAGCCATGCTAGGTGTTCTAGTGGTACACTCTGTAATACCTAGCCATGCTAAGTGTTCTAGTGGTACACTGTGTAATACCTAGCCATGCTAGGTGTTCTAGTGGTACACTCTGTAATACCTAGCCATGCTAGGTGTTCTAGTGGTACACTCTGTAATACCTAGCCATGCTAGGTGTTCTAGTGGTACACTGTAATAACCAAATTCTGTAAACTCAGCATTGTAATCCTTATAGAGAATAAACTTTGAATTTGAATACCTATTTTCACAATGAAATGCTGTAAACCCGTATGGGCACCTCATTTCGCCCACTTGTGGCTGCTAACCTAGGATAACCTAATTAAGGTACATACTAGTACCTACTTCCACTGGTACCTATTGATAAAATGCGGTAAACCCGCATGGGCGATGATTCATTTCACCCCGCGTGGCTCCTAAGCCAGGTAAACCTGGCATAGGTACACAATGGAACCCATTTCCACCACGATACCTAATTTCCCACTGAAAAAAACCGTGGTAAACCCGCGTGGGCGATGACTCATTTCACCCCTTGTGGTCCCTAAGCCAGAAAAACCTAACTAGGTACACAATGGGACCCATTCCCACCGCGATACCTAATTTCCCCGTGGATAAAAAAAACGCTGCAAACCCGTATGGGCGACGGTAGACTTCCCCTCCCCCCCCAGGGGCATTACCTTAAGCGCATATTTCCTCTGGTCTCTCTTACTGAAGCACTCGACAACCTTGCCGTTGATACCTAGGCCTAAAACATTGCTGGAAATAACGTAGTCCTCCAGTATAGGCTTATTCTTGGTGTTGACGCAGACTGTTGGGCGGCTCCTGCCTCCTTCCTCACCCTCCTCCACCATCATGGGCTCCTCCATCATACCTGCGCACTTCCTCCCTCTTTCTGGCCACGTTACATGTCACCAGGTGAGTTAGAAATGGGGGAAAATGGAGGAAATATGACGGTGGTCTTGCTGCCTCTCAGCCACCATAGTTTACACTGCCGGATGATCGTCTTCCTCCCTCACGTTTTTCAGGATTATCTACATCGTATTTCTAAACTCGCTCACCTGCCGTTATTTACACGAATTTGTTCCCTGTATACCCGTATGTAATGGTATTTTCCCCCGTCAAAATCATATTTCCCACTAAATGTAAATTTCCGCTATTTTATACAACTCGATTCTCCTATTTACCTATAAATCCCCCGCTCATATAAATCCCCAACTCAAGTATTAAATACATTCTACAGAGCCATTAAAGACTCCAATAACCATCAAAATCAACAAAAAAAATTAAACTATGTCAAGAAAATCTACTTAATGATACTCAAAATATAATTTAATTTTGGTCATGATTTTCAAAGTGGAGGTAATAATGGACGCTAAAAGTTACATTCATTGTTGTGCCCAGAATAATAATTAATATCACATTAATTAACTTAATAGGCTTGTTTTTAGGCCTCATGGACAATTACGAATTTATATAATGATTTTATATAGAAAATTATATATAATATATGATAAAATAACCCAATACAGGGAGGAAATGAGACTTTTTTCTCACTCACATCAAAACGTTTTCCTCAATATTTGCTAATAAATACCGGATAATAAGACCCTTTTGTTTGATTTATTATCCGGAAGGGTTAATAAACGTAAGGTTTATTAATCCGGAGAGTTAATAAGCCAGGGTAACCCAGTAAAGCCAGTTATTACTGGCTTATTTCTACAGTGGGTCCTCTGAACCTCCCCCAGGATGCTACCCACTCTGGTCACCTAGCACAAGGTACCTACTTACTGTTAGGTGGACAGTGGTAGCAGGTGTAAGGTGACTAACACCCAGGTACCTACTTATTGCTAGGTGAACAGGGACAGCAGGTGTAAGGTGGCTAACACCCAGGTACCTACTTATAGCCAAGTGCATAGTGGTAGGTAGGTAGGTAGGTACCTGGGTGTTAGTGGACTGGTGTGGGTGGCATCCTGGGGAAGAAAATTGAAAAACCACAATAGGAATAAGACACTTGGTCTGACTTTTTGGGTTATCTGCTGGGTAATTTACACATGTTAATTATCCCACGAATTATCAAAGTTTGAAGACGATCAGAAGAATCATTCTCCAGCAATTGAGTTAATTCCAGTGATTCCATTTTTTTTCATCACTGCCAGTAAAAATTTTAATTTGCATCTACTGGAGTCTACCTGGAGTATACAAGGAGTCTACCTGGAGTATACAAGGAGTCTACCTGGAGTATACAAGGAGTCTACCTGGAGTATACAAGGAGTCTACCTGGAGTATACAAGGAGTCTACCTGGAGTATACAAGGAGTCTACCTGGAGTATACAAGGAGTCTTCCTGGAGTATACAAGGAGTCTACCTGGAGTATACAAGGAGTCTACCTGGAGTATACAAGGAGTCTACCTGGAGTATACAAGGAGTCTACCTGGAGTATACATGGAGTCTACCTGGAATCTACCTGGAGTGTGTACTGGGGGTCAACGCCCCCGCAATCCGGTCCATGACTAGGCATCGTGGTGGGTCAGGACCTGATCGGCCAGGCTGTTACTGCTGGCTGCACGTGGTTTCTGCTCCTTCCTGAAGACAACCAGGGGTCTATAGGTAATCCCCCTTATGTATACTGTGAGGCAGTTGAACAGTCTTGGGCCCCTGACATTTTTTGTGTAGTCTCTTAGCGTACTCATGGTGCCCCTGCTTTTCATTGGGGGAATATTGCGCCACCTGTCCAGTCTTTGAGGTGTCCCGTAGCTCGATCGCTAGGGCACTCAGCTCACACCCTGAGGGCCGGAGTTCGAGTCTCCAGTACGGCTGGAAAACATTAGGGACGTGTTTCCATAAGACACCTGCTGTTTCTCTGTCATAAAAAATCATTTAGAATGTCGACCCTTAATCTGATTAACGATTCACTCAACACTGAGTCATATTGGGATTTCAGTATCTCACTCATTTCTTTACTGTTATTTGTGTAAGTCCCGTCTCGTTTAAGCAAGGTCCTAATACTGGTTTTTGCCCTAGATTTGGCATAACTAAGTTCCACCTGTGTTTCTTGGCTCTTGATTCCCTGAACTTGAGTTCGATATTTGCTATTCCTCTGACCAGTGTCTCCCTTCGTATTTCAGATATACTGGCCCCTCTCAGCAGCTCTGTGATTCTTCATCTTCGCTTGTATAGGAAGCGTCTCTCTCTTTCTAGTTTACATCTTCTCTTCCTTTTACTTAAAGTAATGTGCCTTGACTCAAGAAATCGTAATGACACGATTGCAAACAAACCATACCCCCGGCCGGGATTGAACCCGCGGTCATAGAGTCTCAAAACTCCAGCCCGTCGCGTTAGCCACTAGACCAGCTAGCCACAATAAGATTCATCCAACTAGGTATATTTCTACGCCATAGGAAGGTTAGCACAGGCACCTCTGTGACCACAAATGCAAGTTTTTACAGACGAATCTCCAGCTAGCGTGGCCGTGACGAACTCTAGCTCAAGTCCCTTCACCGCCTTGAGCATGCCTCAAGTGCCACAGAGATGATTTTTAGCAAAGGTTCGGATCCATGTTGTTTAGGATATCTTCCCAGCTTGTTTCATTTAGGACATGATTGGCTTGATCCCATTGTATGTTTTTGTTATTGAAGTTCAATTTGGTGAAGGCAACCTCATAGGTAATCACCATATACTGGTCAGGAGCCCAGTGCATACATCTCTGTACTTCTGTTATGCTGTGATCTGAGTGTATTGTCTTAGATATTGTTATATTTCGTACCAGGTCATTATTATTAGTGAAGATGAGGTCAAGTGTATTTTTCAGTTTTTCTCTGGTTTAAGGTGAATTTGATGCAGAGATTTTATAGTTCGTGAGTGTGTGTACTCACCTAATTGTGGTTGCAAGGGTCGAGACTCAGCTCCTGCCCCCGCCTCTTCACTGATCGCTACTAGGTCCTCTCTCTCTCTGCTTCCTGAGCTTCGTCATACCTCGTCTTAAAGCTATGTATGGTTCCTGCCTCCACTACATCACTTCCTGACGACTCTGTGACTGAAGAAATACTTCCTAACATTCCTGTGACTCATCTGGGTCTTCAACTTCCAATTATAACCCCTTGTTTCTGTGTCCCATCTCTGGAACATTCTGTCTCTGTCCACCTTATCTATTCCACGCAGTATTTTGTATGTAGTTATCATGTCTCCACTGACCCTCCTGTCCTCCAGTGTCGTCAGTTCGATTTCCCTCAACCTTTCTTCGTAGAACATTACCCTGAGCTCCGGAACTAGCCTTGTTGTAAACCTTTGCACTTTCTCTAATTTCTTGCCGTGCTTCACCAGGTGTGGGTTTCAAACTGGTGCTGCATACTCCAGTATGGGCCTGATGTACACCTTGTACAGTGTCTTGAACGATTCCTTACTAAGGTATCGGAACACTATTCTCAGGTTTGCCAGGCGCCCATATGTTGCAGCAGTTATCTGGTTGATGTGTGCCTCCGGAGACATGTTTGGTGTTATTGTGGCCTGGTGGCTAAACTCCCGCTTCACACACGGAGAGCCTGGGTTCGATTCCCGGCGGGTGGAAACATTTCGACACGTTTCCTTACACCTGTTGTCCTGTTCACCTAGCAGCAAATAGGTACCCGGGTGTTAGTCGACTGGTGTGGGTCGCATCCTGGGGGACAAGATTAAGGACCACAATGGAAATAAGTTAGACAGTCCTCGATGACGCACTGACTTTCTTGGGTTATCCTGGGTGGCTAACCCTCCGGGGTTAAAAATCCGAACGAAAAAATCTCTCTTATGGTCACCCCAAGATCTTTCTCCCTGAGTGAGGTCTTTAGTCTTTGTCCACCTAGCCTATACTTTGTCTGCTGTCTTCTTTGCCCTTCCCCAATCTTCATGACTTTGCATTTGGCGGGGTTGAATTCGAGAAGCCAGTTGCTGGACCACATGTCCAGCCTGTCCAGGTCTCTTTGTGGTCCTACCTGATCTTCATCTGATTTAATTCTTCTCATTAACCTCACATCATCTGCGAACAGGGACACTTCAGAGTCTATCCCTTCCATCATGTCATTCACATATACCAGGAACAGTACTGGTCCTAGGACTGACCCCTGTGGGACCCGGCTCGTCACAGGTGCCCACTGTGATACCTCGTCACGTACCATGAATCGTTGTTGTCTCCCTGTCAGGTATTCTCTGATCTATTCCAGTGCCCTTCCTGTTACGTTTATACACCATATGGTATATAAATATACCCAGTTGGATGAATCTTATTGAAGCTAGCTGGCCCAGTGGCTAACGCGATGGTCAGGAGTTTCGAGACTCTCTGGAGTTTACCTGGAGAGAGTTTCGGGGGTCAACGCCCCCGCGGCCCGGTCTGTGACCAGGCCTCCTGGTGGATCAGCGCCTGATCAACCAGGCTGTTGCTGCTGGCTGCACGCAAACCAACGTACGAGCCACAGCCCGGCTGATCAGGAACTGACTTTAGGTGCTTGTCCAGTGCCAGCTTGAAGACTGCCAGGGGTCTGTTGGTAATCCCCCTTATGTGTGCTGGGAGGCAGTTGAACAGTCTCGGGCCCCTGACACTTATTGTATGGTCTCTTAACGTGCTAGTGACACCCCTGCTTTTCATTGGGGGGATGGTGCATCGTCTGCCAAGTCTTTTGCTTTCGTAGTGAGTGATTTTCGTGTGCAAGTTCGGTACTAGTCCCTCTAGGATTTTCCAGGTGTATATAATCATGTATCTCTCCCTCCTGCGTTCCAGGGAATACAGGTTTAGAAACCTCAAGCGCTCCCAATAATTGAGGTGTTTTATCTCCGTTATGCGTGCCGTGAAAGTTCTCTGTATATTTTCTAGGTCGGCAATTTCACCTGCCTTGAAAGGTGCTGTTAGAGTGCAGCAATATTCCAGCCTAGATAGAACAAGTGACCTGAAGAGTGTCATCATGGGCTTGGCCTCCCTAGTTTTGAAGGTTCTCATTATCCATCCTGTCATTTTTCTAGCAGATGCGATTGATACAATGTTATGGTCCTTGAAGGTGAGATCCTCCGACATAATCACTCCCAGGTCTTTGACGTTGGTGTTTCGCTCTATTTTGTGGCCAGAATTTGTTTTGTACTCTGATGAAGATTTAATTTCCTCATGTTTACCATATCTGAGTAATTGAAATTTCTCATCGTTGAACTTCATATTGTTTTCTGCAGCCCACTGAAAGATTTGGTTGATGTCCGCCTGGAGCCTTGCAGTGTCTGCAATGGAAGACACTGTCATGCAGATTCGGGTGTCATCTGCAAAGGAAGACACGGTGCTGTGGCTGACATCCTTGTCTATGTCGGATATGAGGATGAGGAACAAGATGGGAGCTAGTACTGTGCCTTGTGGAACAGAGCTTTTCACCGTAGCTGCCTCGGACTTTACTCTGTTGACGACTACTCTCTGTGTTCTGTTAGTGAGGAAATTATAGATCCATCGACCGACTTTCCCTGTTATTCCTTTAGCACGCATTTTGTGCGCTATTACGCCATGGTCACACTTGTCGAAGGCTTTTGCAAAGTCTGTATATATTACATCTGCATTCTTTTTATCTTCTAGTGCATTTAGGACCTTGTCGTAGTGATCCAGTAGTTGAGACAGACAGGAGCGACCTGTTCTAAACCCATGTTGCCCTGACCGTGGGTTCTATCCCCACCCGTGGTATGGTTTATTAGGGAAAGTTTTGGCCATCGCATCTTGGTCACTTCTAATATATTATGGAGTGGTGTAGTATTTCTGTCGTTTCTTGCCAGTTTTCTTTTCCTTCCTGGCACTAAAAAAATCTTGGTCTCTGAAGTTTTTGTAACTACCCTGGTTTGTTCCCCATGGTTTGTTCCCCCATGGTTTGTTCCCCCATGGTTTGTTTCCCCATGGTTTGTTTCCCATGGTTTGTTTCCCCATGGTTTGTTTCCCCATGGTTTGTTCCCCCATGGTTTGTTCCCCATGGTTTGTTCCCCCATGGTTTGTTCCCCCATGGTTTGTTTCCCCATGGTTTGTTCCCCCATGGTTTGTTTCCCCATGGTTTGTTCCCCCATGGTTTGTTTCCCCATGGTTTGTTCCCCCATGGTTTGTTTCCCCATGGTTTGTTTCCCCATGGTTTGTTCCCCATGGTTGTTTCCCCATGGTTTGTTCCCCCATGGTTTGTTTCCCCATGGTTTGTTTCCCCATGGTTTGTTTCCCCATGGTTTGTTTCCCCATGGTTTGTTTCCCCATGGTTTGTTTCCCTATGGTTTGTTTCCCCATGGTTTGTTTCCCCATGGTTTGTTCCCCATGGTTTGTTCCCCCATGGTTTCTTTCCCCATGGTTTGTTTCCCTATGGTTTGTTTCCCCATGGTTTTGTTCCCCATGGTTTGTTTTCCCATGGTTTGTTCCCCATGGTTTGTTCCCCATGGTTTGTTCCCCATGGTTTGTTCCCCATGGTTTGTTTCCCCATGATTTGTTTTCCCATGGTTTGTTTCCCTATGGTTTGTTCCCCCAAGGTTTGTTTCCCCATAGTTTGTTTCCCCATGGTTTGTTTCCCATGGTTTGTTTCCCCATGGTTTGTTTCCCCATGGTTTGTTTCCCCATGGTTTGTTTCCGATGGTTTGTTTCCCCATGGTTTGTTCCCCATGGTTTGTTCCCCATGGTTTGTTCATCATGGTTTGTTCCCCATGGTTTCTTCCCCATGGTTTGTTCCCATGGTTTGTTCCCCATGGTTTGTTCCCCATGGTTTGTTCCCCATGGTTTTGTTCCCCATGGTTTTTTCCCCATGGTTTGTTCCCCCATGGTTTGTTTCCCATGGTTTGTTTCCCCATGGTTTGTTTCCGATGGTTTGTTTCCCCATGGTTTGTTCCCCATGGTTTGTTCCCCATGGTTTGTTCATCATGGTTTGTTCCCCATGGTTTGTTCCCCATGGTTTTGTTCCCCATGGTTTGTTCCCCATGGTTTGTTCCCCATGGTTTGTTCCCCATGGTTTTGTTCCCCATGGTTTGTTCCCCATGGTTTGTTCCCCATGGTTTTGTTCCCCGTGGTTTGTTCCCCATGGTTTGTTCCCCTTGGTTTGTTCCCCATGGTTTGTTTCCCCATGGTTTGTTCCCATGGTTTGTTTCCCATGGTTTGTCCCCATGGTTTGTTCCCCATGCCTTGTGTGATCTAAAGGACCACAATGGAAATAAGTCAGTGTGTCTGACTTTTTTGGGTTATCCCAGGTTCTCTACACATATGCTGCTATATATGATAATTCTATGTAACTCTATTTGTGTATACCTGAATAAACTTACTTACTTACTTACTAATCTTTTCGTCCCCTTTAAATGGTATGCCTGCCAGTATGTGTCGTAGTATTGGTTTTCATGGACTGAAGAATAAGAATTACATTTATCTTTGGTAATGAAGTCATGGCATTTTATGGGATGGTCAAAATTGCATGTCCCACCTGCTTTTTTCCAGGTGGGACGTGCCAGGACTTTTTGTGGCTGGGTTCCCTACTGGTGCATTTTTTCTGACTCCCTACTATCTACAATACCTGTACTAGGATCAGTGCCTCCGCCAATTATTGCTGGTAATGCATCAACACTATTTCTCGTAGCTTCATCCTCTCGTTTTTTCCATCTCCATTTTCTAGAATTCGTATACCAGAACCACTAACTCCATCTGCTGCACTGTTCTGCATTTCTGTAATCTTACAGGTACTGTCTTCCAAGGCAGCACCGGGGGTGACAGCTCCATCTGACTCACTCTCTTTACTTTCCCGACTGTTATACAAAACTCAGGTTTTCTTAAAAGGATATTTTTTTGTTGGTGTTTCTGTCTTTTAGTATAAATGTAATTTGCTCCCACAGGTGTATGTTACCTCAAAGTCCTCCTTATCACCTTTTGTTTCTCTGCGTCGAACTGAAGAGGCCAGTAGCTGGTGAAACTCCCAGAATAAGGATTCCCAGGGATCTTATTTATAATTAGATCTACCTGGGGTTCATTACTTCTGTAAGTTGGTCATGATCGTGACCAGATCTACCTGGAGTTCATTACCTCTGTAACTTGATCATGATTGTGACCAGATCTACCTGGAGTTCATTACCTCTGTAACTTGGTCATGATTGTGACCAGATCTACCTGGAGTTCATTACTGTGGAAAATACTGTATATATTTTCCAGAAATACAGTAGTTATTAAATGTAAATAGATGGCCATACTGTATTTAAAATTTATGTAATCGAAAACGGGAAGCTGCGCCTGCGCAGAAGAGACACTCGCCATCTTGGTTTTGAATTGGATACAACGTTAATATAATGGGAAGAATTTTTCGTGCTCTAGAGGTTAAAATTTGATTGACACCTCTCAAATAGGAGGCGAAATTGTTGGATGTGCATTCCTGCATAACTTGAGATATCAGACGACTGAACAAGACAGCTCCAGGAACCTCAGATAAGCTCTCTAGATTTGGGGTATAATTCTGGCCAGTGTTTTCATAAATTTAGTTAGTGAGGTTTTTCTGAGTATGATACAATGTAATACCAGTCAAATTTGGGGAGTGATATTAAGATAATTTTTCCCTTTTGTTATGTATATGTGAATTTATATATAATCATTTTTTAATATACAGTCCACAAATTTAATATATTTACCAGAATTCCTGGTGATGTATAATTTTATTTAATTAATAGGTCCAGAGCAACCCTTTTGGATATGACAGGGGGTTGGTATCGAAGGGGGACTTTTTTGTAATTGGTGCCCCAAAATTTTCCCTATTTGTCTAACTAAATAAATTTTAATTTATATATGCCATTTATTGTTTTTGTACTTTTAATTATACATACAGTTAATGCAATTTTTTTCAAATTAAAATTCAAATTTTAATTTCTATAAGGTTTACAATTTTGATTTTTCAAAAAATTTGGTTATTTTTTGGGTTTTAAAAATGTAGAAAAATTTGATTTGAGTTTTACCATAGAACGTTTAAAGCATGGCTAGGCTTTGGGGAAATACTTGTTTTTTTTTAAAAATGTAAAAATTACAAATTATGGGGGGTAAGTTGGTATTATGGCTAAGTGAAAAAATACTTTTTTTTGTGGGGTTTCCCCTTTTGTGAATGCTTTTTTTTTGGCAAAAGTATATGTTTCGGGTTTTGGGAGTATAAAGGGGTTCCCCTTTTTATTAAGCCCCCCCGGATTAATATTACTTTTAGGGTTTCCAAAAGTGGGGAGTTTTAATTTGTGAACCCAGGGGTATTCGTGAAGTTATTTGAGGGGGTGTATGGGGGTGAAAAGTTTTTTTTTAATGGTATTTTTGAATGTGATGAATGTGTCTGCAGTTTGGGAGTTCTCGGTGGGTTTTCCCCGTTTTTTAGGGCCTTTTGACATACTTTGAATTTTTTTTAAAGGTTTAGGGGGAAGGGGAATGTCTTTGAGATGTTTGTTTTGGTGTTATGCCTGGGGGGTTTGTCCAACTACCCAAAAAAGGTTTAAGGTAAAGGTTGATATTAGATTTTAAAGGCCCTGTGATATAGAGGGCACGTAGTAAGTGTGGATGTACTGAACGGGGAAAGTAATTTTAGATCTTTGAAGAGTGGGGGGGGTTTTGCTCCCAGGGATGGGTTTTAGGATTTTTCTTACTCGGGCTTTTTGTTGGGTTATTATTGGTTTTTGGGTTTGGGGTTGCTGCAGTTGACCCCCAACCCAAAAATTTAGCATGGGGTGGGGTTTATGGATAAAAAAGTGGTGGTTTAGTGTGAGAAGGGCATTTTGGGGCCCCGGGTAGTATGTTTTTGGAGAGGACCCCAAAACCGTTTTGGTATTTTTTTGGCTATATGTGGATAGGGGTGCTGAAATTAGGTTATTTTTGGGGGTTTAAAAGGGCCAAAGGGAATTTTCCCCCATTATTTTGGTAATTAGAGTGTTGTCATTTTTTTAAAAATTTTTGTCCCTTCCTCCCTTCCCCAAACCAAACATTATATAGTAAGTTTTTTTGGGTTTGTTAAGCGTAAGTTTGTTGGCTGCACCCAAGTCGTTTTTTTTTTAAATCAGCTCCTCATTCCAAGGGTTGTTAAGGGGGGAAAGATTGGGTGAGAGGGGACTTTAAGTCGTGTCATCAAAAAAGGGGAAAGGGGGTTTTGGGGGTTGGGATACGTTTGGTAGGTGTTAAATGTAAAGGGGGAAGGCAGGGGCCAAGGGCACTTCCTGCGGAACTCGTATCAGGGGGCCGTGTTGCTGATGCTGTGCCCTTTAATGGTGACGTACGTTTCCTTTTAGTAATGAAAGATTTAAAATAACCCAAGCGCAGGGGCCTTTTTATACGTAGGGGTTAAAAGTTTGTGGAGTAGGTTTTGGGGTTTTTCTGTGTCAAAAGCTTTTCTTAGGTAAAAAAAAATTTTTGTGGATTTCCCTTATTTTCTTTCCCGGGTTTTAAAAGGGCGATTAGAATTTTTTTTGATTCCCTATTAGGCTTTTTTTTTTTCCTGAATCCCAAACGGCAGGGGTTGGGGTTGTTTTGAGCCTTTTAAAAATGAATACATTTTTTTCCCTGTGCAAAGTTTCTAAAAGATTTTGGAATAAAAATGGTAATTTTAGAAAATTGGGCCCCATAGTTTTTTAAATTTCTGTGGGTTCACCACCTTTATGAATTGGTGAAACCCCTTCCCATCTTGGAATTTGGGGGAAAGGTGCTGTCTCTAAATTGTTAAAAAGAAAATGAAATAGCATGCGAAAGGAAAAAAAAAAAGGGGCCGGCTCGTTGTACAGTAATGGGGGGGACATAGCCAGTTTCCCCCGAGTTATTTTTAAGGATTTTAAGATCTCAATGCCCTTCCCGGGGCTCAGTTGGGAAAGATGGGAAGGAATTAAAAAAATTTCCATTAGGTAGTCCCCGGCAGGGGAAATTGGTATGGGGGTTTTTAAATGGCGAGATTAAAATCCTTGTTTGAGAAGAAGTCGTTTTTTGTTAGCTGGGGTAGTGGGATGTGTGGTGTTTCATTGGTTTAGTTAGGCAATATTTTGGGGTTTTTTTCTCAGTTTGGGGGTCCCTAGAATTGAGAGAGTGTTTTCCAGGTCTTTTTTAATCTCCTTAGTGTCTGGAATCTCTGGAGTAGTATGGGTTTTTTGGGCTTTTTTTTTATTTTGGGTTTGAGAGCTGATGAAAAAGTGTTTAAAAATATTTTTGTGTTTTTAACCCCCGTCTTATTGCTTTTTATATTGGTGTTTTTTGCATGGTTTTCGAATGGTGGGGTTTAAACCCAAGGGGAAAACCAAGCCGTTTGTTTGTGATCGGGTTTTTGTTTTTTTAGGACAATGTTTGTTGTATTTTTAAAAGAAATTTGTTAAGAAAGATGGTTTTCCAGTCATCAATACCATTGGCCTTTGGGGAATTCTGTAGGCCCCAAAAACAGTCTCTAGGTCGCGGAAATTCCTTACTGAGGCCCGTCATGGAGTTTTAAAAGGGGATTTGTTGTATTAAGTGGTGGTTTTCTAATGTTTGAGGGGGAAGGTAGGGTAGTGGTCTGTTGTGCTATCTGTGATTAAACCCTGATTTAAGGGGGGGTAGTATATTGGTCCCTATGTGGGCTATTATGGTTTCACTTGTTTCAGTGACCTTTGGGTTTGGGGGTTTGGTTTTTGTTGGGATGAGAAATGTGGGTTGGGTTTTTGTTTAAGAAATCAGTTAAAGGCTGCTTTTTGTAAGCCCAAAGGGTTTTTGTTGAAGTCTCCCGCAAGAGAAAGGGGGGGCTTTTTAAAAAAATTGTTTGTTATTTGTGACTTTTTTCTCATGAAAATTTTTATGTTTTTGTGAGGTAACCGGGGAAAATGGCACCCAAAATTTTAAGGGGGTCTTTAAGGGTTTTTTTCCGTTTAAAAATTGCAAAAAAGTTTCCCCCTATTCCTCACTAAAAAAAGTGGTGCTAAGACAAGATAAAAGGGGTTTGGTAATAGAAATTTAATACCACCCCCAAATTTGGGTTTTTTCTGCAGTTTTTGAATTGCTGTGTATCCTGGTAGAGGGTAGATATCTATTGTGTCCTTTTAAGGGGAAAGGGTTTGTAAGAATAATTTAGGAGAAAGGGGGTCTTTAGTGATTAAGGGTGTAGGAGGTCAATAGTGTTTGTTTAAGGACCTGATGTTGTAGTTTTTTTATGGGTAGACTTTTAGATTGTTTAGGGGTATTTGGGGGTTGTGTGCTGGTAATTAAAAGGGAGTTCCCTTTTCCCAAAAGGTTTTTATTGGGGTCCGATTATGGAGGTTTAGATCGGGTCAACCCTGATCAATTTATCTTTAGGTTTAAAATTATGGTTATTTTTTTCCCGTGTTATGTGTTTTTTTAAATTTACTACTGATATCGTAGTGGTTGGAAGTTTGGGCAAGGGATATAGCTAAAAGGGATTTTGGGATGTAGGGTATAGTCCTTTCTTCAATAATGAAGTTGTTTTTGTCTGTGTGTTTTGCTGGAATTGGGAATAAAGGGAAACTAGGTATAAACAATAAATAAAATTTCAAAAAAAAAAAAGAACAAAACTTAAATTGTAAATTTTCCACTTTAAAGGGTTTAATTTTTGACTTTTGTGGGGGTCTCTGGGTTTTTTTAGCTAGAGTAGCTAAAAATACAATAGGTTTAATTTAATAATTAAAATACAAATTAAAAAATAGACTATTCTCCATTGTAATTGCACTGTGGGTCTCAAAATAGTGAATTTGGTATTGACTATGCTTGAGGTTTGAATGAGCCCATGGTAAAACTGAATTTAAAACTAATAATATAAAAAAACCCAAAATTAAAAAAAAACAAATTTTTAAAAAGCACCAGTCTTTTCACTAGTATTTGGGACTTTTTGGGTTTAAAATTGTGAATTTGGTATTGGCTATGTATTTAGGTAGAAAGGGGCTATAGTACAACAAAATTTAGTCTAAAAATATAAAATACAAATTTAAAAAAGCCCCCGTTTTTCATAGTATTGCCCCTATGGGAAATATAGTGAAATTTTGGTATTGGGCTAAGTATTGAGTGGGAAAGAGTAGAGTAAAAAAATTTTTATTTAAACTAATAAATTTAAGGAAAAGGGAAAAAGGGTCTCAATTGTAATTTTTTTCTGGGGGTTTATATAAATTTTTTACAAAAAATTAGAGTATAATTTGATTTAAAATTTTCCCAATTTAAATTTAAATTTTCCACAATTCCCCTTTTTAAATTGGTTGGCCCTTTATTATTTCCCAGAGTTAATTCCTCTGTAACTTGGGATGTTGTGACCCGTCTTTTGAGTTCAAATTTCCCCCTTTTACCTTTTTCAGTATCCAAAAAAATGGGGCCCCGTCCCCGGACTCTTATGTTTCCCCTTTACCTTTGACTACCCCCACGGGTGGGTATTGGGGGTGCCTGGGTTTCCTGGAGAGAAAAGTTCGGGGTCAACGCCCCCGCCCGGCCCGGGCTTTGACCGGCCTCTGGTGGTTTAGGCCTGATCAAAACCCGGTGTTGCTGCTGGCTGCAGGGAAACCCAAGTACGAGCCCAGCCCGGTGGTTTAGGGAACCCACTTTAGGTGCTTGGGCAGGGGCCAGCTTGAAAAATGCCCCGGGGTCTGTTTTGGGAATCCCCCCTTAAAGTATGGGTGGGAGGCAGTTTTAAAGTCTCGGGCCCCCGGGCATTATTGTTGTTTTAACGTGCTGTGGAAAACCCTGCTTTTCATTGGGGGGTGATGCATCATTGCCGGGCTTTTGCTTTCCCAGTGGGGAGATTTTGGTGCAAGTTCGGTACTAGTCCTTAGGTTTTCCCGGGTATTATTGTTCTCTCCGCCTGCGTTCCAGGGGAAAACCGTTTTGGGAAACCCCCCGGGTTTCCCTTAAATTTAGGTTTTTTTATCTCCCTTATGCGCACCGTGAAGGTTTTTCGGAAAATTTTTACCTGGAGTTTTCCCGGAGAGATTCGGGGGTCAACCCCCCCGCGGCCGGTCTGAGACCAGCCTCCGGGTGGATCGAGCCGATAACCAGGCGTTGCTGCGGGCTGCACGAAAAAAACTACGGCCACAGCCCGGTTTTCCCGGGGAATGACTTTAGGTGCTTGTCCGTGCCAGTTTGAAGACTGCCAGGGGTCTGTTGGAATCCCCTTATGTGTGCTGGGAGGAGGAACGTCTCGGGCCCCTGACATTTTTGTATGGTCTCTTTAAACGGCTAGTGACCCCCCTGCTTTTCTTGGGGGGATGGTGCATCGCTGCCAAGTCTTTTGCTTTCGTAGTGGGTTTTTTTCGTTGCAATTTTCGGTACTAGCCCCCTCTAGGTTTTTTCAGGTGTTATAATCTGTATCTCCCCCTCCTGCTTCCGGGGAAATACAGGTTTGGAACCTCAAGCGCTCCCAATAATTGAGGTGTTTTATCCCCCGTTTCCGCGCCGTGAAAGTTCTCTGACATTTTCTAGGTCGGAAATTTTTTCACCTCCCTTGAAAGGTGCTGTTAGTGGCACAATATTCCAGCCTAATAGAAACAAGGACCTAAAGAGTGTCATCAGGGGCTTGGCCTCCCTATTTTGAAGGTTTCTTTAAACCACCCTGTCTTTTTCTTGCAATGCAATTGATACAATTTTTTGGTCCTTGAAGGTGAGACCCCTCCGACATGACACCCCCGGGTTTTTGACTTTTGGTGTTTCGCTTATTTTGTGGCCAGAATTTGTTTTGTACCTGTAAAGTTTTAAATTTCCTCGGTTTACCATATGATAATTGAAATTTCTCATCGTTAAAAACTTCATTTTGTTTTCTGCACCCATGAAAAATTCATTTTTAAATACACAGGAAAATAAATTTAAAGGGCAGCAGGTAGGAATTGTAACGAGGTAAAGATATAATAATTTCCATAAACCTGGAGAAGGTTTGAGGGGGTCAGTCCCTCAGCCTGGGGAAAAAGAGTTCAACTCCATTGTTCGTTGAGAACAGCGTTATCACCCACAGAACAGCTAGGTTGGCAAAGCTTTCCCCACACATGGGGGTCCGGGGGGCGAATTTAAAAGGGGGAAAAAATTAAAGTTTCTTCACCTGCGTTTTCAAACCCAGGTAAATTATCTAAAAAAACCCCATTTTTTTTTTCTTTTCCCATTGGGAATCAAGCTTTACTTTGTTGGCGACTGGCTAAAAAAAAATAAAAAAAACAAAAAACCCCAAAAACCCCCCCCCCCCCCCCCTTTTAAAATTTTTAAAAAAATCAAAAAAAAAAAAAATAAAAAAAAAAAAAAAAAAAAAAATATAAAAGGGTCAGGTAGGTGGTGATGGTTCCCGATATGATGCTTTCCAGGGAAGTTTAGCTGCCGTCAAATTATTTTCCCAAATGGGGAAATCAGATCAAACAAAAAGATCCTAAATGGATAACAAAAAAAATATCTGATTGGTCAAAAGGGGCTTTATTGGCAAATCAAAAAGGAGGGGCAATTGAAAATCGATTTTCAGTTAAAGAGAGAAATAAAAAAGGGTTTTTAAAAAAAGCAAAAGAGATTATGGGTTTAAAAGTTGCAAGAGAACGAAGACTAACCCAAAAGGATTCTTTCGGGTATACAGAATTTTGTAGGGAAAAGATGGGCCCCACTCAAAAGTTCCTGGGGTCAGCCATGCAGTGAAAAGGAAAATGTGTAAAATTTTTTAACACATACTTCCTCTCATTTTTTAAACTGGAGGATACCACGATTTTCCTAATGTAAATTTGTAAAACAGGACGATAATAAACTGTGCACTTTTGGGGTCACAAGTGACATGGTCCTTGAAAATAGATAAATTAAAACCTAACAAATCCCCAGGCCCTGATGAACTGTATGAAAGGGGTTCTAAAGGAATGTAAAGAGGAGCTTAGCACACCTTTGGCTAATTTTAAACAATCACTACAAAATGGCTGGTGCCAGATAAGTGGAAAATGCAAATGTATCCCTTTTTTCAAAAAGGTGACAGGTCCTGTTCGAACTATAGACCAAAAAAGCCCCCCCATAGTGGGAAAATTTATGGAATCAATAATTGCCGGGCAGTTCGTACCCACTGAAAAGTATAAATTTAATCAACGAATCTCAGCAGGGTTTTACAAAGGGGGTTCCTGCCTTACAATTTATTAACTTTTTTCCAAAGGTTTTTGAGGGGGGTAGATCATGGTAATAAAAATGATATGTGTAATGGCTTCGTAAGGCTTTTGAAGGGGCCCCCATCGAGACTATTGAGGAAAATTAAGGGAATGGAATAGGAGGGGAAAAATTTTTCCTGGATAGGGCAGGGTTTACAAATAGGCCAAGAGTTTGCATAAATGGGGAGAAAACGAGTGGGGGAAATGTCACGAGCGGGGGTTCCCCGGGGTCATGTTGGGCCCCCTGTGTTCACAATCTACATAAACGACATAGATAGGGCAAAAGAGCGACATCGGCAAGTTTTCCGATACACCAAAATAGGCCGTCGAATTCATTCGACGAGGACTTCGGCACTCCAGGAATTTTTAATAGAATTTCAGTGGTCGGAGAAGTGGGAGATGCAGTTTTAAAATAAGAAAAGCAAAATTCTAAATGTTGGACAGGACAATAAACCCTGCCCCAAAAATAAAAAATAAAAAAAGAAAATCTTAAAAATTTTTCGGATTGCGAAAAAAGATTTAGGAGTTCTGGTTAGCAGTAATCTGAAACCCAAGACAACAGTGCTTTAAGTGTTCGAAATAAAGCTAGTAGAATCCTTGGCTCATATCAAGAAGCATAAAAAAAATAGGAGTCCTCAGGTTGTTCTTCAACTCTATACATCCTTGGTTAGGCCTCATTTAGATTATGCTGCACAGTTTTGGTCACCTTATTACAGAATGGATTAAATTCTCTGGAAAATGTACAAAGGAGGATGACAAAGTTGATCCCATGTATCAGAAACCTTCCCTTTTGAGGATAGACTAAGGGCCTGAATCTGCACTCTCTAAAAAGACGTGAATTAGGGGGATATGATTGAGGTTATAAATGGAAGACAGGAATAAATAAAGGGGATGAAAAATAGTGTGCTGAAAATATCTAGCCTAGACAGGACTCGCAGCAATGGTTTTAATTTGGGAAAAAATTCAGATTCAGGAAGGATATAGGAAAGTACTGGTTCGGTAATAGAGTTGTGGATGAGTGGAACAAATCCCAAGTACCGTTATAGAGGCCAGAACGTTTTTGTAGCTTTAAAAATAGGTTGGATAAATACATGAGTGGATTTTGGGTGGGTGTGAGTTAGACCTGATAGCTTGTGCTACCAGGTCGGTTGCCGTGTTCCTCCCTTAAGTCAGTGTGACCTGACCTGACTAGGTTGGGTACATTGGCTTAAGCCGGTAGGAGACTTGGACCTGCCTCGCATGGGCCAGTAGGCCTTCTGCAGTGTTCCTTCGTTCTTATGTTCTTATGTTCTTAAGTAATTAGGTACATGGGTATTAGTCATCTTACATCTGCTGTCCCAGTTCACCTAGCAGTAAGTAAGTACCTGGGACTTAGTCATTTTACACCTGCTGTCACTGTTCACCTAGTGGGAAGTAGGTACTTGGATGTTAGTGGACTAGTGTGGGTGGCATCCTATATAATTTACATAGTGTATATTACCTGGAATAACTTATTTACTTATTTACATTAGGGTCAGTAATTAAATGATACAAACTCGGACCGAGACGTCGCCATACGTTTCACCCTCCTAAATACGGGTTACATGAGCATCTGCAATCCTTGCATGGCTCATAGGGAAACAAAAAATGTTAATGATAATCTTAATTAGCTCTCGTATTTAGCAAGGCTGGCAATGTAACCCCGTACAAAAAATGGAGAAAAGACATCTTTGTTTATAATGATGATGACGTTAGTGTTGTGCCAGACAGTGACGGGGGAGGACGTTCTCTCTCTCTCTCCTCATATTACCCCCGAGTCCCCCATTACTCTCTTTTTTGAGAATATTTTTGGGTGTAAATATAAGAAAATGGGTCAATATTTATGGTTAAAACTAATTTTTTCCCTCCAGATGAGGGTTTATTGTTTTTTTTAGGGGTGATGGTAGAGGGGATGTATAGGATTGATTATTTCCCTTAATAGACGTGTTTTGGTGCTGATGAGGGGTTCTGATCCGAGGAAGTGGAGCTGTTAGGTCCTTGGATCAAACCTGGGTGCCTCTCATGTTCCCAGGCTATGTATGACCCCCATGGGTTTAGCGTTTCCCATGCATTATTTGATTACCAGTGAATATATATATACAAGTGTATATACCTTGTTATATATATATAAAATATATATATATATATATAAAATATATATATATATATAATATATATATATACACACACAAGTGTATATACCTTGTATATATTTATTTTTTTTTTTATTATCACACGGCCGATTCCCACTTGTATATATTTATATATATATTATATATATATATATATATATATATATATATAAGTGAAATTTTACCTTATGTATATTACATATAAAAGTAATTTTTACATAAATTTATTAGTTTTGATAGGCTGTCTGGTATAGACCTTAGACCTAATAAGTTTCCTTATCTAAGGTTAAGCAGCATTGTATGACCCTTGTGGGTTTAGCACTTATGATTATAATAATTATCTATGGTTAAATTACTAAAACGTAATTATTCGTCAATGTATATTTTATTAATATTGACTTGTAAATATGTAGTGTTTTTCTTCTTACTTCTCGATGCTGGTGAAGGGCTCCTGTTCCAAGGATTTGGAGCTGTTTAAATGGCAGATTGAACAAGATTTTTTTGGGTGGTTATGTTAGGTAATTTACACGTGTTGCTATGTATGATTTATTTATTTATTTATTAATTTGAACATGATATAGAGAAGATAATTGTACTTATGTGTTCCTAAATAATCTTGCTAAATGCAAATTACCTTTTTGAAGATAATGGATGATTAGAAAGTCAGAAATGTCTCAGTGACCTTTAATTGTAATAATAATATAATAATATGTAATTGTAATAATAATATAATTATAATATAATATAATTATAATATAATAATATAATAATATAATTGTAATAATAATATAATAATATCTTTATTACTACCAGTACCTGACACAACTTATACAGACCATAATAATAATAATAATAATAATAATAATAATAATAATAATAATAATAATAATAATAATAATAATAATAATATTTATTACTACCAGTACCTGACACAACTTATACAGACCATAGCTGACACCTATGACATACTACTATATAGAAAGTTCCTTGTTATGTACAGCATTTCCTGCATATTAGGTCAGTTTTGTCCCCAGGATGCCACCCACACCAGTCCACTAACACCCAGGTACCTATTTTAATGATGAGGAACATAGACATCTGGTGTAAGGAAACATGCCCAATGTTTCTACCCTCGCTGGGAATCAAACCCAGAGCCTCACCATGTGAAGCGAGAGCTTTAGCCACCAGGCCACGGGACACCGTTACTAGGTTATCCTAGGCTAAAGCTTCAAAATGTGGTGTGTGTATGTTGGTCTGTAGCACCTCGCTGCCCTAAAGATAACTGAAAAATCTTGTGTGTAAACGGTAATATATTTGAAGTGAGAGGTGTTATAAAGTTCCTATAAAGAGAACAATTTTCCTAAATGCAATTAAAAAAGTGTCAAAAATTGAATCGCACTTACTATGAGGGTCTTTTAATCTGCTGTTCAATTTTGGGTGTACCTGTTCAATGACAATGTCAAAGTATTTCACTATTTAGAAGGTACTCTGCTAGTCTATATGTATTTATATTTTTACCCATAAATATTACAGGCTGAGAGCTGTTGTCCAACCCTATATACGGTATACTACCCTCCGTAGGATGTGACCCACAACAATCTACTAACACCTAGGTACCTACTTACTGCAAAGGGCAGCCAGGGACAGCTGGTCTAATGAAACACATCCAGTGTTTCCACTCGTTCCGGGGATCAAACCGTGGACACTCAACATGCGAATCAATTATAATCCCTCTTCCCTACCTGGTGGAGAGGTTATAATCAGCACTCTGGCAAGATGTGTCCTTCAGGATCCACCTTCTGAGAAAGGCATATATTGTAGGCTTTTCTATAATGTGCATTGGTGTGTAATCTTAAGTTAGGCTTAAGCTTGCCAGAAATGCTCTGCATAACCGTGGGCTTTCTATAAGTATTGTCAAGTGTCATCCCATTTTCGTACATATACTTAATGTATATTAGTAATAATACACCTACATATACATATACATAGTAATAATACTGCTGTACATTAACATCTCCATACAAAGCAGGTGAAATCGCAGATCTAGAGAGTGTACAGAGATCCTTTACTGCACGTATAAGTTCTGTCAAGCACCTTAACTACTGGGAACGCTTGGAAGCACTTGACTTGTACTCGTTGGAACGCAGGAGGGAGAGATATATCATAATCTACACTTGGAAAATCTTGGAAGGAATGGTCCCAAATCTGCACACAGAAATCACTCCCTACGAAAGTAAAAGACTGGGCAGGCGATGCAAAATGCCGCCAATAAAAAGTAGGGGCGCCATTGGTACACTAAGGGAAAACACCATAAGTGTCCGGGCCCAAAACTGTTCAACAGCCTCCCATCAAGCATTAGGGGAATTGCCAATAAACCCCTGGCTGCCTTCAAGAGAGAGCTGGACAGATACCTAAAGTCAGTGCCGGATCAGCCGGGCTGTGGCTCGTACGTCGGACTGCGTGCGGCCAGCAGTAACAGCCTAGTTGATCAGGCCCTGATCCATCGGGAGGCCTGGTCGTGGACCGGGCCGCGGGGGCGTTGATCCCCGGAATAACCTCCAGGTAACCTACATATACATATACTTAATTCTTTCTTTCAACACACCAGCCATATCCCACCGAGGCGGGGTGGCCCAAAAGGAAAAACAAAAGTTTCTCCTTTTACATTTAGTAATATATACAGGAGAAGGGGTTACTAGCCCCTTGCTCCTGGCATTTTAGTCGCCTCTTACAACACGCATGGCTTACGGAGGAAGAATTCTGATCCACTTCCCCATGGAGAACATATACTTAATGTATATTAGTAATAATACGACCGAGTTCGGTTCTGAGAAACCGGTCGTAAGTCGAAATGGTCGTAAGTCGAACTTTACTACTGAATATCAACAAAACATTTTTGTAATGACTTTATTTTATTGTTTTATTTTGGTATTTCATGTTTTACTTTACTTTTTATGTTGTTAGTATTGTATTTTATACTGTAAGGTTTAGGATAAACACTGCATACAACACAAATACTTGTTTATTTCCCAGAAATTTGGCATAAAAAACAAGGTCGTAAGTTGAGTGGTCGTAAATCGAGCAGATCGTAAGTCGGATGGTAGGTGTACTTCAGCATGATAGTGCTTGTACAACGGTGAATTACATTTAGATGTGTATGCAGAAAGTCCCTTAATATGTAGAGCATTTAGGTACAGTTAGGTACAGTAGAGTTAGGTTAGATTATTTAGGTACACATACAGTTACACAAATTATCATACAATGGTGGCCCGGTGGCCTGGTGGCTAAAGCTCCCGCTTCACACACGGAGGGCCCGGGTTCGATTCCCGGCGGGTGGAAATTCCGACACGTTTCCTTACACCTATTGTCCTGTTCACCTAGCAGCAAATAGGTACCTGGGTGTTAGTCGACTGGTGTGGGTCGCATCCTGGGGGACAAGATTAAGGACCCCAATGGAAATAAGTTAGACAGTCCTCGATGACGCACTGACTTTCTTGGGTTATCCTGGGTGGCTAACCCTCCGGGGTTAAAAATCCGAACGAAATCTTATCTTATCTCTTATTATACATAGTGTGTGTAAATTGCCCGCCAGGATAACCTGGAAAAGTCAGACAGAGTGACGTATTTCCTTTGAAGTCCTTGTCATGGAGAAATAAATGTGGATTTGATTTGAGTCTGCTCCCTCCCTCTGTAGCTCATTGCAGATAATAAAATGAAAATAACAAAAAAGGCACAATACCGTGACTGGAACGATACACAAATAACCCGCACATAAAAGAGAGAAGCTTACGATGGCGTTTTGGTCCGACTTGGACCATTTACAAAGTCACACTGACTTTGTAAATGGTCCAAGTTGGACCGAAACGTCGTTGTAAGCTTCTCTCTTTTATGTGCGGGTTATTTGTGTATAAAATGAAAACTTACTGACGAATCTCTTTGCGTAGTTACATTTATTTTAATTTGTGACAGTACTGTAGTTTTTAATTTTTATAAAAAGGGCGCATTACCGAATATTAATTTAATATTTTTACAAATTGCAAATATTAATTTAACATTCTTTTGCAGCATGTTCAACAGACCTGGTCAGATTGTGATGTTTACTGAAGACCAGCGACTGTATACAAGTATGTGGATTCTTAAGTGGTTAAGAGGTGGAGTTCTGTATTGTGTATTATACAGCCTCTCCTCATTTAGCCACATACTCGTTTACTGATGACTCGGACATATGACGGGCTATCATGACCAGTATACATACCTAAATACTGTAATGTATATTAGAGCTAATTTCCTCTATTCTGTTTAATATATGTACAGTACACTATTGTATAAACATTCAAAAATATGCCAGAAATGTTACAAATGGTAAAAGTGGCATTAAAACAGTATCAAAGATGGTTGACACAAACTCACTACCATTATAGTATGCTCCTCGCTTAGCGATGAATTTGATTAACGACGTGATCTCAGGAACGAAACTCCATTGTTAAGTGAGGAAAGGCTGTATTTGTTTTTGGTGACAGCAATTATTTATTTATTTAGCATATATTCGTATTTGACTTACTATATTTTCGACTTACATTGGGTTCATCAGAATGTAACCCCACCGTAAGTCGTAGAGTACCTGTATGTTATAGAGAAACAGGTCATCAAAACATCGATACCTGTGTCTAGAACTCTCACCATGATGAATTTTATACACATATTTTAACTGTCTCGCACTTTTCAGGGCTAACTGCTGGAAGTCTGAGAGCAAGACAGTGATGTGCTAATCAGGGAGATGAAAGCACAGCTGTCTCATTGGCTCTCGCAGGGGAACCTGATATCAGACGATACATTACTTTGACAGGTTGGTAATATTTTGACAGGTTAGTAATAGTATTTTGACAGCTTAGTAATAATATTTTTAGCTTTTGTATAGCCTCCTGATGACAGCTGCCAGATATTTTATATAGGTCTACCTCACTAATACGGACAGTTACGTGCCTTAGCCCTTTCAGGGTCGACAGGCCCTCTCAGAAACTTGCTCTCAGGGTCGGCCAAATTTAAAAAAAAAAAAAAAAATTTCTTGTGAAAAGATACAGAATCTTTTCCCAATCATAATACGGCTGTGGCTCATACGTTGGATTGAGTGCAGCCAGCAGAAACAGCCTGGTTGATCAGGCTCTGATTCACCAGAAGCCTGGTCACAGACCGGGCCGCGGGGGCGTTGACCCCCGGAACTCTCTCCAGGTAAACACCAAAAGTATGAAATTTGATGGAAAACTTACGGAATTATGCTCTCGCAAAGTTAGCGGTCTCGACGATTTTTACGCATCAGTAATTTTGCCCACTTTGAGCCCTATTTTCGGCCAATTCCAGTGTACTTGTTGACAAAAATCGTAACTATTTTGCTAGAACTCCATTTTTTCTATCAAATGAGTACAAGAAACCACCCATTTACCGATTTCAGCTATTCAATACAGTGATCAGAATTTAGCAATTTTGCCAATTTCACACAAATTTCAAAAGATGCCAGTTTCCGAATAGGGTTCAGAATAAACAAAGACATTCCTGGCACCAAAATAACATTTCCTCTGTTCATTAGTCACATCCCCAGGCCCCTCTTACATTCTTTTGCTTTCCACTTTGAATTTTTATTCTCACAAAAAATAGAAGATTTACTGTTATGCAGACTACTGTATTAGTGTAGAAATGGTATAAATAATATCAGCGCACTTGTGAAAGAATATTACACTCACCAGTTGACGTGTATTGGACGCTTAGCATGATTTGTTTACTTTTGAACTTTGGTAAAAATCGAACATTTCTGCTACTTTGAGCTCAATTTCAAGGTACTTTTCTTTGTAAAACCAATCAAAATCATCTCAATTTCTGTAATATGTCTTCCATTCTATAAAATGAGACCAGGAAAACTAGAATACAACAATAAATACCATACAAAAATACAGTGCAAAGTCGCTGTTTTAATCCAAAAAAACGGTCAAAGTTTTTTTCTTCTTATTACGCACTGTGTGCTGCAGGATTTTTTTTTATACTGCGCACACTGACCACACAGACCCATTCTTTCATATGTAGGCCTACCAGCTTTCTCTCACTAGAATTTAGGCGTACTAGTACGTCAAAAACCCTGGGTCGTAAGCCGTACTAGTACGGCCGAAACCCTGAAAGGGTTAAAGTGAATCAGCTTTTTTTTCTTTTTTCTTTGTTGCTATCCAGTGAATACAAAAGCCTAAAAATATATTTACAATACCATTTATTAATTGCACAATAGCACTAGGCCTAAGAAAATGATGCAAAAGTAAAAATAATAAATAAAAAAAATGAAAATTCCCAAGAGAAGCGCCATTAATAAACATGAATGTAATTGAAAAATGCCATATTGGTGAAGCGAGCGCCATATTAACGAGGTACGCCTGTGTATGAAGTGGTGGTAAGTGACTTAAAACTATGTAAAAGTGTTAAAGAATCTTTTAAATGGTCAAAGCTTGGTTGGTAACATCCTCAGTTCACACAATGAGACTCTGGGGGATCAGTCCCAGCACGGGTGAAATGTTGGGTATGTTTCCTTACACCTGCTGTCCATGTTAAAGGATCCCAGTGGAAATAAGTCACTCTGGCTGACATTTTGGGCTATCCTAGGTACTTTACACATATGCTGCTATGTATGATAATCTATGTAACTGTATTTGTGTATACCTGAATAAACTTACTTACGTTCACCCAGCAGTAAGTAGGTACCTGGGTATTAGTCGACTGGTGTGGTTCATACCCTGGGAATAAAATTAACCTAAGTTGTGAGAAATGCTCTGCATAACAAGGGACTTTCTATATAGTAGTATGTTATTCATGTCGGTTATGGTCTGTATAAGTTGTATCATGCACTTCTAGAAATAAACATTATTATTATTAGTATTACACATACATGTATAAGTATTGTATTTATTTGCTTTAAAACATTTTTAACTATTGTTGCTATGTTGAGTTTGAATATATCACAGGAAATAAATTATCCGAGCCACAGGGGGGCATTGACATTGTATATAATAGATATTTAAATTTTGTACATAATATATGACCACAAGTTTTGAGGATCATGATGGGCACTGTGCAAATGGACAGGACTCGCTTGTGTCAATACCCTAATCAATCTCTCTCTGATAAGGATAAGTTGTCATAGATTACACTGGTTAGGTTTTGGGTAATCGAAACTTCAGATGTGTGTGGTAGTAGCAGTAGTAATAATAGCAGTAGGAAAATAGTAGCAAAAGTAGTAGTAATAGTAGTAGTAGTAGTAGTAGCAGTAGTAATAGCAGTGATAGTGTTAGCAGTAATAGTATTAGCAGCAATAGTAGTAGTAATAGTAATAATATTAGTATATTAGTTCTAGGTAGTAGGTTGGTAGACAGCAACCACTCAGGGAGGTACTACCATCCTGTGGTAGGTTGGTAGACAGCAACCACTCAGGGAGGTACTACCATCCTGTGGTAGGTTGGTAGACAGCAACCACTCAGGGAGGTACTACCATCCTGTGGTAGGTTGGTAGACAGCAACCACTCAGGGAGGTACTACCATCCTGTAGTAGGTTGGTAGACAGCAACCACTCAGGGAGGTACTACCATCCTGTAGTAGGTTGGTAGACAGCAACCACTCAGGGAGGTACTACCATCCTGTGGTAGGTTGGTAGACAGCAACCACTCAGGGAAGTACTACCATCCTGTGGTAGGTTGGTAGACAGCAACCACTCAGGGAGGTACTACCATCCTGTGGTAGGTTGGTAGACAGCAACCACTCAGGGAGGTACTACCATCCTGTGGTAGGTTGGTAGACAGCCACCACCCAGGGAGGTACTACCATCCTGTGGTAGGTTGGTAGACAGCAACCACTCAGGGAGGTACTACCATCCTGTGGTAGGTTGGTAGACAGCAACCACTCAGGGAGGTACTACCATCCTGTGTAGGTTGGTAGACAGCAACCACTCAGGGAGGTACTACCATCCTGTGGTAGGTTGGTAGACAGCAACCACTCAGGGAAGTACTACCATCCTGTGGTAGGTTGGTAGACAGCAACCACTCAGGGAGGTACTACCATCCTGTGGTAGGTTGGTAGACAGCACCACTCAGGGAGGTACTACCATCCTGTGGTAGGTTGGTAGACAGCCACCACCCAGGGAGGTACTACCATTCTGTGGTAGCAGGTTGGTAGAGCAACCACCCAGGGAGGTACTACCATCCTGTGGTAGCAGGTTGGTAGATAGCAACCACTCAGGGAGGTACTACCATCCTGTGATAGGTTAGTAGACAGTAACATCCCAGGGAGGTACTACCATCCTGTGGTAGTAGCTTGGTAGACAGCAACCACCTGGGGAGGTACTACCATCCTGAGTGTCCAGCGGAAACCTGTAATTGTTTTGCACGATGGTAGGATTACTGGTGTCTTTTTTCTGTGTTGTAAGCATTCAAAATAACAGGTACATCTTGCTACTTCTACTTACACTTAGGTCACACTTATAGAGCAACTTGCAGTGTGAACAAATTGACTGATATTGTAGTAGCCTGGCTTAAGCTTGGTTACAAGTACAGTGGACCCCCGCATAACGATCACCTCCGAATGCGACCAATTATGTAAGTGTATTTATGTAAGTGCATTTGTACGTGTATGTTTGGGGGTCTGAAATGGACTAATCTACTTCACAATATTCCTTATGGGAACAAATTCGGTCAGTACTGGCACCTGAACATACTTCTGGAGTGAAAAAATATCGTTAACCGGGGGTCCACTGTACTTGTTTCAGTTTGGCAGACACACAAATAATGATCATACTACATATAATGTATGTAGCCAGGCCTGTGTTCATTATCTTGAACACGATATGCTTAATTGTCTACTTATTGAGGAATATAGACACAGACAGTATAGTAACCTATATGATATGTTAGCATATCTTATTAATGAAAGTAAGATGCCAAATATATTAAGCAAATGCTGTAGTAAATTATAGTTATTTTTTATCTTGGTAAATAATAATAATAATACCAAAAAAAAATTTCAATATTTTTTATTTAGAATTTTGTATACTGTATATATAGTTTGTACTGTATATTCAATACGTGCATTATATAATATTCAGTGGCTTTCAGATGGGTGGGCAGTAATAAGAGAATTACTAAGAGTACAGTAATGAGAAGTGGTGATATCAGCTCGGAATGATTAGAGGTGAACAACCCTGAGCGAGGCAGGTAAACAAACACATATAGAAGGTTTTGTAAACATGACGCATCACCGATGTTCAGAGGTGTGTGCGGTGCTTTGCTCTTCCTCGTGTGGTGTGGGTGGTAGGTGAGTCCTGCTTTAAGGTCACTAGTGCAGTATTGTGCTCATATGTAAATCTTTGATACTTTGTGATTTGCTGCGTTGTGAGTTATTGTGTAAGATATATTGTGTTAACTCCATGGGGAAGTAAAACAGAATTCATCCTCTGTAAGCCATGTGTGCTGTAAGAGGCGACTGAAATGCCGGGAGCAAGGGGCTAGTAACACCTTCTCCTGTATACATTACTAAAGTTAAAAAGAGAAACTTTTGTTTTTCTTTTTAGGTCACCCTGCCTTGGTGGGATATGGCTGGTTTGATGAAAAAAAAAATAGTGTTAGATACAGTGTGTTAGATATGCTGTTGTTAGATATACTATTGTTAGATATGCTGTGTTAGATCTGTGAACATTCTGTCCCTGTCCACCTTGTTAATTCCTTCTAGTATTGTATGTCATTACCCCTCGGCTCCGGGACTAGTCTTATTGCAAACTTTTGTCGTATATATTCAAGAAATCTTACTAACACAATTGCAAATCAATCACGAAACAGGTGGGGCTCAAAACCATGAAGGGACTTGAGCTTGAGCACGACACGACCACACTGGTGTGGAATTCGTCGGTAAAAAGACGTGCATTTGTGGTCACAGTGGTGGCCCATGCTAACCTCCCTATAGTGTATAGAAATATACCTAGATGAAGGAATCTTATTAGAGCTGGTCAAGTGGTTAACACGCTGGCCTGTGAGTTTTAAGAGTTACCATGGATCTGAGTCTTCCATCTCTGTCAAGTTCACATTAACTGTTAAACTGTCCGAACAGATCTACGTTCACATGCGTAGTGCTCCAAAAATAGATCTGTTTTTTTTACATATTTTCAAATATAACAAAAAAAAAAAACGTAGATCAAAGTTTTTTTAACACTTTTCAAATGTAAAAAAAGAAAAGATCTACTTTTTTTACATATTTTCAAATGTTGAAAAAATGTAGATCTATGTTTGGATAGTTTAAGGGTTAAGGTAGTGCAGGCAGGCCCCAAAAATACAGCAGGTTAGGTTCCGGGCTACTGTAGGGCCCCAAAAATACAGCAGGTTAGGTTCCAGGCTACTGTAGGGCCCCACTTATACAGCAGGTTAGGCTCTGGGCTACTGTAGGGCCCCAATTACAGAGCAGGTTAGGTTCCAGTTAGGCCAGTAGGCCTACTACAGTGCCAAGTATAGGCCAGTAGTCTTACTGCAATGTTCCTCTTTTCTTATGTTCTTATGAAATTTCATGGACTGAGCTTTCAATTTCAGTATACAGTGGTACCTTGGGATACGAACTTGAACAATTATGTAAGTATTTTTGTAAGTGTATTTTTGGGGGTCTGAAATGGATTAATCTATTTTACATTATTCCTTATGGGAACAAATTCATTCGGTACTCAAACAGCCTTCTGGAATGAATTAGGTTCGTATCCCTAGGTACCACTGTATTTTAATTTGCGTATCTACATTGGTTTTACTTGCGACCAATGTCCAATTTTATTTCTATTGTAACTTGCTTTATCTTCATATCTATTCAATTACTCCATAAAAGTGAAGATCACTGAATCAGTTTGAAATATGTTATTCTTTTGTAATTGTACCATTTGTTCATTACCTACATATTTAATTGTACTCATGATTGTAGTTAACTACTTAAGAAGTCCTACTTAATAGTCTGTCTAGTTCTTAAGTAACGTTTGTGCATTAGGGCAAGTTTGCCTGGAATACATTGCATGCTAGTGGATTTCTTTTGTACCTTCCAATATTGTATTTCATGTCATCTACATTATTTTGTACCATATTAAGAAATGCAGTTGTATTGTACAAGTGATCCTTGACTTACGATGGTACGACTGACGATACTTCAACTTGACGATGGTGCAAAAACAATTACCTTAGAGATGAAATTTAATTACCCCAGCATGAAGGCAGCAAGTCCCTAACTTGTATTCATTTATTTACTTTTCAATACTAGTATTTAGTTACAGTAATTATTTATTTATTCAGTGACAACACTTATTATTTAGCATATACTGTACAGTAGTTCCCCTGTATCCACGGGGGATATGTTCCAAGACCTGCCATGGATACCCGAAACTGTGGATAGTAGAGCACCCTATACGTATGTAAGTTGTTTTTATTTACATACTTATGATAATGAATATCTATGATAAATTATGCATGATGAATTATACTTTTTTTTTTTTTTTTAAACAAGTCGGCCGTCTCCCACCAAGGCAGGGTGACCTAAAAAGAAAGAAAATCCCCCCCCCCAAAAATACTTTCATCATTATTCAACTCTTTCACCTCACTCACACTGGTTTTGCAGAGGTGCTCAGAACACAACAGCTTAGAAGCATATACGTATAAAGATACGTAATATATCCCTCCAAACCATCAATATCCCGAACCCCTCCTTTAGAGTGCAGGCAACACTGTGCTTCCCATTTCCAGGACTTAAGTCCGGTTATATAAAAATAACCGGTTTCCCTGAATCCCTTCACTAAATATTACCCTGCTCACACTCCAACAGATCGTCAGGTCCCAAATACCATTCGCCTCCATTCACTCCTATCTAACACGCTCACAATTTATACCTATGATAAATTATGGATAATAAGTTGAAAATTATCACTTTTTAACTGATGGGAGGCACTTCATAGCTTCTCTTAGTGTTTGAAGAACTGTCACCATCACTACTTTTGTGCTCTGAGGCCATTATTAAGCAAAATTAAAGGTTATTTTAAGGCCACAGCAAACCATGGCTAACTGAAACCACGGAAACCGAATCCGGAAATACGAGGACTCTACTGTTATCACATGCAACTTAGGATATTTTTGACTTACGATGGATATGTTGAAACATAACTCCATTATAAGTTGAGGTGTTAGCACCGGTACTGTATTATACTTCTAAACTGATCCAAACTCATGTTAGACATTTTCATAGATTACCTCACCATTACAAATTTATATTCTGGGTTTGACAAGGATCTCTGCTAAGTATGGGCTGGTAGGCCTACTGCAGTGTTCCTCCTTTCTTGTGTAGTGCTGTAGTGTCTTTTGTACTCTTCAGCACCCACAACCTGGTGGCTAAAGCTCCCGCTTCACACACGGAGGGCCAGGGTTCGATTCCCGGCGGGTGGAAACATTTCGACACGTTTCCTTACACCTGTTGTCCTGTTCACCTAGCAGCAAATAGGTACCTGGGTGTTAGTCGACTGGTGTGGGTCGCATCCTGGGGGACAAGATTAAGGACCCCAATGGAAATAAGTTAGACAGTCCTCGATGACGCACTGACTTTCTTGGGTTATCCTGGGTGGCTAACCCTCCGGGGTTAAAAATCCGAACGAAATCTTATCTTATCTTATCTTATCTCTAACTCTCCCGTAGTTTCAAAATCAGAATCTATGCCCTTTTATAAAAGTTAGAATTTGAGCAGTGTCTGGATTGTCATTGCTTTCATCTAGTGTGAAAAAATGTTTGATATGTGTTACCCTGTCAGTGATGTTTTAATAACTCGTATCTTAATAATAATAATAAATAATAATTATTTCGACATGATTCAACTTATCCTAGGTAGTAGGTTGGTAGACAGCAACCGCCCAGGGAGGTACTACCGTCCTGCCAAGTGAGTGTAAAACGAAAGCCTGTAATTGTTTTACTTGATGGTAGGATTGCTTATCCTTTATTCTGTCTCATAAATATGCAAGATTTCAGGTATGTCTTGCTACTTCTACTTACACTTAGGTCACACTACACACACATGTACAAACATATATATATATATATATATACACACAAACCCCTTTGGGTTTTCTGCTATTTTCTTTCTTGTTCTTGTTTATTTCCTCTTTATCTCCATGGGGAAGTGGAACAGAATTCTTCCTCCATAAGCCATGTATGTTGTAAGAGGCGACTAAAATGCCGGGAGCAAGGGGCTAGTAACCCCTTCTCCTGTATAAATTACTAAATTTAAAAAGGGAAACTTTTGTTTTTCTTTTTGGGCCACCCTGCCTTGGTGGGATACGGCCGGTTTGTTGATAGAAGAAGAAGAAAGATTCAACTTATACAGACCATAGCTGACATCATTGATTTATTATAATTTACTTCTAACCACAGCCAACACACATCTTATTCTATGTCAAATTTTTTCTTAAAATTATTGTCTTGACTTGCATATCGATTTTTTTAATTGTTTATTTTTGTAATAGGTGCAGAGGCCCGCAGTCAACCACATTGGAGGTCCCATGTGACCTACTGTATGGTTTATCAATTTAGTTTCAGATGTATTTTTTAATGCCAGCCGTCTCCCACTGAGGCAGGGTGACCCCAAAAAGAAACACTTTCACCGTCATTCATACTGTCACTGTCTTGCCAGAGGCACACAGACATGACAGTGTAAATATTACTCCAAATAGCAGATATCCCAAACCCATCCTTCAGAGTGCAGGCATTGTGTTTCCCACCTCCAGAACTGTAACATCGTCACTCATCCCTCAGAGTACAGATACTATACTTCCTATCTCCAAAACTGTAACATCCTCCCCCCATCCTTCAGAGTGCAGGTTTTGTACCTCCCACCTCCAGGAAGGTCAGATTTTTATATCTAATCTTATTCATGTTTTTGCAGATTGGTGTCAATGATGGGCGAAGAAAAGCTGAAAGAATGCGAGCAGGTGACTGTAGTGGTGTTGGGAGATCTCGGTCACTCGCCACGCATGAACTACCATGCTCTGTCACTCTCGCAAGAAGGTTTTGAGGTGAATCTGGTGGGATTTGCTGGCTCCAAACCACAAGTGGAAGTCTTGAAAGATGAACATATCACTCTTACCTACATGAGACCTTCTCCAGATGCCTTCAACAAGTTACCTAAACTATTAGCCTTTGTTGCCAAGGTTTTATGGCAAGCATTTATTCTTTTTTTTACCTTGCTTACGGGGCCAAGAAGCAAGAATCTCCTGTTACAGAATCCCCCTGGAGTTCCTGCCATGCCTGTGTGTTGGCTCTATTGCTTCCTTACCAGGACAAAGTTTTATATTGACTGGCATAACTATGGCTACACTATTCTTGCTCTGTCACTTAGGAAAAGCCATCCTCTAGTATACATTTATAGAATCGTAGAAAAAGTATTTGGCAAGTTGTCGCATGGGGGACTGTGCGTTACTAAAGCTATGAAAGTTGATCTGGAGCAGAATTGGGGCATTAGGAAAGTTACAGTGCTGTACGACCGTCCGGCCTCACGATTCCATCCAATATCAATGGAAGAAAAACACAACTTTCTTATGAAACTCTCCTCTACGTATTCATGTTTCTCTGGTTCGTCGCCAGACAAGACTGTCTTTACAGAGAGGTATGCTGACGGTAGAGTGGCCGAGTGTGAAGACCGTCCTGTGCTTATCGTCTCTTCCACGAGCTGGACAGAAGATGAGGACTTTTCCATCCTCTTCTATGCTCTTGAAGATTATGAGCGAGTGCGCCAGGAGTTCCCCGATCACTACCCTCCACTTATTGTTGCTGTGACAGGCAAGGGTCCCTTAAAATCCTACTATTCCACAATGATGTCTGAGCAACAGTGGATGCATGTTGTGGTCATCACCCCATGGATGTCCGCTGAAGATTACCCAACATTGCTTGCTTCTGCAGATTTTGGCGTGTGCCTCCACTACTCCTCATCTGGATTGGACTTGCCTATGAAAGTGGTGGACATGTTTGGTAGTGGCCTTCCAGTCGCAGCTATAGACTACCCGGCTCTCCCCGAATTGGTGCACCACAATGAAAATGGACTAGTTTTCAAGAACAAGGAAGAACTTGCCAACCTTCTACAGGACTGGTTTCGCGGATTCCCCCGTGAAACGGCAATCAAAGAAACCTATTATGACTTCTACAAGAACATCGATGAGTTTCGAAAGTTGAGCTGGCATCCATGTTGGGTGTGTAATGCTCTCCCATTGTTCAGGAATAAAAAACAGAAGTGAAAAACTTACTTTTTATAAGAAAAATGGAGCTATTGAAGATATTTTTCTGTACATTTGTTTATATTACAGCCTCTTCACACTTAGCGGCATACTTGTTTACTGATGCCTCGGAATTACGATGGGTCTCTGACCAGTATACGTACCTAAATAATGTATATTAGAGCTGATTTCCTCTGTTCTGTTTATTACAATATACAGTACACTACTGTATAAACATTTACAAATATACTAAAAGTGTTATAAATGGTGCAAAGGCAACATTAAAACAATATCAAAGATGGTTGACACAAACCCACTACCATTATAGTATGTTCCTCACTTAGTGACGAATTCATTTACTGATGTGGTCTTACAAATGAAACTCCGTCGTTAAGTGAGGAGAGGCTGTATTAAATAACAATTTAGGAATGGAAAACAGGAGTGCTCTCACTTCATACACAATTTTTTTTGATAACCTAAATTTGGCAGAAATTCACTCATGTGTGATATGAATTTAGTCAATGTGGTCAGTGCAGTTCACAAAATGAAGATTACTGATTTAAGTGGCAATGAAGTGTTTGAACCTACAACAGTTGCCATGCAATTGGGCACTTTGATGCAGTGTGTGCAGGTTCAAATCCCGCTGCGGAGTGAGAGGGATGATGTTTGTAAACGGAACTAAGATAAATTTTGTGTATATAAAACAGTAAGTACTCTCCAGGGGTGTGCCATGATGATGGTAAAGGTTTGTTAAACTGAGGAAGTGATGTTAACTGCCCTCACAATAACATAAGCAAGGAGGAACACTACAGCAGGCCTACTGGCCCACACTTGGCAGGTACTTGTCAAATCCAAACTCACTAATAAAAATCTGCATCCAACCTATTAGTGTTACCCAAGGAATGAGCTTTGATAAACCTGTTAGCTCGAGTGCAAGTTCCACTTAAACCCAGCCCCTCCTACTCATGTATTTATAAGAAACTAGATCATCTCCCATGGATCAGAGAGCTCTATCTTAAACCAGAATCATGACATTTTAAAACAATGGCCGATTTATGTACCATATTTTGCGGCTTATAAGACTTGTTTTAGTTTCAATAGCTCGGCATCGGACGTAACTGGGAAAGCTACAGTCCACCCCAAACTTACGGCTCCTGTCACTAACCTTCAGTCTATAGGCTGATTTTTGGAGACATTTTATGGTAAAAAAAATGTGTCTAATAGGCCGCAAAATAAAGTAAATAGGGCAATACTGATAATGATATTTTAAAGAGATTTCTTATTGAGTGCCTCTTTCAAGAATATTCACAAGTGCTCACTCGGCATTGCCAGATACACAGACGTATTATTTTTTGTACGCAGTATTCAGATTAAATATATTTAATATTACAAATGTTTTATCAGTTGAGAAATGTTTTCTTTTCCTTGATTATGCAGAATGTGGATGTAGGTACTGTAGTCATGTTTGTTTTAAAATACATATCGTTTATTGCATATTTTTATAAAATCATTTGAAAAATCCGTCAATATCGTACTTCGTATTTCAGTTAAAATTCGTACATTATTGCACTTTTAATCGAAAATGTCAATAATTTATATTTTGGACTAATTGTGTTACAGGGCTTTATCAAGAGTAGCTGTAATTACTGCGGTCTAAGTGTCTATTAAGTTTTAGGTACGTCTTGCTACTTGTACTCACACTTAGGTCACGCTACACATGCATGTGCAAGCATATAGTATGTACACACCCCTCTGTATTTTCTTCCCCTCAAGGGAGGTTCCTTGATGCTGGTGAGGGGCTCTTGATGTAGGGAATTGGATCTGTGCTCCAGTTCCCTGAATTGATCATGAATGCCTCCCATCCCTTCCCCACATGTGCTGTATAATCCTATGGGTTTAGTGCTCCCCCGTGATTATAATAATAATCTGGGTTATCTTCTATTTTCTTACTAGGTCTTGTTCTTGTTATTTCCTCTTATTTCTATGGGGAAGAGGAACAGAATTTTTCATGTGTAAGCCATGCATGCTGTAAGAGTTGACTAAAATGCCGGGAGCAAGGGGCTAGTAACCCCTTCTCCTGTATACATTACTAAAGTTAAAAAGAGAAACTTCCGTTTTTTCTTTTTAGGCCACCTTGCCTCGGTGGGATACGGCGGGTGCGCTGAAAGAAGATATTCATATTCAACTTAAAATATTTTTGACTTAGGATGTGTTCGTTGGAACGTAACCCCAATGTAAGTCAACGACCACCTGTAGTTCCCCTCACTGACCTTACTAACTCTACCTCTGTTATACTCTCCACCCTCGTTAGTCTCTGATCAGGTATATTATACCTTTAGCAAAACCTTCCCTGCAGTGCTGTATGACCTTGTGGGTTTGGCACTTATGATTGTAATAATAATGGAGGAGGTATTTTATTGTCTGGGAAATCTGTTGATGTTGTAGCGAGTTATTTCAGTGTTTAGGTCTGGAATCAGTCTCTCCAGGGTTTTCCAGGTGTGTATTATACCTTGCCTTTTTCTTTTAACACACTGGCCATCTTCCACCAAGGCAGGGTGACCCGAAAAGGAAACACTTTTACCATCATTCACACTATCACTGTCTTTCCAGAGGCACGTAGATACCACAGTTTAGATGCCCCTCCTTCAGAGTGCAGGCATTGTACTTCCCACATCCAGGATTCAAGTCTGGCTTATCAGTTTCCCTGAATTCCTTCACAAAATATGACTGCTCACACTCCAACAGCACATCAGGTCCTATAAAACGTTTGTCTCCACTCCTATCTAACACAAACATGCCTGCTGTACGTCCAAGCCCCTTGTACACAAAACCTCCTTTACCCCCTTGAGTCTCGCCTCCTTGATATCTGTCTTCCATCTGTATACCCCTGTTGTATCTCCCAACAGGGAGTGCTACTCTCAGCTCCAACATCATCTACTGATACACTTGACAGTATTCTCCTTGGTGCTTCTCTCAGAGGTTCCTTGATGCCAGTGAGGGGTTCTTGATACAAGGAATTGAACCTCACCTTTCCCCTTCTTGGATCAAACCTAATTGCCTTTCATTCTCCAGGCACTGAGTAACCCTCATGGGTTTAGTGCATATTCCTATGAGAGACATCATCTAGAACACAACAGTATGAGTGTTCTAGATGGCTGACATCCAGCAGGTGTGCATTAGATGGGAGTGAGTGGAGACATGGTTCTTGGGACTTTACGTGCTGTTGGAGTGTAAGTAACGTAATATTTCGTGAAGGGATTCAGGGAAAACCGGTTAACTAGACTCGAGACCTGGAGGTGGGAAGTACAGAATCTGCACTCTGAGGGATGAGTTAGGAATATTTGCTATTTGGCGGGACAAATAGAACTGTACACCTCTGGTACGACAGTGATAGTCTGAATGATGGTGAAAGTGTTAACTTTTTTTGTGGAAAAAAACTGTATAGCCCTTGTGGTTTAGCGCTTCTTTTTGATTATAATAACTTGTGGAAAAAAATATAAATATACGTAAGACAAACCACAATGGATGGGAATCTTCAACTCAAGATCTTTCACAAATCTTCGTCCGTCATCAGGAGCTATTCAGTGTTGCAGAGGAAAGTCAACATGTTAATACCTTGTTGCTGTCAACACATTACCAATGAACAGTCACAATAAGTTCAACAATGAACATAGTTACAAGTTGAACCTGGATTACCTGTCACAATAAGTTCAATGAATATAGTCAACAGAAGTTCAATAATATATATATAAATATAAATATATATAATATATAATATATATATATATATATATATTATATATATATATATATATATAAATATATAATATATATAATATATATATATATATTATAATTAAAAACAGTTTTGTAAATACGACTGTAACTCAGTTCCTCCCTCCCTCCCCCCTCCTCTCCCCCTCCCTCCCCTCCCCCGCCTTTCCCCCTCCCTTCCCCCTCCCTCTCTTCCCCTGGTAACCGAAAAAAATGAAAAAACGATATGATTAGGTCAATTTGTTCCTCTTAGAAGAAGGGGCGGCGCCCCCCCTGGGCCTGCCCGCGGGGGGAGCCTCTCTCTGACACACCCTTCCAGGAGTGAGCCAAGGGGGGCGCTGCTCCCCGCTCCCCCGTCACTCAAGTGCTCTCCTTCCGAGGAACTGGAGCTATCCTTCCCCCCCCTCTAAGCGAGACTCATATACCCCCTCACCCATGCGGACTTACCGCTCTCCCGTCAATGGATTCTCATATAAAATAAAAAAAAATGGGTCTCTGAATGATGCCGTGTGACCCTTGTGGGTTTAACGCTCAGCTTGGATAGTAATAATAATATTTCAATTACTACCAATAATAATAATAATAATAATAATAATAATAATAATAATAATAATAATTATTATTATTATTATTATACTATTAAAAATACTCGGAAAATCCTAGAGGGGCTAGTCCCTAATTAGTCCCTAATTAGTCCCTAATTAGGGACTAATTAGCAAAAGACTGGACAGGAGATGTAACATTAACACAATGATAAGTAGCGGTGCTACGAGTACACTGAGAGACAACACGGTGTCAGGGGACCAAGACTGTTCAACTGCCTCTCACCATACATAAGGGGGATTACCAATAGAGCCTTGGTTGTCTTCAAGATCCCTGGTTGTCTTCAAGACCCCTGGTTGTCTTCAAGACCCCTGGTTGTCTTCAAGATCCCTGGTTGTCTTCAAGATCCCTGGCTGTCTTCAAGATCCCTGGTTGTCTTCAAGACCCCTGGTTGTCTTCAAGATCCCTGGTTGTCTTCAAGACCCCTGGTTGTCTTCAAGACCCCTGGTTGTCTTCAAGACCCCTGGTTGTCTTCAAGATCCCTGGTTGTCTTCAAGACCCCTGGTTGTCTTCAAGACCCCTGGTTGTCTTCAAGACCCCTAACTGTCTTCCAGAATGTGCCGAAAGCCTTCTTACAGTCCAGGAAAATACAGTCTACCCACCCCTCTCCCTCTGCTACCTTACGTCTGTCACCTTGCCTTAAAACTCCAATAAGTTAGTAACAGAATTTCCATTCTCTTAAAACGTGCTGGTTATCGTGCATAAGATCATTCCGTTCCAGGTGCTCCACCAGTCACGTCCTGATAATCTTCTCCATGACCTTGCATACTATACATGTCAGTGACACAGGTCTGTAGGTTAATGTTACCTATCTGTCCCCCTCAAGGAAGGCTCCTTGACGCTGGTGAGGGGCTCTTGATCTAGGGAATTGGATCTGTGCTCCAGTTCCCTGAATTAAGCCTGAATGCCTTCCATCCCCCCATAGGCGCTGTATAATCCTACGGGTTTAGTGCTTCCCCCTTGATTATAATAATAATACCTATCTGTCTCCTTTCTTAAAGATAGCAACTACATTTACTGTCTTCCATACCT
>NC_069471.1:23126416-23133916 GCF_026875155.1 Cherax quadricarinatus | reverse complement strand
CCTGGTTGTCTTCAAGACTGCTAGCTGTCTTCAAGACCCCCTGGTTGTCTTCAAGACTGCTAGCTGTCTTCAAGACCCCTGGTTGTCTTCAAGACTGCTAGCTGTCTTTCAAGACCCCTGGTTGTCTTCAAGACTGCTAGCTGTCTTCAAGACCCCTGGTTGTCTTCAAGACTGCTAGCTGTCTTTAAGACCCCTGGTTGTCTTGAAGACTGCTAGCTGTCTTTAAGACCCCTGGTTGTCTTCAAGACTGCTAGCTGTCTTTAAGACCCCTGGTTGTCTTCAAGACTGCTAGCTGTCTTTAAGACCCCTGGTTGTCTTCAAGACTGCAAGACTGCTAGCTGTCTTTCAAGACCCCTGGTTGTCTTCAAGACTGCTAGCTGTCTTTAAGACCCCTGGTTGTCTTCAAGACTGCTAGCTGTCTTTAAGACCCCTGGTTGTCTTCAAGACTGCTAGCTGTCTTTAAGGCCCCTGGTTGTCTTCAAGACTGCCTGCTGTCTTTAAGACCCCTGGTCTTCAAGACTGCTAGCTGTCTTCAAGACCCCTGGTTGTCTTCAAGACTGCTAGCTGTCTTCAAGACCCCTGGTTGTCTTCAAGACTGCTAGCTGTCTTCAAGACCCCTGGTTGTCTTCAAGACTGCTAGCTGTCTTTAAGACCTCTGGTTGTCTTCAAGACTGCTAGCTGTCTTTAAGACTCTTGGTTGTCTTCAAGAATCCTGGTTGTCTTCAAGACCCCTGGTTGTCTTCAAGATCCCTGGTTGTCTTCAAGACCCCTGGTTGTCTTCAAGATCCCTGGTTGTCTTCAAGATCCATGGTTGTCTTCAAGACCCATGGTTGTCTTCAAGACCCCTGGTTGTCTTCAAGACTGCTAGCTGTCTTTAAGACCCCTGGTTGTCTTCAAGACTGCTACCTGTCTTCAAGACCCCTGGTTGTCTTCAAGACCCCTGGTTGTCTTCAAGAGTCCTGGTTGTCTTCAAGACACCTGGTTGTCTTCAAGACCCCTGGTTGTCTTCAAGACCCCTTGTTGTCTTCAAGACCCCTGGTTGTCTTCAAGACCCCTGGTTGTCTTCAAGATCCCTGGTTGTCTTCAAGACCCCTGGTTGTCTTCAAGACTCCTGGTTGTCTTCAAGACTCCTGGTTGTCTTCAAGACTCCTGGTTGTCTTCAAGACTCCAGGTTGTCTTCAAGACTCCTGGTTGTCTTCAAGACTCCTGGTTGTCTTCAAGACTCCTGGTTGTCTTCAAGACTCCTGGTTGTCTTCAAGACTCCAGGTTGTCTTCAAGACTCCTGGTTGTCTTCAAGACTCCAGGTTGTCTTCAAGACTCCTGGTTGTCTTCAAGACTCCTGGTTGTCTTCAAGACCCCTGATTGTCTTCAAGATCCCTGGTTGTCTTCAAGACCCCTGGTTGTCTTCAAGACCCCTGGTTGTCTTCAAGACTCCAGGTTGTCTTCAAGACTCCTGGTTGTCTTCAAGACCCCTGGTTGTCTTCAAGACCCCTGGTTGTCTTCAAGACCCCTGGTTGTCTTCAAGATCCCTGGTTGTCTTCAAGACCCCTGGTTGTCTTCAAGACCCCTGGTTGTCTTCAAGACTCCTGGTTGTCTTCAAGACTCCTGGTTGTCTTCAAGACCCCTGGTTGTCTTCAAGACCCCTGGTTGTCTTCAAGACTCCTGGTTGTCTTCAAGACTCCTGGTTGTCTTCAAGACTCCTGGTTGTCTTCAAGACCCCTGGTTGTCTTCAAGACCCCTGGTTGTCTTCAAGACCCCTGGTTGTCTTCAAGACTCCTGGTTGTCTTCAAGACTCCTGGTTGTCTTCAAGACCCCTGGTTGTCTTCAAGACTCCTGGTTGTCTTCAAGACCCCTGGTTGTCTTCAAGACCCCTGGTTGTCTTCAAGACCCCTGGTTGTCTTCAAGATCCCTGGTTGTCTTCAAGACCCCTGGTTGTCTTCAAGACCCCTGGTTGTCTTCAAGATCCCTGGTTGTCTTCAAGACCCCTGGTTGTCTTCAAGACCCCTGGTTGTCTTCAAGATCCCTGGTTGTCTTCAAGACCCCTGGTTGTCTTCAAGACCCCTGGTTGTCTTCAAGACCCCTGGTTGTCTTCAAGACCCCTGGTTGTCTTCAAGACTCCTGGTTGTCTTCAAGACCCCTGGTTGTCTTCAAGACCCCTGGTTGTCTTCAAGACCCCTGGTTATCTTCAAGATCCCTGGTTGTCTTCAAGATCCCTGGTTGTTTTCAAGACCCCTGGTTGTCTTCAAGACCCCTGGTTGTCTTCAAGATCCCTGGTTGTCTTCAAGACCCCTGGTAATCTTCAAGACTCCTAGTTGTCTTCAAGACCCCTGGTTGTCTTCAAGACCCCTGGTTGTCTTCAAGACCCCTGGTTGTCTTCAAGACTCCTGGTTGTCTTCAAGACCCCTGGTTGTCTTCAAGACCCCTGGTTGTTTATCTGGAGTTTATCTGGAGAGAGTTCCGGGGGTCAACGCCCCCGCGGCCCGGTCTGTGACCAGGCCTCCTTAGGTCAGTGTCCCAGGATGCGACCCACACCAGTCGACTAACACCCAGGTACCCATTTTACTGATGGGGAACATAGACAACAGGTGGAAAGAAACACGTCCTATGTTTCTACTCTGGCTGGGAATCGAACCCAGGCCCTCACCGTGTGAAGCGAGAGCGTTAACCACCAGGCCACCAGAGCCTGTCTCAAAGACCCCTGGTTGTCTTCAAGACTCCAGGTTGTCTTCAAGACCCCTGGTTGTCTTCAAGACCCCTGGTTGTCTTCAAGATCCCTGGTTGTCTTCAAGACCCCTGGTTGTCTTCAAGACCCCTGGTTGTCTTCAAGATCCCTGGTTGTCTTCAAGACCCCTGGTTGTCTTCAAGACCCCTTGTTGTCTTCAAGACCCCTGGTTGTCTTCAAGACCCCTGGTTGTCTTCAAGACTCCTGGTTGTCTTCAAGACCCCTGGTTGTCTTCAAGACCCCTGGTTGTCTTCAAGACCCCTGGTTATCTTCAAGACCCCTGGTTGTCTTCAAGATCCCTGGTTGTCTTCAAGACCCCTGGTTGTCTTCAAGACCCCTGGTTGTCTTCAAGATCCCTGGTTGTCTTCAAGACCCCTGGTAGTCTTCAAGACTCCTAGTTGTCTTCAAGACCCCTGGTTGTCTTCAAGACCCCTGGTTGTCTTCAAGACCCCTGGTTGTCTTCAAGACCCCTGGTTGTCTTCAAGACCCCTGGTTGTCTCAAAGACCCCTGGTTGTCTTCAAGACTCCTGGTTGTCTTCAAGACCCCTGGTTGTCTTCAAGATCCCTGGTTGTCTTCAAGACCCCTGGTTGTCTTCAAGATCCCTGGTTGTCTTCAAGATCCCTGGTTGTCTTCAAGACCCCTGGTTTTTCTTCAAGACCCCTGGTTGTCTTCAAGACCCCTGGTTGTCTTCAAGACCCTGGTTGTCTTCAAGACTCCTGGTTGTCTTCAAGACCCCTGGTTGTCTTCAAGACCCCTGGTTGTCTTCAAGACCCCTGGTTGTCTTCAAGACCCCTGGTTGTCTTCAAGACCCCTGGTTGTCTTCAAGATCCCTGGTTGTCTTCAAGACCCCTTGTTGTCTTCAAGACCCCTGGTTGTCTTGAAGACCCCTGGTTGTCTTCAAGACCCCTGGTTGTCTTGAAGACCCCTGGTTGTCTTCAAGACCCCTGGTTGTCTTGAAGACCCCTGGTTGTCTTCAAGACCCCTGGTTGTCTTGAAGACCCCTGGTTGTCTTCAAGACCCCCGGTTGTCTTCAAGACCCCTGGTTGTCTTGAAGACCCCTGGTTGTCTTCAAAACCCCTGGTTGTCTTCAAGACCCCTGGTTATCTTCAAGACCCCTGGTTGTCTTCAAGACCCCTGGCTGTCTTCAAGACCTCTGGTTGTCTTCAAGACCCCTGGCTGTCTTCAAGACCTCTGGTTGTCTTCAAGACCCCTGGTTGTCTTCAAGACCTCTGGTTGTCTTCAAGAGGGAGCTGGACGGACACAATACCGTCAAGATGAAAGTTAAGACACAGGTGCAACATCTGGGTGTCTTTACTGTAGACGTTTCGCCATCCAGTGGCTTTATCAGTACAGATTCTTGGACATAACTAGAAGACAGAAGAACTATATACAAAAGATGAGATAATCAGTCCCTCAGTCTTGGAGTTAGTGTTGAGAACATCCTGGTGGTGGAGATTCTTGGAGTTAGTGTTGAGAGCATCCTGGTGGTGGAGATTCTTGGAGTTAGTGTTGAGAGCATCCTGGTGGTGGAGATTCTTGGAGTTAGTGTTGAGAACATCCTGGTGGTGGAGATTCTTGGAGTTAGTGTTGAGAGCATCCTGGTGGTGGAGATTCTTGGAGTTAGTGGTTGAGAGCATCCTGGTGGTGAGATTCTTGGAGTTAGTGTTGAGAACATCCGGGTGGTGGAGATTCTTGGAGTTAGTGTTGAGAGCATCCTGGTGGTGGAGATTCTTGGAGTTAGTGTTGAGAGCATCCTGGGGGTGGAGATTCTTGGAGTTAGTGTTGAGAACATCCTGGTGGTGGAGATTCTTGGAGTTAGTGTTGAGAACATCCTGGTGGTGGAGATTTTTGGAGTTAGTGTTGAGAGCATCCTGGTGGTGGAGATTCTTGGAGTTAGTGTTGAGAGCATCCTGGTGGTGGAGATTCTTGGTGTTAGTTTTTGAGAGCATCCTGGTGGTGGAGATTCTTGGTGTTAGTGTTGAGAGCATCCTGGTGGTGGAGATTCTTGGAGTTAGTGTTGAGAGCATCCTGGTGGTGGAGATTCTTGGAGTTAGTGTTGAGAGCATCCTGGTGGTGGAGATTCTTGGAGTTAGTGTTGAGAGCATCCTGGTGGTGGAGATTCTTGGAGTTAGTGTTGAGAACATCCTGGTGGTGGAGATTCTTGGAGTTAGTGTTGAGAGCATCCTGGTGGTGGAGATTCTTGGAGTTAGTGTTGAGAGCATCCTGGTGGTGGAGATTCTTGGAGTTAGTGTTGAGAGCATCCTGGTGGTGGAGATTCTTGGAGTTAGTGTTGAGAGCATCCTGGTGGTGGAGATTCTTGGAGTTAGTGTTGAGAGCATAATGGTGGTGGAGATTCTTGGAGTTAGTGTTGAGAGCATCCTGGTGGTGGAGATTCTTGGAGTAGTGTTGAGAGCATCCTGGTGTGGAGATTCTTGGAGTTAGTGTTGAGAGCATCCTGGTGGTGGAGATTCTTGGAGTTAGTGTTGAGAGCATCCTGGTGGTGGAGATTCTTGGAGTTAGTGTTGAGAGCATCCTGGTGGTGGAGATTCTTGGAGTTAGTGTTGAGAGCATCCTGGTGGTGGAGATTCTTGGAGTTAGTGTTGAGAGCATCCTGGTGGTGGAGATTCTTGGAGTTAGTGTTAAAGAGCATCCTGGTGGTGGAGATTCTTGGAGTTAGTGTTGAGAGCATCCTGGTGGTGGAGATTCTTGGAGTTAGTGTTGAGAGCATCCTGGTGGTGGAGATTCTTGGAGTTAGTGTTGAGAGCATCCTGGTGGTGGAGATTCTTGGAGTTAGTGTTGAGAGCATCCTGGTGGTGGAGATTCTGGTGTTAGTGTTGAGAGCATCCTGGTGGTGGAGATTCTTGGAGTTAGTGTTGAGAGCATCCTGGTGGTGGAGATTCTTGGAGTTAGTGTTGAGAGCATCCTGGTGGTGGAGATTCTTGGAGTTAGTGTTGAAAAGCATCCTGGTGGTGGAGATTCTTGGAGTTAGTGTTGAGAACATCCTGGTGGTGGAGATTCTTGGAGTTAGTGTTGAGAGCATCCTGGTGGTGGAGATTTTGGAGTTAGTGTTGAGAGCATCCTGGTGGTGGAGATTCTTGGAGTTAGTGTTGAGAGCATCCTGGTGGTGGAGATTCTTGGAGTTAGTGTTGAGAGCATCCTGGTGGTGGAGATTCTTGGTGTTAGTGTTGAGAGCATCCTGGTGGTGGAGATTCTTGGTGTTAGTGTTGAGAGCATCCTGGTGGTGGAGATTCTTGGAGTTAGTGTTGAGAGCATCCTGGTGGTGGAGATTCTTGGAGTTAGTGTTGAGAGCATCCTGGTGGTGGAGATTCTTGGAGTTAGTGTTGAGAGCATCCTGGTGGTGGAGATTCTTGGAGTTAGTGTTGAGAGCATCCTGGTGGTGGAGATTTTTGGGAGTTAGTGTTGAGAGCATCCTGGTGGGGGGAGATTCTTGGAGTTAGTGTTGAGAGCATCCTGGTGGTGGAGATTCTTGGAGTTAGTGTTGAGAGCATCCTGGTGGTGGAGATTCTTGGAGTTAGTGTTGAGAGCATCCTGGTGGTGGAGATTCTTGGAGTTAGTGTTGAGAGCATCCTGGTGGTGGAGATTCTTGGAGTTAGTGTTGAGAACATCCTGGTGGTGGAGATTCTTGGAGTTAGTGTTGAGAACATCCTGGTGGTGGAGATTCTTGGAGTTAGTGTTGAGAGCATCCTGGTGGTGGAGATTCTTGGAGTTAGTGTTGAGAGCATCCTGGTGGTGGAGATTCTTGGAGTTAGTGTTGAGAGCATCCTGGTGGTGGAGATTCTTGGAGTTAGTGTTGAGAACATCCTGGTGGTGGAGATTCTTGGAGTTAGTGTTGAGAACATCCTGGTGGTGGAGATTCTTGGAGTTAGTGTTGAGAGCATCCTGGTGGTGGAGATTCTTGGAGTTAGTGTTGAGAGCATCCTGGTGGTGGAGATTCTTGGAGTTAGTGTTGAGAGCATCCTGGGGGTGGAGATTCTTGGAGTTAGTGTTGAGAGCATCCTGCTGTGGAGATTCTTGGAGTTAGTGTTGAGAGCATCCTGGTGGTGGAGATTCTTGGAGTTAGTGTTGAGAGCATCCTGGTGGTGGAGATTCTTGGTGTTAGTGTTGAGAGCATCCTGGTGGTGGAGATTCTTGGTGTTAGTGTTGAGAGCATCCTGGTGGTGGAGATTCTTGGAGTTAGTGTTGAGAGCATCCTGGTGGTGGAGATTTTTGGGAGTTAGTGTTGAGAGCATCCTGGTGGTGGAGATTCTTGGAGTTAGTGTTGAGAGCATCCTGGTGGTGGAGATTCTTGGAGTTAGTGTTGAGAGCATCCTGGTGGTGGAGATTCTTGGTGTTAGTGTTGAGAGCATCCTGGTGGTGGAGATTCTTGGTGTTAGTGTTGAGAGCATCCTGGTGGTGGAGATTCTTGGAGTTAGTGTTGAGAGCATCCTGGTGGTGGAGATTCTTGGAGTTAGTGTTGAGAGCATCCTGGTGGTGGAGATTTCTTTGGTTGTTCGTGTTGAGAGCATCCTGGTGGTGGAGATTCTTGGTGTTAGTGTTGAGAGCATCCTGGTGGTGGAGATTCTTGGAAGTTGAAGACTCAGATGAATCAAAGGGATGTTAGGAAGTATTTCTTCAGTCATAGAGTTGTCAGGCCGTGGAATAGCCTAGAAGGTGACGTAGTGGAGGCAGGAACCATACATAGTTTTAAGGCGAGGTATGATAAAGCTCATGGGGCAGGGAGAGAGAGGACCTAGTAGCAATCAGTGAAGAGACGGGG
>NC_069471.1:23068916-23121416 GCF_026875155.1 Cherax quadricarinatus | reverse complement strand
TTATCAATACAAATTCCAGGACATAACTTGAAGACAGTAGAACTATATACAGAAGATGAGGTAATCAGTCCCTCAACTTAGGAGTAGGTGCGAAGAGCACCGTAGTCGTGGAGATTCTGAAGCAGAAGCAAGGAGCCTGGCGCTTATATAGTAACGTCAGGTGTAGCAGACGAGGGCATAGTCACTGGTAGGCGGGATTCCCCAGTGGAAGTAGGTCCTTCCCAAAGAGATGGTTAGTTGTAGTAGTAGTTGTCGTAGTCGTGAAGGTTATGTACATAACTTGTGCCTTCTGGAACACTGGGAGCCAGTACTGTACCTTGTGGAACACTGGGAGCCAGTACTGTACCTTGTGGAACACTGGGAGACAGTACTGTACCTTGTGGAACACTGGGAGCCAGTACTGTACCTTGTGGAACACTGGGAGCCAGTACTGTGCCTTGTGGAACACTGGGAGCCAGAACTGTGCCTTGAGGAACACTGGGAGACAGTACTGTACCTTGTGGAACACTGGGAGACAGTACTGTACCTTGTGGAACACTGGGAGACAGTACTGTACCTTGTGTAACACTGGGAGACAGTACTGTCCTTGTGGAACACTTGGGAGCACAGTACTGTACCTTGAGGAACACTGGGAGACAGTACTGTACCTTGTGAAAAACTGGGAGACAGTACTGTAACCCTTGTGGAACATGGGAGCCAGTACTGTACCTTGAGGAACACTGGGGGACAGTACTGTACCCTTTTGGAACACTGGGACCAGTACTGTACCTTGTGGAACACTGGGAGACAGTACTGTGCCTTGTGGAACACTGGGAGCCAGTACTGTACCTTGTGGGGAAAACTGGGGGACAGTATGTACCTTGTGGAACAAAAGGGAGAAAGAACTGTACCCTTGTGGAACACTGGGAGCCCGTACTGTACCTTGTGGAACACTGGGAGCCAGTACTGTACCTTGTGGAAACTGGGAGCCAGTTACTGTTACCTTGTGGAAAAACTGGGAGCCAGTACTGTGCCTTTTGGAACACTGGGGCCAGTACTGTACTTGTGGAACACTGGGAGCCAGTACTGTAACTTGTGGAACACTGGGAGCCTGTACTGTACCTTGTGGAACACTGGGAAGTCGTTTCTGTACCTTGTGGAACACTGGGAACCAGTCTGTACCTTGTGGAACACTGGGAGCCAGTAATGTACCTTGTGGAACACTGGGAGCCAGTACTGTACCTTGTGGAAACACTGGGAGCCAGTACTGTACCTTGTGGAAACTGGGAGCCAGTACTGTGCCTTGTGGAACACTGGGAGCCAGTACTGTACCTTTAGGAACATGGGAAACCAGTACTGTACCTTGTGGAACACTGGGGCCAGTACTGTGCCTTGTGGAACACGGGAACAGTACTGTACCTTGTGGAACACTGGGAGCAGTACTGTACCTTGTGGAACACTGGGAGGGCCCGTACTGTACCTTGTGGAACACTGGGAGCCAGTACTGTACCTTGTGGAACACTGGGAGCCAGTACTGTGCCTTGTGGAGCAAATGGGAGCCAGTACTGTACCTTGTGGAACACTGGGAGCCAGTATGTACCTTGTGGAACACTGGGAGCCAGTACTGTACCCTTGTTAGAACACTGGGAGCCAGTAAATGTACCTTGTGGAACACTGGGAGCCAGTTTCTGTACCTTGTGGAACACTGGAGCCAGTACTGTACCTTGTGGAACACTGGGAGCCAGTACTGTGCCTTGTGGAACACTGAGGGGCCGTACTGTACCTTGTGGAAAAACTGGGAGCCAGTACTGTACCTTGTGGAACACTGGGAGCCAGTACTGTACCTTGTGGAAACACTGGGAGCCAGTACTGTACCTTGTGGAACACTGGGAGACAGTTTCTGTACCTTGTGGAACACTGGGGAAAACAGTACTGTACCTTGTGGAACACTGGGGAGCCAGTACTGTACCTTGTGGAACACTGGGAGACAGAACTGTACCTTGTGGAACACTGGGGGGCCAGTACTGTACCCTTTTGGAACACTGGGAGCCAGTACTGTACCTTGTGGAACACTGGAGGGCAGTACTGTACCTTGTGGAACACTGGGAGCCAGTACTGTACCTTTGGAACCTGGGAGCCGTACTGTTACCTTGTAGAAAAACTGGGAGACAGTACTGTACCTTGTGTAAAACTGGGAGACCGTACTGTACCTTGTGGAACACTGGGAGACAGTACTGTACCTTTTTTGTAACACTGGGAGACAGTACTGTACCTTGTGGAACACTGGGAGCCAGTACTGTACCTTGAGGAACACTGGGAGACAGTACTGTACCTTGTATAACACTGGGAGACAGTACTGTACCTTGTGGAACACTGGGAGCCAGTACTGTACCTTGAGGAACACTGGGGAGAAGTACTGTACCTTGTGGAACACTGGGAGCCAGTACTGTACCTTGAGGAACACTGGGAGGGCAGTACGTACCTTGTGGAACACTGGGTCCAGTACTGTACCTTGTGGAACACTGGGAGCCAGTACTGTACCTTGTGGAACACTGGGAGCCAGTACTGTACCTTGAGGAACACTGGGAGACAGTACTGTACCTTGTGGAACACTGGGAGACAGTACTGTACCTTGTGGAACACTGGAGCCAGTACTCTACCTTTTTGGAAAAACTGGGAGCCAGTACTGTACCTTGTGGACACTGGGAGACAGTACTGTACCTTGTGGAACAGGGAGCCAGTACTGTACCTTGTGGAACACTGGGAGACAGTACTGTACCTTGTGGAACACTGGGAGACAGTACTGTGCCTTGTGGAACACTGGGAGCCAGTACTGTACCTTGTGGAACACTGGGAGCCAGTACTGTACCTTGAGGAACACTGGGAGCCAGTACTGTACCTTGTGGAACACTGGGAGACAGTACTGTACCTTGTGGAACACTGGGAGACAGTACTGTACCTTGTGGAACACTGGGAGACAGTACTGTACCTTGTGGAACAGAGTTTCTCACTATAGCAGCTACTGACTTTACTCTGTTTATTATTACTCTTTGCGTTCGGTTTGTTAGAAAGTTGAAGATCCATCTGTCGACTTTTCCTGTTATTCATTTATTACGCATTCTGTGTGCTATTAGACCGTGGTCATACTTGTCCATTGTAGACCATGTTATGGTGGTCCAGTAGTTGTGAGAGGCAGGAGCGACCATCCAAGACCATGGCATAGTGGTCCAGTAGTTGTGAGAGGCAGGAGCGACCATCCAAGACCATGTCATAGTGGTCCAATAGTTGTGAGAGGCAGGAGGGACCATCCAAGACCATGTCATAGTGGTCCAGTAGTTGTGAGAGGCAGGAGTGACCATCAAGACCTTGTCACCCCCTTAGTGGTCAGTTTAGTTGTGAGAGCAGGAGGGACCATCCAAGACCATGTCATAGTGGTCCAGTAGTTGTGAGAGGCAGGAGTGACCATCCAAGACCATGTCATAGTGGTCCAGTAGTTGTGAGAGGCAGGAGTGACCATCCAAGACCATGTCATAGTGGTCCAATAGTTGTGAGAGGCAGGAGGGACCATCCAAGACCATGTCATAGTGGTCAGTAGTTGTGAGAGGCAGGATCAGTGACCTCCAAACCATGTCATAGTGGTCGTTAGTTGTGAGAGGGAGGAGCGACCATCAAAGACCATGTCATAGTGGTCCAGTAGTTGTGAGAGGCAGGAGCGACCATCCAAGACCATGTCATAATGGTCCAGTAGTTGTGAGACTGTGGGATGACACCTGTGTCTAGGCTGTGGGATGACCCCTGTGTCTAGGCTGTGGGATGACCCCTGTGTCTAGGCTGTGGGATGACCCCTGTGTCTATGCTGTAGGATGACCCCTGTGTCTAGGCTGTGGTATGACCCCTGTGTCTAGGCTGTGGGATGACCCCTGTGTCTAGACTGTGGGATGACCTCCGTGTCTAAGCTGTGGGATGACCCCTGTATGTAGGCTGTGGGATGACCTCCGTATCTAAGCTGTGAGATGACCCCTGTGTCTAGGCTGTGGGATGACCCCAGTGTCTATAATGTGGGATGACCCCTGTGTTTAGGCTGTAGGATGACCCCTGTGTCTAGGCTGTGAGATGACCCCTGTGTCTAGGCTGTGGGATGTCCCCTGTGTCTAAGCTATGTGATGATCCCTGTGTCTTGGCTGTGAGATGACCCCTGTGTCTAGGCTGTGGGATGTCCCCTGTGTCTAAGCTATGGGATGATCCCTGTGTCTAGGCTGTCGGATGACCCCTGTGTCTAAGCTGTGGGATGACTCCCGTGTCTAGGCTGTGGGATGACCCCAGTGTCTAGAGTGTGAGATGACCCCTGTGTCTAGATTGTGCGATGACCCCTGTGTCTAGGCTGTGGGATGACCCCTGTGTCTAGTCTGTGGGATAACCCCTGTGTCTAGGCTGTGGAATAACCCCAGTGTCTAGGCTGTGAGATGTCTCCTGTGTCTAGGCTCTGGGATGACCCCTGTGTCTAGGCTGTGGGATGACCCCTTTGTGTAGGCTGTGGGATGACCCCTGTGTGTAGGATGCCTCTCCATAGAATATTTAAGACACATGACAGGGGTTTCTTGCAGTTCTTGGTGAACACAGAGTTCCACGAGTCTGGGCCTGGGACAGGCTACACGACCATGTCATATATTGCTTTTTCAAAATTCAGTGAATTTAGGGTTGTGCCAGAAATTCTGGAGATATTAAAACAAAAACTGAGTCTCAGTTATATAAAAAATAAATCAGTCTTATAAACGACTCACTAAACACAGAGTTACATTGGGACTTCAGGATCTCACCCATTTCTTTGCTGTCATCAGTGTAAATTCCATCTTGTTTGAACAAGGTTCTGATATTGTATGTGGTTTTTGCCTTAGTTTTGATATGAGAAGAAATATTTCGAATTTCTTTCAATTTCTTCTTCGAGTGTTTCCTGGATCCTCTATGATTCATCTAACTTAAGTTGAAGATTTCTATTTCTCTGGCCAGCGAGTTCTGTGTTCCAGACAAACTGGTCCCTCTCAGCAGCTCTGTGATTCTTCGCCTTCGTAACTATAGGGATCATCTCTATCTTTCTAATTTACATTTTCTTTCCTTTTCCGTTAGTGGAATGTGCCTTGAGCATTACCTCAAGTGCCACAGAGGTGATCCTTCCTAGGCACAGGCTTGGATCCGTGTTAAGGCATCTTTCCAGCTTATTTAATCTAGGACATGATTGATTTGATCCCACTGTATGTTTTTGTTACTGAAGTTAGATTTGGTGAAAGCACCCTCATAACTGATCGCATTTTGCTGGTCAGGAGTCTTGCTCAGTACTTCTATTATGTCATGATCCAAGTGTATTTTCGTTCATACTGTTATATCTCGTATCAGATCATCATTATTAGTGAAGATGAGGTCACTAGGTCAAGGCATTGGCTTAAGCCAGTGGGAGAATTGGACCTGCCTTGCATAGGCCAGTACCCCTGTTACAGTGTTCCTTCTTTCTTATGTTCTTATGTTCATTTGTATTTTCTGGTCTTGTTGGCTCCACAGTTTGCTGGTTTAAGGTGAATTTACTGTAGAGACTTAATAACTCATGTGTGTGTGAATTTTCGTCTGAGCTGCCTCCTGGGGTGACCTCTGCTGACACAGTATTTGCCACATTCTACCATTGTGTCTTAAACTGAAATCATCCAGCAATGAGATATTTGGTGCTGGGGTTGGAGGATTTTCCAGACAGTGGCCAATTTTCAAAATTTGTTCCTTGAACTTTTGGTAAGTTGTATCATGTGGATTGTGTACGACCACAACGACACCACAACTACTTCGTTGGTGGTGCTTATTAAATCTGAGCTTATGAGTGACTCTCTGACAACACTACCTCAGGGTGCCTCTACTGAAGTCTCCCAGCTCAGGCTGACTCTACTGAAGTCTCCCAGCTCAGGCCGACTCTACTGAAGTCTCCCAGCTCAGGCTGACTACTGAAGCCTCCTAGTCAAGTCTGACACATTTCAGCACCTTGCATGTGACACATCATGTGTGATGGAACATTACAGAGAAACATTGCTAGCTTTAGTTCCCACACTGAAACTATCATATAGAATAGTGTAGCAACACTGCTTTTGTGCCCACATTGTAACTATCATATAGAATAATGTAGCAACACTCGCTGGTGTTCCCACAACGTAACTATCTATGTAGATTAGTGTCGCACACTGCTGGAGTTTCCACAATGTAACTTATCATATAGAATAGTGTAGCAACACTGTGGGTGTTCCCACAATGAACTCCATATAGAAATAGTTAGCAACACTGTGGTGTTCCCACAATTGTAACTATCATATAGAATAGTGTAGCAACACTGCTGGTGTTCCCACAATGTAACTATCATATAGAATAGTGTAGCAACACTGCTGGTGTTCCCACAATGTAACTATCATATAGAATAGTGTAGCAACACTGCTGGACGTTCCCACAATGTAACTTCTTATAGAATAGTTAGCAACACTGCTTGGTGTTGCTAAAATGTAACTTCATATAGGAATTGTGTAGCAAACAGTGATGGTGTTCCCACAATGTAACTATCTCATATAGAATAGAATAGTGGGTAGCACACTGCTGTGTTCCACAAATGTAAACTATCAATATAGAATAGTTTGTAGCAACACTGTTGTGTGTTGCTACAATGTAACTATCTTATAGAATAGTGTAGCAACACTTGTGGTGTTCCCACAATGTAAACTATCATTATAGAATAGTGTAGCAACACTGCTGGTGTTGCTACAATGTAACTATCTTATAGAATAAAAGAGTAGCAACACTGTGGTGTGTCCACAATGTAACTATCATATAGATAATAGTGTAGCAACCACTGCTGGAGTTATACACAATGTAAATAATTTTATAGAATAGCTGTAGCTACACTGCTGGTGTTTCCACAATGTAACTATCGTATAGAAATAGCTTTGTAGCAACACTGCGGTGTTCTCACAATGAAACTATCATATAGATATAGTGTAGCAACACGATGCTGGTGTTTCACAATGCAACTAATCATATAGAAATAGTTGTAGCAACACACTGCTGGTGTTCCCACAAAGTAACTATCTATAGAATAGGTGTAGCAACACGCTGGTGTTCCCACAATGTATCTATCATATAGAATAGTGTAGCAACACATGCTGGTGGTTTTCACATGTAACCATCTTTAGGACTAGTGTAGCAACACTGGTGTGTTCCTACAATGTAAGTATCATATAGAATAGTGCTAGCAACATGCTGTGTGTTCCTACAATGTAAACTATCATATAGAATAGTGTAGCAAACACGGCTGGTGTTCCCACAATGTAACATCATATAGAATAGTGTAGCAACACTGCTGCGTGTTCCCACAATGTAACTATCATATAGAATCGTGTAGCAACACTGCTTGTGTTCCCACAATGTAACTATCATATATGTGACTAGTGTAGCAACACACTGTGGTGTTCTCAAATGTAATATCATATAGAATAGTGAGCACATGCTGGTGTTCCTCAATGTAAGTTCATTTTAGTATAATGTAGCAACACTGCTGGTGTTTCCTACAAATGGTAACTATCTTTAGAATAGTGTAGCAACACTGGCTGGTGTTCCTCAATGTAACATCATATAGAATAGTGTAGCAACACTGCTGGTGTTCCTACAATCGTAACTATCATATAGAATAGTGTAGCAACATGCTTGGTTCCCACAATGTAACTATCATATAGATAGTGTAGCAAAACTCATAACTGCTGGTGTTCTCCAATTTACTATCATATAGAATAGATGAAGCAACACTGCTGGTGGTTCCCACATGTAACTTTCATTAGATTAAGTGAGCAACGTGCTGGTGTTCTTCACATGTAACTATCATATAGAATGTGTAGCAAACACTGTGGTGTTCCCACAAATGTAAGATCATATAGAATAGCTGAAGCACACCTGCTGGTGTTCCCACATTGTAAACTATCATATGAATAGTGTAGCAACACGGCTGAGTGTTCCCACAATGTAATATCAAATAGAAAGTGTTAGCAAAACACTGCTGGTGTTCCACAATGTAACTATCATATAGGATAGTGAAGAACATGCCTGGTGTTCCCAACAATTGTCAATGCTGGTGGTGTTCCCACAATGTACTATCATAAAGAATAGTGTAGGCAAACTGCTGGTTGTTGCTAAAATGTAACTATCATATAGAATAGTGTCAGCAACACTGATGGGTGTTCCCTCAAGGTAACTATCTTTATAAGAATAGCTTTAGCAACACTGTGGTGGTTCCACAATGTAACTATCATATAGAATAGTGTAGCAACATCTGCTGGTGTTCCTTTCATGTAATTATATATAGAAACAGTGTAGAACACTTCTGTGTTGCTACAATGTAACTAATCATATAGTATAGTGTAGCAACACTGCCTGGTGTTCCCACAAATGTAATATCATATAGAATAGTGAGAACACTGCTGCGTGTTCCCAACAATGTAAAATATCATATAGAATAGTGTAGCAACATTCTGGGTGTTCCTACAATGTAAACTATCATATAGATTAGTGTAAGCTCATTGCTGGTGTTGAACCAAGTAAACTATCATATAGAATAGTGTTGCAACACTGCTGGTGTTCCCACAATGTTATCTATCATATAGAATAGTGTAGCAACACCTGTGGTGTTCCCACCAATGTACATTTCATATAGAATAGTGTTAGCAACACTGCTGGGTGTTCCCACAATCGGTTACTGATCATAGAGATATAGTGTAGCTTACACTGCTGGTGTTCCCACAATGTAACTATCATATAGGAAATAGTGTTGCAACACTTGCTGGTGTTCCCACAATGTAACTATCATATAGAATAGTGTAGCAACACTGCTAGTGTTTCCACAATGTAAACTATACTACAGAATAGTGTAGTTACACAGCTGGTGTTCCCACACTGTAACTATCATTATAGAATAGTGTAGCATCACTGCTGGTGTTCCCATAATGTAACTATCATACTTGACTAGTGTAGCAGACATGCTGGTGTTCCCACAATGTAACAATCATATAGAAATAGGGTAGCAAAACTGCTGGTGTTCCCACAATTGTAACGATCATATAGATTAGTGTAGCAACACTGCTGGTGTTACCACAATGTCACTTTCATATAAGTTAGTGTTGTGAACACTGCTGGTGTTCCACATGTAACTATCATATAAGAATATGTGTAGCAAAACACTGCTTGTGTTCCCACAATGTTTAACTATCATATAGAATAGTGTAGCAACACTGCTGTGTTCCACAATGTAAACTATCATATATAATAGTGTAGGCAAACACTGCTGTGGTGTTCCACAAATTATCTATCATCTAGTAATAGACCTTGCTAGCAACACTGCTGGTGCTACCACAATGTAACTATCATTATAGGAAATAGTGTCGCAAACACTGCAGGTGTTCACACAATGTAAACGATCATATAGAATAGTGTAGCCAACACTGCTGGTGTTCCCACAATGTAACTATCATATGAATAGTGTAGCACACTGTTGTGTTCCCACAATGTAACTATCTTATAGAATAGTGTAGCAACACTGCTGGTTGTTCCCACAATGTAACTATCATATAGATAGAGTAGCAACACTGCTGTTGTGTTCCCACAATGTAAACTATCCATTATAGAATAGTGTAGCAACACTGCTGGTGTTGCACAATGTATACTATAATATAGAATAGTGTAGCATCACTGCTGGTGTTTCCCACAATGTAATATCATATAGATAGTGTAGCAAACACTGCTGTGTCCCCACAATAGTGTAGCAACACTGCTGGTGTACCACCAATATTGTAGCAAACACTGCTGGTTGTCCCCACTAATAGTCGTTGCAACACTGATATGTGTTCCCTAATGTAAACTATCAACAGAAACATTACAGCCTCAACACATGTATTCGTATCTCAAATAATAACTTGTTATCGTTATACCTATCACATTATTATATTTATGGGTGAGCGGGAGGAAATATAGCGGTTTGGTTCACCATTTGAAAGTTTCTAATTTCAGAAAACTAGGTCGTTTATTAGTAGTGACTGACCGTCACCCGTCCAACTTTCTTCGTATCCTTGTCAATTTGACTTCCCTGGGAGCATTGATTACCGAGGAAATAGTTATCCTTCTCCGTGTAGAAGTTATTCTGTGATTGGTTTTACTGCTATGCGTTGGTTTTTGGTTTATGGATGTGTGGTTTGTAAGTTAATTGGGTTTTTATAAGGTCGGGTGGGTCAAAGTCAAGGTCAAGCGGAATGGGAGGAGTTGTGTATATCAGCTAGCCGGGGCCGGGCTGTGGATATCTTCAGGAAAAAACACAACGTGATCGTCCATTGTAAAGGTCAATGGTGCATAGCAGCCAGGGGGCCGCGCCTATCTCTCTTATTTTCTACATAAAAATGGCCACCGTATGAGCAAAACGCCCAAATATATATAATGGAGGGGAAAGAATAGAGGAAATAAACAAGTTAGAGGAGTTACCCCTGACAGACCTCCTTCAAGTCAGCAGTGTGGTAGTATAAGTAGGTAGGTAAGTAATTAGGTAAGTAGGTATATAATTAGGTAAGTAAATACAATAAGTGCATTTAGGAGCAGGTACTTACAAAACAGTTATCATATAAAGTGTAAATCTGTGAGAAATTTAAAATAATTTATGTTTGTCTGGGTAATGCTAGACCAGTAGGGGTATTAAGGGGGTAAGTTTGATCCAAGGAAGGGGAAGGTAGCTCATTCACCCGAGTCTAGAGCCTTCTAGAACCATCTTGAAGGTCACAATAAGGATTATCTCTACAGTCACCAGGATAACACAGTGACCGATTTCCATTAGGGTTCTTGTTTGATGGAGTCCTTGTTTGATGGGGTCCTTGTTTATTGGGTCCTTGTTTGATGGGGTCCTTGTTTATTGGGTCCTTGTTTACTGGGGTCCTTGTTTATTGGGTCCTTTTTACTGGGCGTTCCTTGTTTATTGGCGTCCTTGGTTATTGGGGTCCTTGTTTATTGGGTCCTTGTTTATTGGGGTCCTTGTTTATTGGGGACCTTGTTTATTGGGGTCCTTGTTTATTGGGGTCCTTGTTTATTGGGTCCTTGTTTATTGGGGTCCTTGTTTATTGGGGTCCTTGTTTTTTGGGGTCCTTGTTTATTGGGTCCTTGTTTATTGGGGTCCTTGTTTATTGGGGTCCTTGTTTATTGGGGATCCTTGTTTGTTGGGGTCCTTGTTTATTGGGGGTCCTTGTTTATTGGGGTTTCCCTTTTTTAATGGGGTCCCTTGTTTATTGGGGTCCTTGTTTATTGGGGTCCTTGTTTATTGGGGTCCTTGTTTATTGGGGTCCTTGTTTATTGGGGAACTTGCTTATTCGGGTCCTTGTTTATTCGGGTCCTTGTTTATTCGGGTCCTTGTTTATCCGGGCCTTTGTTTATTGGGGTCCTTGTTTATTCGGGTCCTTGTTTATTCGGGCCCTTGTTTATTGGAGTCCTTGTTTATTGGGGACCTTGTTTATTGGGGTCCTTGTTTATTGGGGTCCTTGTTTATTCGGGCCCTTGTTTATTGGGGTCCTTGTTTATTTGGGTCCTTGTTTATTCGGGCCCTTGTTTATTGGGGTCCTTGTTTATTGGGGACCTTATTTATTGAGGTCCTTGTTTATTGGGGTTCTTGTTTATTGGGGTCCTTGTTTATTGGGGCCCTTGTTTATTCGGGTCTTTGTTTATTCGAGTCCTTGTTTATTGGGGTCCTTGTTTATTGGGGTCCTTGTTTATTGGGGTCCTTGTTTATTGAGGTCCTTGTTTATTGGGGTCCTTGTTTATTGGGGTCCTTGTTTATTGGGGTCCTTGTTTATTGGGGTCCTTTTTTGGGTCTTGTTTATTGGGGTCCTTGTTTATTGGGGTCCTTGTTTATTGGGTCTCTTGTTTATTGGGGTCCTTGTTTATTGGGTCCTTGTTTAGGGTCCTGTTTATTGGGGTCCTTGTTTATTGGGGTCCTTGTTTATTGGGGTCCTTGTTTATTGGGTCCTTGATTATTGGGGTCCTGTTTATTGGTGGTCCTTGTTTATTGGGGTCCTTGTTTATTGGGGTCCTTGTTTATTGGGGTCCTTGATTATTGGGGTCCTTGTTTATTGGGGACCTTGTTTATTGGGGTCCTTGTTTATTGGGGTCCTTGTTTATTGGGGTCCTTGTTTATTGGGGGTCCTTGATTATTCGGGTCCTTTGTTTATTGGGGACCTTGTTATGGGGTCCTTGTTTATTGGGGTCCTTGTTTATTGGGGTCCTTGTTTATTGGGGTCCTTGTTTGGGTCTTGTTTATTGGGTCCTTGTTTATTGGGGTCCTTGTTTATTGGGGTCCTTGTTTATTGGGGTCCTTGTTTATTGGGGTCCTTGTTTATTGGGGTCCTTGTTTATTGGGGTCCTTGTTTATTGGGGTCCTTGTTTATTGGGGTCCTTGTTTATTGGGGTCCTTGATTATTCGGGTCCTTGTTTATTGGGGCCCTTGTTTATTGGGGTTCTTGTTTATTGGGGTCTTTGTTTATTCGGGTCCTTGTTTATTCGGGTCCTTGTTTATTCGGGTCCTTGTTTATTGGGGTCTTTGTTCATACTGATTACTCTCTTATTTCTGCACTCACTTGGCAGCAATAAACCCTGAGGGGTAGGGGAGGGCACTGAGGTTCAATCCAAGGAAGGTAAACAGGTTCAGTCATATAGAGTTGAATAATAGCTCTAGGCCTTTCGTCCTGCAATCAAACCATCATCAATTATATATATATATATTATATATTATATATATATATATATTATATATATATATATATATTATATATATATATATATTTTATATATATAAAATTTTACAATGTGTGAGCACCACCTTTAAGGTTAAATCTAAGGGTAAATTGCCCTTCTGTCTCTCCTTCCCTTCCTTGAAAGGCACCTCCTTCCCTTCCATATTCCTTCGCTTCGTCTCTTCTTTGCCCACGCATCTCTTCCCCATCTCCCCCTTCCCCACCAACATTAAGAGGATCACAGACAATCAACACATCCGTGGCTGTGGTGGGTCCCTCTGACTAATTGCTTCTGGAGCATCAAAGAGTGACAAGAAAGGGATTACATCCACTAAATGTGAGTTCACGAGTTGAGAGTTGAGGGTGTCGAGTCGCCCTGGCTGCCCCTCAACCCTCTTAGATCCTCTAAACAAGGTTCCAATGCTACTTTTGTCCATTTATGATGCCTATAACTTGTAAATATTAGGATGCGAAGTGTGGCAGAGGCACCCAGACTCTCGACACAGCTTAACCAGGAAATATATGCATCTTAACGTTGTCATTTAGGGTGTCAGTGGTTTAGAAATACCGACTTTTGATTGATGTCCCGCAGCTCGATCTCCAGCGCACTCATCTCACACACGGAAGTTCGGGGGTCGATCCCTGGTATGGATGAAAGTATTAAGGATGTGCTTCCTTAAGCATCTTCAGTTGATCCATGTAGCGCCTAGCAGGTAAGTAGGTAACTGGTGTTAGTGGACTGGGACTTAAATTGACGCAATTTGCAGGAAAGTTGAACTCTTTCTCACAGGGCTGAGGGACTGGACACAGCCTGTTCGGCAGACCATGAAGCTGACTCTTTCTCCAAGCTGAGGACTGACCACCTTGTTTCAGACTCCATGGAGATGAACTCTCTCCAAGCTTGAGGACTGAACTACTTAGTTCCAGACCACACTGGAATGCTGACTCTTCTCCAGGCTGAGGACGAACCAGGGCCTTTGTTCTCAGACCATGGAACGAACTCTTCATCCAAGTGCTGAAGGCCTGAGTCACTTGTTCCAGACCATGGAGCTGAACTCTTCTCCAAGCTGAGGGACGGAGACCACTTTGTTCCAGACCACGGAGGGTTCTGAACACTCTCCAGCAGAGGACTGACCAACTTGTTCCAGACCATGGATCTCCTGAACTCTTCTCCAAGCTGAGGGACTGATCACTTTGTTTCCAGACCATGGAGCTGAACACTTCTCCAGGCTGAGAGGACTGACTCACTTTGTTCCAGACCTTTCTCACTACTCTTCCTAGACTAGTATAAAAACTTCCCTTAAAGACCTCACTAAAACCCAAACTATTATCGTCACCACAGGCTGACAAAGAGGTGGAGTCGTCTCAACACCAGCGACGAACACCGTGGCGAAATGTACGGGGTTTAATGTAACGACCATCCTACGGCATCGGACCATCAGCCACAACAGAGGGACACACTCACCAAGGACTTCCTTGACAAATACTCAGACGCACAGTGAAAGGAATAGTTCTGCATTTGATTACCCAGCATCCGCTAAACCAGCACTCTGATATGGACTACCCAAAATCCATAAGGATAAAATATTCCTCTGAGACCAATTCCATCAGGTATCTAGGCAGGTGCACGCACATCAAAATAACCCGGAGTTTCGAGCCAGACAAATCTTTCCTGCCGTTCACTGGGGACTAATCAGGCCCCGTTCATCTATAGCATTCAGGCACCCTCTCTTCAACCACAGCAAACAGACCTAACCGAAACCAAGAAGAAAGTAGTTTGGATTAAGCGGTTCCCTCTTCTACTAACGGACCCAGCCCACAACAGACCACAGATCTTAATTAACTTCCACTTCCTCCTGCACTTTAACTTCATCCATTTTTCTTTCAATAACAGGCTCTAATCCAACAAACACTAAGGTATGGGAGTGGTCTTCCATCATCATCGTCTAGGCCACATGTATATGGTAGGCATCTGGAAGCTGTAACACTCTGCCACACATTATCTCCACCAGCGCCTTGGTTACCTATATTGACGACGTCCCTCATAATATCTCCTAAATGTTTTGATGTATCCGGATTCTCAAGGAAGCTCAGCGCAAATGAACCGGCCTATCCAGTTTACACTCGAAAAGTCAAAGGTCAAGAGTACCTTTTCTAGACTCTTTATCGTAGATGTCCACCGTAAGATTTTCAAGTTCTACAGGGAACCTACAAACACAAAATGATCTCGAGATTCTTGGCTATGGAAAGTACTTATATACATCAAACCTTCGACTGAACTACATTTTCCCTTTATTTTTCATCAACGACTGCCAAAACCCTTCAGATAATCAGTTCTCCATGTACTAACCACCACAGAGCGGGGAGGCAATGTTATAATCCTCCCAAGAGCCAAGTTACATAGAACATTCTCTAAAGTACTCACGCAGGCTAACACTATAGGTCGCCATCGCATCCAGCATCCCTATAAAAGATCTAACTAGTATGACATAGAGTATGTTGAATCTGTCAATGTCAGGTTTACACTGTACCCTAGTTGATGCTTGTGATATGATCAATACTTCGGTGAGACAGTAAGAACTCTCGAACACATCTCACTGAACACATTAATGCATGTAGGGAGACAAAACTTGAACAACACCTGTGTACAACACCCAAATTCAACCAATCACCTGTGTATTTCCAACACACGGGCTGACTAGTGAATCAGACAGAACCTAATTTCCGTAGATGTAAATGCTTTGAATCATCATTCATCAGGGGCTCTTTTCTAACACATTAAACAGAAACAATCTGGCACGCTTCATAATCTCATCTCATTATATCCTCTCCATCACTAGCTGCTACTACTACTGTGCTGCAACTACTACTGTTGGCTTGCTACCACTACTGATTTGCTGCTACTACTTACTGTGTGCTGGCTACTTACTACTGTTGCTGCTACTACTACTGTTGCTTGCTACATACAACTTGTTATGCTTGCTACTAGCGGTACTGTTGCTGCAACAACTACTTGTTTCGGTTGCTACTACTACTGTTCCTGCTACAACGAACTGAGCTGCCTACTACTACTGTTGCTATGTTATATAGTGTGTTTGTGTTTTATGTTTTGTGGTTGGTTTTTTTGAATTAATTTTGTTTTTTTTTTTGGGGGGGAGAGGTGGGTGGGGGGTGGGGGGGGGGGGGGGGGGGTTTTGGGGGGTTTTGGGGGGGGGGGGGGGGGGGGGGGGGGGTGGGGGTTGGGGGGGGGTGTGGGGGGGGGGGAGTATTGGGATTATTATTATTAGGGGGATTAATGAGGGTATTGGGAAGGGTGTGAGATTAGAGAATATTTGTTTTGGGTATTGTGGGGGTAGGGTGGAAGGTAAGTTTTGTGGGGAGTGTTGATTAAATTGGGGGTGTGTGTGTTATATTTGGAATGAATATATTTTTTAATAATATTTTTATAGAAAGATGGATTAGATTAGATTTGTGTGGTGGTTATGGTTATATGTAGTGATTATTTTGGAGATTTCCTATAGTGGATTAATTTTGTCAGTCTCCCCTGGATGTTTTCCAGTGAATTTATAAGCCATTCTGAGCTGCGTAATCTGCATAATCATCGACTACTCTATTTTAAAACCAATAATTTCCTCTATCAATTCTAAATCTAAACTTATCCAGTTTAAATTCCATATTTCTGGTTCTCTCTTGGAGGGATATCATCAGGATTTTATTTATATCCGATTTGTTAATACCCAACTTTCTCTTAGGCAGTTCGATCATGTCTTTCTTCGTTCTTCGTCTATCAGAAGAATGTATATTAAGGAATTTCAGTCTCTCCTCGTAAGGGAGACTTCTCATGTAATGGATTAATGTTGTCATTCCATGTTAAATGTTTTCTAAAGAATATATATCTATTCTGTAGAATGGAGACTAGAACTGACCTCCGTAATCTAGGTGATGCCTTACTAATGGTTACCTGGAGGTTACCTGGAGGTTATCCGGGGATCAACGCCCCCGCGGCCCGGTCCATGACCAGGCCTCCCGATGGATCAGGGCCTGTTGGAGTTCTGTTGTTTATACTTCTTGATATAAATCCCAGTAATCTGTTTGCGTTATTACGTGTGCTTGGGCATTGCTGTCTGGGTAACTTTTATATTATTTAGTTTATAAGCGCCAGGGTTATGTACGTTCCCGAGCTTCAGGACTTTGCTTTTATCTACTTTGAACTGCATCTGACACTTTTCTGATCACTACACGAGTTTGTCTAAATCTTCCTGAAGTTCAGTGACATCCCCTGAATCAATTATCCTACCTATTTTCGTGACATCAGCGAATTTAATCGTATTACTAGTAATACCCTCATCTAGGTCATTGATATATATTATAAACAACAACGGGCCTAAGACTGATCCCTGTGGAACGCCACTTGTTACAGATCCCCACTCGGATTTAACCCCATTTATGCACACTCTCTGCTTCCTATTGGTGAGTCATGACTCGATCCATGACACCATTTTTCCCCTAGTGCCATGAGGTGCCACTTTATTTAACAGTCTCTGGTCCAGTACTCTATCAAAAGCCTTACTAAAATCTTAATAAATAATATCAAAATTCTTTATCGTGATCAACGGCCTCAGAAGATTTATTGAAGAAAGTTAATAAATTAATTAATCAAATTATACTTATGAAGATGACTTCTTATAATATCAGTTATAATTGACTCTAGTAATTTGCCTACAGTTGAGGTCAATCTTATTGGGCGGTAATTTGATGGTAAGGACTTGTCCCCCTGATTTAAAAATAGGAATTACATTGGCCATCTTCCACATATCAGACACTACACCTGTTTGAAGACATATATTAAAAATGTTAATGGTTCACAAAGTTCCATTTTGCACATCTTAAGAAACTTGAAAAAAGTTCATCAGGGTCCGGGGATTTATTTTGTTACAGTCTGTCTATCTGATAACAATATCCCTAGTGACTGTGATATTGTTACAGTCTATCTGATAACAATATCACTAGTGACTGTGATAATGATACAGTCTATCTGATAACAATATCACTAGTGACTGTGATATTGTTACAGTCTATCGGGGATTAGCGTGGACGGTTACAAAGCATGGCTTGCTTCTGCAGTGTTTTAAAAACTGAGGTTGGAGAGTTGAAGGAGGAGGTCTTGCTTCTCCAGGAGGAGATTAGGAGGCTGAAGGTCCACCTCTATGGCCTTGGAGAGAGTGTGAGGTGGTTTGGAGATGAGGGGAAATGAGGCTTCTATCAGTGAAGGTGCAGTCTGTCACTCACTGTGAGGAGGCTAGTAGGTGGGGAGGTAGCAACGGCTACCAGCAGTGAGGTGCAGCCCAGCACCTGCTACAAGTGGCGAGTTGTTCACAGTAATGGGAGGCGCATCAGAGGGTAAGGAAAGTTAAGATGAAGATCTAAGGTGGAAATCGCTTCTCTGTCTCCAGGATAATGACTTCAGTGCCAGTGAAGTAAGGGTACTACTGCCCCTGCTACGAAGGTAAGCGCATTCTTGTGGTTGTTGACTCTCAGGTAAGATATGTTGACCGTGCTTTTTGTAATAGGAAAAAGAAGATGAGAGATCAGAGTGTGCTTCCTGAGCTTGTGTATGGGGACATTGTCAACAGACTGATAATTTCATGTCCAGGAAAATGGAACAAGCCATTATCTTTCTCTAGTGCTGGTGGAAATATATTGGGAAGGGTGGAGAGAAGAGCTGCTAGATAAGTACAGGTCAGTCTATAGATTTCATAAGTCTAAGGGAGGATCCCAATCATAATGTATCATCTTTCCTAGAAGGGGAGATAGGAAAAGGAATGGTTGTTCTATGGCAAATTGGTGTAAATTGCTGGCTAGACAGATTACTGCAAGGACACTAGCAATCCCATCATTGACAACTGAACAACTTTATGGCAACATGATATGTAATGCAAGGGATGGGTCATCTCTCTGGGGCAGGGGTTGGTAGCACTGCAAGAACTCGATTGAGAAGGCCCAATGGTGAAATGCATATGATATTTAAACTGATGGACGATAAGGTATGGGTGTTGAGGGAAACAAGCATGTGCAACACTAGGGTTGGAAAACAGTAAATGTATAAAAGGCATTCAGCAATGCAGTTATAAATAAAGACAATAGAACAGGTCAGCAAACAAGGGACAGCAGAGGGCAGCATGGGACTAGCTCCCTTAAGGTTTACTATACTACTAGCAGATTGTTAGAAAAAAGATAGATGAGCAAGATAATTGCAAGTGCAGGAAACATAGATATTATAGCTAAACAGAGACCTGGATCAATTCTGAAAGATAGAGAGATCCCATCTGAAGTCCACATACAAGGCTATAAAATTATTTCCACACAGACAGGGTCAACAGGAAAGTGTGGTGGAGTAGGATGTATGTCATAGACAATATAAATTGTTGTGTTTAGACAAAATATTAAATTAGAAGCGTCAGCCACTGAATCTGTTTGGTACAGCTACGTCGAGGGGCCGAGAAAACTAATTTCGGGTGTGATTTACAGGGTCCCAATCTTGATAGGAGAGTGCAAGTAAACTTCTATGGGACGAAATTCGTAAGGCCATCTACATACGAAAAAGTTGTGCTAATGGTAGATTTTCAACTATAGACAGATTGACTGGAGCAATTTGACGAGGAAATTTTAGAGTCGGGTGACTTTCTTGATACGACCAGGATTGTTTTTTTTAAAACCATTTGTGACAGAGCCAACTAGGGGAAATACCCTCCTTGACTTGGTCTTGCCAGTAGGAAACACTAATTAATAATCTGAGTTTAATGATGAGCTTGGGGGAGAGTGATCATAAAACACAAATCACTCAGTTTTAACATATCATGGAATTCCCCTAATAAGGCAATCAAGTCTCCGTCCCTGACTTCGGCTTGGCTGATTTCAATAGGACTGAAAAATTTACTTAGGTGGGCTAACTGAATGACCTGACTAGGGGTCAGGTAGGTGGAGATGGTTGCCGATATGATGTTTCCAGGGCATAGTTCTAGCTGCTCAGTCAAATTATGTTCCAAATAGGGAAATTAGATCAAACAAAAATGATCCTAAATGGATGAACAATAGATTAAAATATTCTGATTGGTCAAAAGAGAGTGCATATATAGGCAAATCAAAAGAGAGAGGGGCAATTAAGAAAATCGATATATTCAGTTAAAGAGAGAAATAAAAAGGGAATTAGAAAAGGCAAAAGAGTATGAGGTTAAAGTTGCAAGAGAACGAAGACTAACCCAAAAGGAATTCTTTCAGGTATACGAAAGTAAAGATCAGGGACAAGATAGGCCCACTCCAAAAGTTCCTCCGGGTCAGCTCACTTGACAGTGATAAGGAAATGTGTAGAAAATTTTTAACACATACTTCCTCTCAGTTTTTACCTGGAAGGATACCCAGCGATACTCCAATTAATGATAAATTATGTAAACAGGACGATTAATAAACTGAGCACAATTAAGGGTCACAAGGACAAGTCCTTAGGCAAATAGATAAATGTTAAGACCTAACAAATCCCAGGCCCTGATGAACGTGTAAGCAAGGGTTCTAAAGGAATGAAAGAGGAGCTTAGCACACCATTGTGGCTAATCTTTTTCAACAAATCCCTACAAACTGGCATGGAGCCAGATAAAGTGAAATGGCAAATGGGAATACCTTATTTTCAAAACAGGTGACAGGTCCTTAGCTTCGAACTGATAGACCAATATGCCTAAACCTCCATAAGTGGGGAAAATTAATGGAATCAATAATTGCCGAGGCAGTTCGTAGCCACCTTGAAAAGCAAAAAATAATCAACGAATCTCAGCATTGTTTTTACAAAGGGGCGTTCCTGCCTTACGAATTATATTAACTTTTTTCACTAAGGTATTTGAGGAGGTAGCTCATGTAAGAATTATGATATTGTGTATATGGACTTTCAGTAAGGCTTTTGTGACAGGGTCCCACATCAAGACAATAGAGGAAAATTAAAGCACATGGAAATAGGAGGAAAATTTTTTCCCTGGATAGAGGCATGTTTACAAATAGGCAGCCGATAGTCTTGCATAATGGGGAGAAATCAGAGTGGGAAGTGACCACGACGGTTTCCACAGGGGTCAGTAGGTTAGGGCCCCAGCTGTCACAATGCTACATAAGCGACATAGATGAGGGCAATAAAGATGCGACCTCGGCAAGTTGCCTGAAGACCACCAAAAATAGGCCGTCGAATACATTCTGACGAGGACAATCGAGCACTCCAGGAAGATTTGAATAGACTGATTGCATTGGTCGAGAAGTGTCAGATGCAGTTTAATATAGACAAATGCAAAGATTCTAAATGTTGACAGGACATAACCATCCACATATAAACTAAATAATGGTAGTATCTTAATATTAACGGATTGCAAAAAGATTAATGAGTTCTCGGTTAGCAGTAATCTGAAACCAAGACAACAGTGCCATAAGTTTTTCGCAATAAAGCTTAAATTAGAAATCCTTGGCTTCATATCAGAAGCATCAATAATAGGAGTCTCTAGTTGTTCCTCCAACTCTATACATCTTGGTTACGCCCCTCATTTAGATTATGCTGCACAGTTTTGGTCACGAAATACAGAATGATTAAAAATTCACTGGAAATGTACAAAGGAGATGACAAAGATATCCATGTATCATAAACCTTCCCTATGAGTATAGACTAAGGCCCTGAAACGCCTCCTCTAGAAATGACGTAGAATTAGGGGTGATATGATTGAGGTTTATAATTGAAGACAGGAATAAATTTAAAGGGATGTAAAAATAGTGGCATAAAATATCTATGCCTAGACAGGACTCGCAGCAATGGTTTTAAGTTGGAAAAATACAGATCAGGAGGGATATAGGAAAGTACTGGTTTGTAATAAGTTGTGGATGAGTGAACAAACTCCCAAGTACCGTTATAGAGTCCAGAACGTGTGTAGCTTTAAAAATAGTGGATAAAACATGAGTAGTGTGGGTGGGTGTGAGATGGACCTGATAGCTTTGCTAACAGGTCGGTTGCCGTGGGAGAGTATGGGATGGGAGTGGGAGGGGGGGGGGGGGTTGGTGAATGGGGTGGGTTTCCTCCCCCCGGCACTCCCGCCCACTTCGGCCCCGCCCCCCACACATCCAGCGCCCTCCCCGGCGCCCCGATCCCCCCCCGACTGTTCCACTCCTTCTAACCTCCTTCCCCTCAGGCGCCCTCCCTGCCCCCCCCCGCGGCGCCCCCCTCCAACTCGTCCCCTCCCTTAAGTCAATGTGACCTGACCTGACTATGATTGGTGCCTTGGCTTAGGGCCGGAGGACTTGGACACACATGCCTCGCATATTGGGCCAGTAGGCCTTCTGTCAGTGTTCCTTCGTTCTTATGTTCTTATGTTCTTATAACAATATCACTAGTGACTGTGATATTGTTACAGTCTCTCTGATAACAATATCCCAATGACTGTGATATGCTCAGTCTTATACTGATAACATATCCACTAGTGAGCTGTTATATTGTTACAGTCTATCTGATAACAATAACTCACGAGTGACTGTGATATATGTTATGAGTCTTCTACTGATAACAATATCCCTAGTGACATGTGATATTTGTTACAGTCTATCTGATAAACAATAACAACTAGTGAGGGCGTGTGGAAATTGTTAGCAGTCCTATCTGATAACAAATATCACTAGTGATCTGGTGGATATTGTTACAGTCTGTCTATCTGATAACAATATCCCTAGTGACTGTGATATTGCTACAGTCTATCTGATAACAATATCCCTAGTGACTGTGATATTGTTACAGTCTGTCTATCTGATAACAATATCACTAGTGACTGTGATATGTTACAGTCTATTGATAGAACAATATCACTAGTGACTGTATTATTGTTACAGTCTGTCTATTGATAAACAATTCACTAGTGACTGTGATATTGTTACGTCTATCTGAAAACAATAACACTAGTGACTGTGATGTTGTTTCAGTTGTCTATCTGATAACAATATCCCTAGTGTCTGTGATATTGTTTCAGTCTATCTGTAACAATATCCCTAGTGACTGTGATATTGTACAGTCTGCTATCTGATAACAATAATCCCTAGTGACTGTGATATTGTTACAGTCTGTCTATCTGATAACACTATCCCTAGTGGACTGTGATATTGTTACAGTCTATCTGATAACAATATCCCTAGTGACTGTGATATTGTTACAGTTCTGTTCTATCTGATTAACAATATCACTAGTGACTGTGATATTGTTACAGTCTGTCTATCTGATAACACTATCACTAGTATGACTGTGATGTTGTTACAGTCTGTCTATCTGATAACAAGATCCTAGAGTGACTGTGGATATTGTTACAGTTCATCTGATATCAATATCCTAGTGACTGTGATTATTGTTACGTCTCATCTGATAACAATATCATAGTGGAGTGATATTGTTACAGTTCTATCTGATAACAATATGCACTAGTGACTGTGTTTTGTTACAGTCTATTGATAACAATATCATAGGGACTGTGTTATTGTTACTGTCTGTCTATCTGATAAAACATATCACTAGTGACTGTGATGTTGTTTACAGGTCTATCTGATAACAATATCACTAGTGACTGTGTATTGTTACTGTCTATCTGATAACAATATCACTAGTGACTGTGATATTGTTACAGTCTATCTGATAACACTTTTCATAGTGACTGTGTATTGTTACAGTCTATCTGATACAATATCATAGTGACTGTGATATTGTTAGTCTATATGATAACAATATCCCTAGTGGACTGTGTAATTGTTACAGTCTATTCTGTTAACAATATCCCTAGTGACTGTGATATTGTTACAGTCTGTCTATCTCTGATACAATATCGACTAGTGACTGTGCTTTGCTACAGTCTATCTGATAACAATATCCCTGTGACTGTGATATTGTTACAGTTATATCTGATAATCAATATCCACTAGTGACTGTGATATTGTTTACAGTCTATCTAGAATAACAATATCACTATGGACTGTTGATATGTTACAGTCTGTCTATCTGATAACAATATCACTATGAACTGTGATATTGTTAAAGTTCTATCTGTTAACAATATCACTAGTGACTGTGAATATTGCTACAGTCTATTGTAACAATTACCTAGTGACTGTGATATTGTTCAGTCTATCTGATACAATATCACTAGTTACTGTGATATTGTTTACAGTCATCTGATAACAATATCACTAGTGACTGTGATAGTGTTACAGTCGGTCTATTGATAAACAATATCACTAGTGACTGTGATATTGTTACAGTCTATTGATAACAATACACTAGTGATGTGATATTTTACAGTCTGTCTATCTGAAAAATATCACTAGTGGACTGTGATATTGTTACAGTCTATCTGATAACTAATATCACTAGTGACTGTGATATTGTGACAGTCGTCTATTGATAAACATATCACTAGTGACTGTGATATTGTTACAGTCTTATCTGATAACAATTTCCTAGTGACTGTGATATTGTTACAGTCATCTGATAACAATATCCCTAGTGGACTGTGATTTTGTTATTCCAGTTGTCTATCTGATAACAATATCACTAGTGACTGTGATATTGCTACCGTCTCTCTGGATAACAGTATCCCTAGTGATGTGATACTGTTAACAGTCTATCAAATAACAATAATCACTAGTGACTGTGATGTTACATTATTTATCGTCTTCTGGTACCACTGATTATAATTAATTACTGGAAATTATTGTTATGAATTTTTCCTGTGTGGAAACAGAGAGGAATTAATTATTAAAACTCTAATATATTTCATTCTCCAACACATGTATGATATATATATATATATATATATTATATATATATATATATATATATATAAACACTGATCTCCGGCTGAAGGAGACTCGAACCTACGAACTTTAGGACAAGTACGCAGTGCTTTACCAATCTACCCACACTGGACAATACCTTGGCGTGTAGCATGCGCTACACGTTTGATCCAAGGCAGCCAGCTTTCAGGGAGAAGGCTTACAGCTTTTCAAACGTGTAGCGCATGCTACACGCCAAGGTATTGTCCAGTGTGGGTAGATTGGTAAAGCACTGCGTACCTTGTCCTAAAGTTCGTAGGTTCGAGTCTCCTTCAGCCAGAGATCAGTGTTTATATATATATATATATATATATAATATATATATATATATATATATATATATATATATATATATATAAATAATTCACTCTTCCTCTCTAGAGAGAGATCCAAAGTGGAACGGAACTATATATAGGAAGGGTGATAGAGGGGACTATGGGAATGGGTGTATAGAGGGGACTATGGGAATGGGTGATGTAAGGAACTGCAGGAATGGGGAAAGAGCCGATACTAGACACATGGTGGGGGAAAGAGAGAGGAGAGAGAGAGAGAGAGAGAGAGAGAAGAGAGAGAGAGAGAGAGAGAGATGGAAGAGAGAGAGAGAGAGGAGAGAGAGAGAGAGCAGTGTAAAAAGAAGAGGTCGATACACTGAGAAAGCTGTCGAAGTACACTGACACACTTCCTGCCCCTCCACCAACACAACCCCCCCCCACCCACGCCCACCCCGCCCCAGCGGTCCCCCGCCGCCCATCCCACACACCACGGCTAACGACACTTTCTTGAAGTTTGATTTGAGGGCGCCAGCACTTCTCCCCCCCCAACCCCTCCACACTACACCCCCCATCACCTCCCCCCGCCCGCTCCACACTTCTCTCCCCCCCAAGACCCTCCACACAACAAACAACGCCCCCATCACCCCGCCCATCCACACACACTTCTCTCCCCCCAACTCCCTACCACACTACCGCCCCCCATCACTCCCGCTCCCTCCCACACTTCTCTCCCCCGCAAACCCCTCCCCAACTACACGCCCCCATCACTCCCGCCCATCCACACTTCTCTCCCCCCAACCCCTCCACACTACACGCCCCCCATCACTCCCGCCCATCCACACTTCTCTCCCCCCAACCCCTCCACACTACACGCCCCCATCACTTCCCGCCCTGCTTCCCGCCCCTCCACACTTCTCTCCCCCAAACCCCCCACACTACACGCCCCCATCACTCCCGCCCAGCCACACTTCTCTCCCCCCAACCCCTCCACACTACAACACGGCCCCCATCACTCCCGCCCCCCACACTTTCTCTCCACAAACTCCTCCACAATTACACCCCACCTCAGCACTCTGGCCCCTCCCTCCACACTTCATCCCACCGCCCCCTCCACACTACACCCCCCATCACTACCCCCCGCCCCTCCACACTTCATCCTCTCCACCGACCCTCCCAACTTTCTCTCCCCCCCAACCCCTCCACACTACCGCCCCCATCACTCCCGCCAGCCCCTCCACACTTCACCCCACCGCCCCCTCCACACTATCTCTCCCCCAACCCCCTCACACATACACAACGCCCCCCCACAATCCCGTCCCCTCCACACTTCATCCCACCGGCCCCTCCACACTTCTCTCCCCCCCAACCCCTAACACTAACACGCCCCCATCACTCCCGCCCCTATCCACCACTTCATCCCACCGCCCCCTCCACACTACACGCCCCCATCACTCCCCGCCCCTCCACACTTTATCCACCGCGCCCCTCCACACTTCTCTCCCCCCAACCCCTCCCACACTACACACCACCACCACCCATCCAACAACTAACCATCACCCGCCCTCCACGCAACGACCAACCTCCCCTCCACACTAACATCATCACCCTCCACACTACACTTCATCACCCCTCTCCACACTACACATCATCACCCTCATCTACACAACACAATCACCCTCCACACTACACATCTCACCCCTCTAACACTACACATCATCACCCATCCACACTACACATCATCAACCCCCTCACACTACACATCAGTCTCCCCTCCACACTAAACACACCCTCCACACTACCATCATCACTTCCTCCACCTACACATCATCATCCCCCACATACACATCATCACACGCCCTCCACACTACACATCAGTCAACCCTTCCACACTACACATCATCACCCCTCCACACTACACATCACCCCTCCACACTACACATCATCACCCTCCACACTACACAACACCCCTCCACACTACACATCATCACCCCTCCACACTACACATCCATCACCCCATCCACACTACAACATCATCACCCCTCCACACTGACATATCTCACCCTCCCTCTACACAACACATCACCCCTCCACACTACACATCATCACCCCTCTACACTACACATCATCACCACCTTCACACTACACATCATCAACCCTCTCAAACTACACATCATCACCCCTCCACACTAAACAAATCACCCCTCCACACTCCACATCATCACCCCTCGCACACTACACATCATCATCCCCCACACTAGACACATCACACCCCTCCACACTAACCATCATCACCCTTCCACACACACATCATCACGCCCTCCACACTACACATCACCCCTCCACACTACACATCATCACCCTCCACCCCCTCCACACTACACGATCATTCATCACCCACCCTACTAACCAAACACATCACCCCTCCCAACTACACATCAGCCCTCATCACACACAATCATCACCCCTCCACAACAACACAATACATCACCAACCTCTCCCACACTACACATCACCCCCTACCCTACACATCATCACCCCTCCACACTACACATCACTACCACTCACACACTACACATCACCCCCTCCACATCTACATACCACCACCACCACCCCCCTACACCTACACCCACCACCACCCCTCTCAACTACACACGCACCACCACCACCACCACCCCTCTACACTACACATCACCCACCAACCCCTCACACTACACATCACCCTCACCATCCCTCTACACTACACACCACCTCCACCTCCCTCTACACTACACTTCACCACCCACCCCTCTATACACTACACATCACCACCATCCCTCTACACTACACATCACCCACCACACCTCTACATACACATCACCAACCTACCCCTCTACAATTTACAAACACCACCACACCCCTCAACACTACAAAAGCCAAACCACCACCCCCTCAAAACACTACACATCCACCACCACCCCTCTACACTACAACATCACCACCATCCCTCTACAACTACTACACCACCCACCAACCCCTCTACACTACACACCACCACCACCCCTCAATAACACTACACATCACCCCCCGATCCCCTCTACACTACACACCACCACCCCCCTCACACTACAGCATCACCACCACCCCGCTACACTACACATACCTCCTCCCTCTAACAACACATCACCACCACCCCTCAACACTACAACAAATCACCACCACCCTTTTGCCCTCTACACTACAACACCACCCACCACCCATCAACACTACACATCACCACCACCCCTCACACTACACATCACCACCATCCCTCTACCTACACTCACCACCCACCCTCAACCTACACACCACCACCTACCCCTCTACACTACACACCACCACCACCCTCAACACTACACACCACCACCACCCCTCACCACTACACACACCACCACCCTCTACACTTCACATCACCACCCCCTTACACTACACATCACCACCATCCCTCTACACTACACACCACCAACCACCCCTCTACACTACACACCACCAACACCCTCAACACTACACACCACCCACCACCACCCTCTACACTACACACCACTACCACCACCCCTCTACACTACACATTACCATCCCCTTACACTACACTCACCACCACCCCTCTACACTACACAAACCACCACCACCCCTCTACACTACACACCACCATCAACCCCTCTACACTACAAAACACCACCACCACCACCTCTCACTACACACCCACCCCCACCCCTCTACACTACACATCACCACCCACCCCCTCTTACACTTACATACCACCACCACCCCCTCTAACACTATCACACCACCAACCACCCTCTACACTACACACCACCACCACCCCTCTACACTACACACCACCACCACCCCTCTACACTACACACCACCACCACATCCTCTACCACTAATCACACCACCAACCACCCTCAACACTACCAACCCAACACCCCACCCATCTACCTACACATCACCACCACCCCACTACACTACACATTCACCACCACCCTTCTAACACTACACACCACCACCACCTCCCCCTCTACACTACACACCAAAAACCACCACCCCTCTCACTACCACCACCACCACCCCTCTACACTACACATCACCCACCACCCCTCTACACACACCCACCACCAACCCCTCTACAACTACACACCACCTACACCCGCTCTACACTACAACACCACCACCACCCCCTCTACACTACACATCACACCACCCTTCTACATTCTACACATCACACACCACCCCTCTACACTACACACCACCACAACCAAACGAAAACACCCCTCTACAACTACACAACACCACCACCCCCTCACAACACCAACACACAACCACCACCCCTCTACACTACACACCACACCAACACCATCTACACTACACACCACCACCAACCCTCTACACTACACATCACCACCACCCCTCTACATCTACACACCACCACACTACCCCTCTAAACTAACAATCAAACCACCACCCCTCTGCACTACACATCACCACCACCCCTCTACACTACTCATCCACGCACACCACCCCCTCTACACTAACAACATCACCACCACCCCCCTCTACACTACACACCACCAACCACCCCTCTACACTACACATCACCACCACCCCTCTACACTACAACAGTACCGAACCACCACCCCCTCTACAACTACACATCACCACCACACCCCTCTACACTACACACCCACCAGCCACACCTCTACACTACACATCACCACCTACCCCCTCTACACACACAACCACCACCCACCCTCTACACTACTCACCACCACCACCATTCTCCACTACACATGCACCCCCATCCCTTTACACTACAACACCACCACCACCACCCCCTACACACACATCACCACCACCCCTCTACACTACACATCACCTCCATACCCTTACACACACAACCACCACCACCCCTCACACACAACATCACCCACCAACCCTCTACACTACATACCACCACCACCCCTCTACATCTACACACCCACCACCAACCTCTACACTACATATCACCACCACCCCTCTACACTACACAACCCACCACCACCCTCTACAACTATACACCACCACCACCCCTCTACACTACACATCACCACCACCCCATCTACACTACACACCACCACCACCCCTCTACACTACACACCACCACCAACGCCACCCTCTACCTTCACACCACCACCACCCCCTCTACACTACACATCACCACCACCCTCCTACACTACACATAAACACCAGCCACTCTACATTACACTACCATCACCACCCCTCTCCACACTACACATTACACCACCCCTTACACTAACACACCACCACCAGCCTCCTCTACACTACACACAACCACCAGCCCTCCACACAAAACATCACCAACCACCCTCCACACTAGCACACCATCACCACCCCTCCACACTACACACCCTCACCACCCACACCACACTACACATTATCACCACCTATCTACACTACACACCACCACCACACCCCTCTACACTACACAACCACCACCACCCCCTACACTACACACACCACCACCAACCCCATCTACACTACACATCACACACCACCACCCCCTCTACACTACACACCACCACCACCCTTCTCCACCTACACACCACCACCACCCCTCTACACTAACACATCACCATCACACCCAACACTACACATCACCACCCACCACCCCCCTACACTACACACCACCACCACTCCTTACACTACACAATCACCACACCCCTCTACACCTACACAACACCACAACCCCTCTACACTACACACCACCACCAACCCCTCTACACTACACACCACCGACCAACCCCTCTATCATACACACCACCACCACCCTCTACACTACACACACCACACACCACCCCTCTACACTACACCATCAACCACTAACCCCTCTACACTTCACACCACCACCCTCTACACTACACACCACCACACCCCCTCTAACTACTCACCACCACCCCCACCCTTCTACACTACATCATCACCTCCACCACCCTCTCACGTACAAATCACCACCGCTTCTCTACACTACAGACCACACCACCACCTCTCTACACTACACAACCAAACCACCACCCCTCCACACAACACATCACCACCTACCCCTCCACACTAACACCACCAACACCCCCAACACGACACACCATCACCACCCCTCCTCACTACACATTAACACCACCCCGCTTACACTACAACACCACCACCACGCCTCTAAACAACACACCAGCCACCACCACCCCTCTACACTACACACCACACCACCCCTCCACACTACACATCACCACCACCCCTCCACACTACACACCATCACCACCCCTCCACACTACACACCATCACCACCCCTCCACACTACACATTATCACCACATCCCCCCTCTACAAACTACACACCACCACCACCCCTCCTAGCACTACACACCACCACCACTTTGTTCCTCTACACTAACATCACCACTACCCCCTCTACACACACACCACCACCAACCCTCTACACTACACACCAGTCAACCACCACCCCATCTACACTACACACCACCACCACCCCTCTACACTACACAACACCACCAACCCCTCTAACACAAAACATCACCACCCCACTTCTCTACACTACACACCACATCAACCCTCTACAACTACATCACCACCACCCCGGCCCTCATAAACTACACATCACCACCACCCCACTCTCTACACACACCTCACCACCCCTGCTACATTACACACCATCACCACTCCCTCCAACACTACACATTATCACCACCCCTGTACCTACACACCACCACCACCTCTCTACACTACACACCACCACCAACACCTCCACACTACACATCACCACCCACCTCCTCCACACTACACACCATCACCACCCCCTCCACACTACACATCATCACCCCTCCACACTACACATCAACCCTCTACACTACACATCATCACCCTCCACAACTACACATCACTACCCTCTACACTACACATCACCCTCCCACACTACATACCACCAACCACCCCTCTACACTACACACCCCACCAGCCCCTCTGCACTAGCACACCACCACCACCACCCACCACCCCTCTACACTACACATCACCACCACCCCTCTACACTACACATCACCACCAAGCCCTCTACACGTACACACCACCACCCAACTCCCTCTACAACAACGACATCACCGACCACCCCTCTACACTAAACTACACATCACCACCGATCCCCCTCTACACTACACATCACCACCACCCCTCTACCTACACATCACCACCACCCCTCTACACTACACACGCACTCACCACCCCCTCAACACTACACACTCACCAAACCACCCCGTCAACACTACACATCACCCAACCACCCCTCTACACTACACATCACCACCATCCCTCTACACTACACACCACCACCACCCCTCTACACTAACACCACCATCCACCCCTCAACACTATACATCACCACCACCCCTCTACACTACCCACCACCACCACCCCATCAACACTACACATACACCACCACCCCTCACACTACACATCACCACCATCCCTCTACACTATCACATCACCACCACTCCCTCAACACTACACATCACCACCACCCCTCTACACACACACCACCACCACCCCTCAACAGCTATTACACTCACCACCAACCCTCTACACTACACATCACCCACCATACCCTCTACACAACACATCAAACCACCACCCCACAACCTACACACCACCACCACCACTCGTACACTACACACCACCACCACCCCTCTCACTACACACCACCACCACCCACAACACTACACACACCACCGACCCCTCTACACACACATTCACCCACCCCTTACACTAACACATCACCACCATCCCTCTACACTACACACCACCACCACCCCTCACACTACACACCACCTACCACCCCCTACCTACACCACCACCACCAACCATCTACACTACTCACCAACTACCACCACCCCTCTACATCTACACATCACCACCCCTTACACTACTACACAGTCACCACCACCCCTCACACTACACACCACCACCACCCCCTCTACACTACACACCACCACAAACCCCTCTACAACTACACACCCACCAACACCCCTCTACACTACACACCACCACCAACCCTCTACACTAACACATCACACCACACCTCTACACTACATACCACCACCACCCCTCTACACTACACACCACCACCTACCCCTCTAACACTACACACCACCACCACCACCTCCTACACTACACCCACCACCACCCCTCTACACTACACACCACACCTACCCCACTACACTACACATACCACCACCACCCCTCTACACTACACACGCACGCACCACCCATCTACACATACACATCACCAACCAACCACCTACTCTACACATCACCACCACCCTTCAACACTACACAAACCCCACAACCCCTTCTCACTACACACCACCACCACCCCCTCTAAACTTACACTCCACCACCACCCCTCTACACTACACAACATCACCACCACCCCTCCTACACACACACCACCCCACCCCCTCTACACTACACACCACACCACAACCCCTCTACACTCCACACCACCACCACCCCTCTACACTACACATCACCACCACTCCTATCTACACTGACACATCACCACCACCCCCTCTACCACTACACCGACCACCCCACCCCTCTACACGACACAACACCACCACCCCTCTACACAACACACCACCACCACCCCTCTACACTACACACCACCTAACCACGCCATCTACACTACACCCACCACCTCCCTCTCACAACACAACACACCACCCTCTACACTACACAACCACCACCACCCCTCTACACGACAAATCACTCACCACCCCTCTGCACTACACATCACCACCACCCCTCTACACTACACATCACCACCACCCCTCTACACTACACATCACCACCACCCCTCTACACTACACACCACCACCACCCCTCTACACTACACACCACCACCACCCCTCTTACACTACACAGTACCACCACCAGCCCTCTACACTCACATCACCACCACCCCCCTCTACACTACACACCACCACCTCCCCCCTCTCCTGCTACACACCACCACGCACCATTTCTCACTACACATCACCTCCATCCCTTTACACTACACACCACCACCAACCCCCCCACACTACAGAACACATCACCACCACCCCTTCTACAGCCTACACATCCACCTCCATCCCTTTACACTACACCACCACCACCACGCCCCTACGACTACACATACCACCAACCCTCTACACTACATACACCACCACCCCTCTACACTACACACCCAACCACCTACCCCACTACACTACATATCACCACCACCCCTCTACACTACCACACCCACCTCCACTCCCTCGTACACTATACACACCACCACCCCTCTACACTACACATCACCCACCACCCCTCTACACCTACTCACCACCACCACCCCTCTCACTACACCCACCACCACCACCACCCCTCTACACATTCACACCACCATCCTCCCCCTCTACACTACACATCACCACCACCCCTCTACACTACACATCACCCACCACCCTCGACATTACACACCATCACCACCCCCTCGCACACTACACAATATACCACCCCTGTACACTACACACACCACCCAAACCCCTCTACACTACACCCCACACAGCCCTCCACACTACACAACTACATCACCACCACCCCTCCACACTACACAACCATCACCACCCCTCCACACTACTACAACCATCACCACCCCTCCACACTACACAATTTCAACCTCCTATCTACACTACCACCACCACCACCCCTCTACACTACACATCAAAACCACCTACCCCTCTACACTACACACCACCACCACCGCCTATACACAACACATCACCACCAACCCCTCTACACTACACATCCACCACCACCCTTCTTCACCTACACACCACCACCACCCCTCTACACTACACATCACCATCACACTCACACTACACATCACCACCAACACCCTCTACACTACACACCACCACCACCCCTTTACACTACACATAAACACCACCCCTCTACACTGACACAATCACCACCACCCCTCTACACACACACCACCACCACCCCTGTACCCTACACACCACCACTCACACCTATATACGACACACCACACCACCCCTCTACACTATACAACTGAACATACACCGAACCACCCCATCTACACTACACATCACCACTACCCCTTCTACACTAAACATCCACCACAGCCCTCTACACAACACCACGTCCACCACCACCCCCTCTACACAACACACTCACCGACCCACCCTTATACACTACACATCACCTATCCTCCACAGCCCTCTGCACTACACATCACCACCGCTTCTCTACACTACAGACCACTCACCACCTCTCTACACTTAACACACAACCACTCACACCCTCCACACTACACATCACCACGGCACCCTCTCCCACACTACAAAGTAACACACGACCACCTACCCCTTCAACACTACACACGCATCACCTACATCCCTCCACCTACACATTATCACCAACCCCACCACTCTACACTACACACCACTCACCACCCCACTACACTACACACCACCCACCACCCCCTCTACACTTACACACACACCACCACCCCTCCACACTTACACATCACCACCACCCCTCCACACTACACACCATCAGTCCACACCCTCCTCCACACTACACACCATCACCACTCCTCCCCACACTGTTTAATCACATTATCACCAACCCCTCTACCCTACACACCTACCACCACCCCTCTACACTACACACCACCACCACATCTCCTCTACACTACACATCACCACTGACCCCCTACACAACACACTCACACCACCCTCCTACACTACACCACCACCACCCACCCCAGCTTGCTACTACACACACTCCGATACCACCCCACTACACTACACATCAACCACCACACCTCTACACTACTCATCACCACCACTTTTCTCTACACTAACACAGAATATCTCACATCACCGCTCTACACTACACAACCACCACCATCCCTCTACACCTACACATCACCACCACCCCTCTAACCCTACACAACCACGCACCACCCCGTCTACATTACAACACATCACCAATAACCCTCCACATACACATTATCACCACTCCCTGTACACTACACACCACCACCACCCCTCTACACTAACAACACTCACCACCACCCCTTCCACACTAAACAACACCACTCACCCCCTCCCACTACAACACCATCACCACCCCTCCACACTACACACCATCACCACCTCTCCATCCACACTACACATTATCACCACCCATCTACACACACACCTACCACCACCCCTCTACACTACACACCACCACCACCCCTCTAACACTACACACCACACCACCCCTCTAACACATCACCACCACCCCTCTTCACTACACACCACCACCACCCATCTACACTACACACCACCACCACCCCTCCACACTACACACACCATCACACCTCTACAACTACGAACATCACCACCACCCCTCTACACTACACACCACCACCACCCCTTTACACAACACATCACCACCACCCCTTCTACACTACACATTCACCACCACCCCTCACACTACACACCACCACCACCCCTTTACAACTACACATCACCACCACCCCTCTACACTACACACCACCACCACTCCTCTACACTACACACCACACCACCCCTCTATACTAACACACCACCACCAACCCCTCTACACACACACCACCACCACACCTCTACACTACTCTCACCACTACCCCTCTACACTAACACCACCACCACCACCCCACTTAAGGTCACATACAACACACGCACCACCACCCCTCTACACAACTCCACCACACACCACCACCTCTTCTACACTACACATGCTCCTCCACCCCTCTGCACACACAATCCAACCACCGCTTCTCACACTACAGACCACCACCAACCTCTCTACACTACACCCACCCACCACCCTTCTCCCACAGTACTACATCAGCCACCACCCCTCCACACTACACACCACCACCACCCTCAACAATACACACCATCACCACCCCTCCACACTACAGCATTTATCACCACCGCCTCTACACACTACACACAACCACCACCGCCCTCTACACTACACACCACCACCACCCCCTCTACACTACACACCACCACCACCCCTCCACACTACACATCGACCACCACCCCTCCACACTACCAACACCACACCACCCCTCCACACAACACACCAATCACCACCCCTCCACACTACACATTATCACCACCCCTCTACACTACAGACACCACCATCACCCCTCTACTCTACACACCACCCCACTCCTCTACACAACACATCACCACTCCCCTCTACTACTACACACCAGCGCCACCACCCCTCTACAGCCTACACACCACCACCACCCTCACACTACACAACTCACCTCCACCCCCTACTACACAACAACACATCCCCACCACCCCTCTACACTACACATTCACCTACCTACTATTCTGTTCTTCTACAACTACAACCCACCCCCACCCCTCACCACACTACACACGGCCACCACCACGCCTCTACAACTAACACATCACCACCACCCCCTCTACACTACACATCACCAACCACCGCCCTCTACACTACACACACCACCACCCCCTCCTACACTACACCATCCCACCACCCCTCCTACACTACACACCCACCACCCCCCCTCTACACTACACAACCACCACACCCTCTACACCTACCACCACCACCACCCCTCTACACTACACATCACGCACCACCCCTCTACACTACACCCCACCTACCACGCCCTCTACACAACCACACAACCCACCAACCCTCTACACTACCATCACCACCACCTTCTTACACTACAACATCACCACCACCCCCTCTACACTACACCAACACCAACCCCCTCTACACGTACCCCCAACGACCACCCTCTACACTACACATCACCACCACCCTCCTACACTACACATCACACCACGCCCTCAACACTACACATCACCACCACCTCCCCTCTACACATACACACAACCACCACCCCTCTACACTACACATCACCACCACCCCTACTACACTACACATCACCACCACCCCTTCTACACTACACATCAACACCACCCCTCTACACTACACATCACCACCACCCTCTACACTAAAAACCACCACCACCGCCCTCTACACTACATACCACCCACACCCCTCTACACTACACACCACCACCACCCCTCTAACACTACATATCACCACCACCTCCTCTACAATACACACCACCGACCACCCCTCTACACTATACACCACCACCACCCCACTACACTACACCATCACCCCACCACCCTCTACACTACACACCAACCACCACCCCTCCTACACTACAACACCACCACCACCACCCCTCTACACTTCACACCACCATCGCCACCCCTCTACACTACACATCACCACCACCCCTCTACACTAACATACCACCACCACCATCTACACTACACATCACCACCACCCCTCTACACAACATATACCACCAACCACCCCCTACCCCCTACACATCACCACCCATCCCTCACACTAACACCACCACCACCCCTCTACACTACACATCACCACCACCCCTCTACACTACCACAACACCACCACCACCTCTAATTACACACCATCACCACCCTCCACACTACACATTATCCAACAACCCCTGTACAACTACACACCACCACCACCCCTCTACACACACACCACCACCAGCACTCCACACTACACATCACCACCACCCCATCCACACTACACCCAGCACACGTCCCTTCCACACAACACACCATCACACCCCTCCACACTACACATTATCGCACCACCCCATCTACACGACACACCCACCACCATCCCCCTACACTACACACCACCACCACCCCTCTACCCTAAACAAACCACCACACCCCCTACACTAATATACACCACCACCGCCTTCTACAACTACACACCACCACCACCCTTCTACACTAGCACACCACCACCACCCTCTACACTACACATCACCAACACACACCTCTACACTACACATCACCACCACCCCTCTACACTACACACACCAACCTTACCCCTTTACACTACACATCACCACCACCCCCTCTACACTACACATCATCACCAACCCCTCTACACTCACACCACCACCACTCCCCTTACACTACACACCACAACCACCCCTCTATACTACACACCACACCACCCCTCACTCACACAACCACCCCGACCCCCTCTACAATATCACATCACCACTAACCCTCTACACTACAACACCACCACCACCTCTACACTACACACCACCACCACACCCCTCTACACTACTCACCACCAACACCCTTCACACTACACTCACCTCCACCCTCTGCACCTACACATCACCACCGCTTCTCTACACTACAGACCACGCACCGACCTCTCAACACTACACACCACCACCACCCCTCTCCCCTACCCACACTACAAACAACCACCACACCCTCCACACTACACGACCACAACCACCCTCAAAACCTACACACACATCACCACCCCTCACACTACACATTATCAACACCCCTCTACACTACAACAAACACCACCACCACCCCTCTAACACTTACACCACCACCACCACCACCTCTACACTACAACACCACACCAACCCCTCCACACTTAACACATCACCACCACCCCTCACACTACACACCATCACCACCGCCTCCACACTACACACCATCCACCACCCCTCCTTTCCACACTACAGCATATCCACCACCCTTCTCTACACTACACACCACCACCACCGCCTCTACACTACACACCACCACCACTCCTCTACACTACACATCACCACTACCCCACTACACTACACAACCACCACCTACCACCCCCCTCAACACTCACATCACCACCACCACCCCTCTACACTACTACAACACCACCACACCCTCTACACTACTCATCACCACCACCCCTCTACACTACTCATCACCACCACCTTTCTCTACACTACACACCACCATCACCCCTCTACACTACCACACCACCACCACACCTCTACACTACACATCAACCATCACCACCACCCCTCTACACTACACATCACCACCACCCCCTCTACATTACACACCAATCACCACCCTCTCCACACTACACATTATCACACCTACAACCACCCTGTACACTACAACACCACCACCACCCCTCTACACTACACACCACCACCACCCTCTCACATACACATCACCACCACCGCCTCCACACTAACACACCATCACCACCCGCTCCACACCTACCCACCATCACCACACCTCCACACAAGCCATTAATCATCCACCCATCTACACTACACACCACCACAACCCCTCTACACTACACACCAACCACCCCACCTCTAACACTACACACCACCACCACCCCTCACACACACCACCACCCCTCTTCACTACCATCACCACCACCCTTCTACACTACACACCACCACCACCCCTCTACACTACACACACCATCACACCTCTACAACTCCACATCACCACCACCCACTAGCACTATACACACCACCAACCACCCCTATACACTACACATTCACCCACCACCCCTCTACACTACACATCACCACCCCACCCCTCTACACCTACACCACCACCACCACCCCTTACACTACACATCAGCACCACCCCTCTAACACTACACAGCCACCACCACTCCTCACACACAACACCACCACCACCCCCTCTATACACCACACCTCCACCACCCCACCTAACACACAGGAGCACCACCACCACCCCTCTACACACACATCACCACTACCCCTCTTACACTACAACACCACCACCACCCCTCTACCAACTACACACCACCACCACCCTCTACACTTCTCACCACCACCACCCTCCTTCTACACTACACATCACCTTCCACCCCTCCGCACTACACATCACCACCACCGTAGAGCTTCTCTACACTACAGACCCACCACCACCTCTCTACACTACACACCACCTCCCTAACCCCATCCACACACCACGACACCACCACCCCTCCACACTACACAAACCACACCACCCCTCAACTCTACACACTCGATCACCTACCCCTCACACACTACACATTATCACCACACCCTCTACACTACACACCACCACCACCCCCTCTACACAACACACACCACCACCCCTCTACACTACACACCACCACCGACCCCTCCACACTACACATCACCACCACCCCTCCACACGTTACAACACATCACCCACCCATCCACACTAACACCATCACCACCCCTCCTACACTACAAACATTATCACCACACCCCTCATACACTACACACCACCCACCACCCCTCTACACTACACACGAGTCTCCTTCAGCCAGAGATCAGTGTTATATATATATATATATATATTATATACAGTATATATATATATATATATATATATATATATATAAATAATTCACTCTTCCGTACTAGAGAGAGATCCAAAGTGGAAACGGAACTATTATAGGAATGGGTGAATAGAGGGGACTATGGGAATGGGTTATAGAGGGACTATGGGAAATGGGTGATGTAAGGAACTGAGGAATGAAAGAGCCGATACTAGACACAGATGTTGGGGGAAGAGAGAGAGAGAGAGATAAGAGAAGAGAGGAGGAGAAGAGAGAGAGAGAGAGAGTAGAGAGAGATAGATAGAGAGGGGAGAGAGAGAGAGGAGCAGTGTAAAAAAGAAAGGTCGATACACTGAAAAGCTGTCCGAAGTACCTGAACAACACTTCCTGGCCCCTTCACCAACAAACCCCCCCCCCACCCACCACGCCCACCCCGCCCCAGCGGTCCCCCGCCGCCCATCCCACACACCACGGCTAACGACACTTTCTTGAAGTTTGATTTGAGGGCGCCAGCACTTCTCCCCCCCCAACCCCTCCACACTACACCCCCCATCACCTCCCCCCGCCCGCTCCACACTTCTCTCCCCCCCAAGACCCTCCACACAACAAACAACGCCCCCATCACCCCGCCCATCCACACACACTTCTCTCCCCCCAACTCCCTACCACACTACCGCCCCCCATCACTCCCGCTCCCTCCCACACTTCTCTCCCCCGCAAACCCCTCCCCAACTACACGCCCCCATCACTCCCGCCCATCCACACTTCTCTCCCCCCAACCCCTCCACACTACACGCCCCCCATCACTCCCGCCCATCCACACTTCTCTCCCCCCAACCCCTCCACACTACACGCCCCCATCACTTCCCGCCCTGCTTCCCGCCCCTCCACACTTCTCTCCCCCAAACCCCCCACACTACACGCCCCCATCACTCCCGCCCAGCCACACTTCTCTCCCCCCAACCCCTCCACACTACAACACGGCCCCCATCACTCCCGCCCCCCACACTTTCTCTCCACAAACTCCTCCACAATTACACCCCACCTCAGCACTCTGGCCCCTCCCTCCACACTTCATCCCACCGCCCCCTCCACACTACACCCCCCATCACTACCCCCCGCCCCTCCACACTTCATCCTCTCCACCGACCCTCCCAACTTTCTCTCCCCCCCAACCCCTCCACACTACCGCCCCCATCACTCCCGCCAGCCCCTCCACACTTCACCCCACCGCCCCCTCCACACTATCTCTCCCCCAACCCCCTCACACATACACAACGCCCCCCCACAATCCCGTCCCCTCCACACTTCATCCCACCGGCCCCTCCACACTTCTCTCCCCCCCAACCCCTAACACTAACACGCCCCCATCACTCCCGCCCCTATCCACCACTTCATCCCACCGCCCCCTCCACACTACACGCCCCCATCACTCCCCGCCCCTCCACACTTTATCCACCGCGCCCCTCCACACTTCTCTCCCCCCAACCCCTCCCACACTACACACCACCACCACCCATCCAACAACTAACCATCACCCGCCCTCCACGCAACGACCAACCTCCCCTCCACACTAACATCATCACCCTCCACACTACACTTCATCACCCCTCTCCACACTACACATCATCACCCTCATCTACACAACACAATCACCCTCCACACTACACATCTCACCCCTCTAACACTACACATCATCACCCATCCACACTACACATCATCAACCCCCTCACACTACACATCAGTCTCCCCTCCACACTAAACACACCCTCCACACTACCATCATCACTTCCTCCACCTACACATCATCATCCCCCACATACACATCATCACACGCCCTCCACACTACACATCAGTCAACCCTTCCACACTACACATCATCACCCCTCCACACTACACATCACCCCTCCACACTACACATCATCACCCTCCACACTACACAACACCCCTCCACACTACACATCATCACCCCTCCACACTACACATCCATCACCCCATCCACACTACAACATCATCACCCCTCCACACTGACATATCTCACCCTCCCTCTACACAACACATCACCCCTCCACACTACACATCATCACCCCTCTACACTACACATCATCACCACCTTCACACTACACATCATCAACCCTCTCAAACTACACATCATCACCCCTCCACACTAAACAAATCACCCCTCCACACTCCACATCATCACCCCTCGCACACTACACATCATCATCCCCCACACTAGACACATCACACCCCTCCACACTAACCATCATCACCCTTCCACACACACATCATCACGCCCTCCACACTACACATCACCCCTCCACACTACACATCATCACCCTCCACCCCCTCCACACTACACGATCATTCATCACCCACCCTACTAACCAAACACATCACCCCTCCCAACTACACATCAGCCCTCATCACACACAATCATCACCCCTCCACAACAACACAATACATCACCAACCTCTCCCACACTACACATCACCCCCTACCCTACACATCATCACCCCTCCACACTACACATCACTACCACTCACACACTACACATCACCCCCTCCACATCTACATACCACCACCACCACCCCCCTACACCTACACCCACCACCACCCCTCTCAACTACACACGCACCACCACCACCACCACCCCTCTACACTACACATCACCCACCAACCCCTCACACTACACATCACCCTCACCATCCCTCTACACTACACACCACCTCCACCTCCCTCTACACTACACTTCACCACCCACCCCTCTATACACTACACATCACCACCATCCCTCTACACTACACATCACCCACCACACCTCTACATACACATCACCAACCTACCCCTCTACAATTTACAAACACCACCACACCCCTCAACACTACAAAAGCCAAACCACCACCCCCTCAAAACACTACACATCCACCACCACCCCTCTACACTACAACATCACCACCATCCCTCTACAACTACTACACCACCCACCAACCCCTCTACACTACACACCACCACCACCCCTCAATAACACTACACATCACCCCCCGATCCCCTCTACACTACACACCACCACCCCCCTCACACTACAGCATCACCACCACCCCGCTACACTACACATACCTCCTCCCTCTAACAACACATCACCACCACCCCTCAACACTACAACAAATCACCACCACCCTTTTGCCCTCTACACTACAACACCACCCACCACCCATCAACACTACACATCACCACCACCCCTCACACTACACATCACCACCATCCCTCTACCTACACTCACCACCCACCCTCAACCTACACACCACCACCTACCCCTCTACACTACACACCACCACCACCCTCAACACTACACACCACCACCACCCCTCACCACTACACACACCACCACCCTCTACACTTCACATCACCACCCCCTTACACTACACATCACCACCATCCCTCTACACTACACACCACCAACCACCCCTCTACACTACACACCACCAACACCCTCAACACTACACACCACCCACCACCACCCTCTACACTACACACCACTACCACCACCCCTCTACACTACACATTACCATCCCCTTACACTACACTCACCACCACCCCTCTACACTACACAAACCACCACCACCCCTCTACACTACACACCACCATCAACCCCTCTACACTACAAAACACCACCACCACCACCTCTCACTACACACCCACCCCCACCCCTCTACACTACACATCACCACCCACCCCCTCTTACACTTACATACCACCACCACCCCCTCTAACACTATCACACCACCAACCACCCTCTACACTACACACCACCACCACCCCTCTACACTACACACCACCACCACCCCTCTACACTACACACCACCACCACATCCTCTACCACTAATCACACCACCAACCACCCTCAACACTACCAACCCAACACCCCACCCATCTACCTACACATCACCACCACCCCACTACACTACACATTCACCACCACCCTTCTAACACTACACACCACCACCACCTCCCCCTCTACACTACACACCAAAAACCACCACCCCTCTCACTACCACCACCACCACCCCTCTACACTACACATCACCCACCACCCCTCTACACACACCCACCACCAACCCCTCTACAACTACACACCACCTACACCCGCTCTACACTACAACACCACCACCACCCCCTCTACACTACACATCACACCACCCTTCTACATTCTACACATCACACACCACCCCTCTACACTACACACCACCACAACCAAACGAAAACACCCCTCTACAACTACACAACACCACCACCCCCTCACAACACCAACACACAACCACCACCCCTCTACACTACACACCACACCAACACCATCTACACTACACACCACCACCAACCCTCTACACTACACATCACCACCACCCCTCTACATCTACACACCACCACACTACCCCTCTAAACTAACAATCAAACCACCACCCCTCTGCACTACACATCACCACCACCCCTCTACACTACTCATCCACGCACACCACCCCCTCTACACTAACAACATCACCACCACCCCCCTCTACACTACACACCACCAACCACCCCTCTACACTACACATCACCACCACCCCTCTACACTACAACAGTACCGAACCACCACCCCCTCTACAACTACACATCACCACCACACCCCTCTACACTACACACCCACCAGCCACACCTCTACACTACACATCACCACCTACCCCCTCTACACACACAACCACCACCCACCCTCTACACTACTCACCACCACCACCATTCTCCACTACACATGCACCCCCATCCCTTTACACTACAACACCACCACCACCACCCCCTACACACACATCACCACCACCCCTCTACACTACACATCACCTCCATACCCTTACACACACAACCACCACCACCCCTCACACACAACATCACCCACCAACCCTCTACACTACATACCACCACCACCCCTCTACATCTACACACCCACCACCAACCTCTACACTACATATCACCACCACCCCTCTACACTACACAACCCACCACCACCCTCTACAACTATACACCACCACCACCCCTCTACACTACACATCACCACCACCCCATCTACACTACACACCACCACCACCCCTCTACACTACACACCACCACCAACGCCACCCTCTACCTTCACACCACCACCACCCCCTCTACACTACACATCACCACCACCCTCCTACACTACACATAAACACCAGCCACTCTACATTACACTACCATCACCACCCCTCTCCACACTACACATTACACCACCCCTTACACTAACACACCACCACCAGCCTCCTCTACACTACACACAACCACCAGCCCTCCACACAAAACATCACCAACCACCCTCCACACTAGCACACCATCACCACCCCTCCACACTACACACCCTCACCACCCACACCACACTACACATTATCACCACCTATCTACACTACACACCACCACCACACCCCTCTACACTACACAACCACCACCACCCCCTACACTACACACACCACCACCAACCCCATCTACACTACACATCACACACCACCACCCCCTCTACACTACACACCACCACCACCCTTCTCCACCTACACACCACCACCACCCCTCTACACTAACACATCACCATCACACCCAACACTACACATCACCACCCACCACCCCCCTACACTACACACCACCACCACTCCTTACACTACACAATCACCACACCCCTCTACACCTACACAACACCACAACCCCTCTACACTACACACCACCACCAACCCCTCTACACTACACACCACCGACCAACCCCTCTATCATACACACCACCACCACCCTCTACACTACACACACCACACACCACCCCTCTACACTACACCATCAACCACTAACCCCTCTACACTTCACACCACCACCCTCTACACTACACACCACCACACCCCCTCTAACTACTCACCACCACCCCCACCCTTCTACACTACATCATCACCTCCACCACCCTCTCACGTACAAATCACCACCGCTTCTCTACACTACAGACCACACCACCACCTCTCTACACTACACAACCAAACCACCACCCCTCCACACAACACATCACCACCTACCCCTCCACACTAACACCACCAACACCCCCAACACGACACACCATCACCACCCCTCCTCACTACACATTAACACCACCCCGCTTACACTACAACACCACCACCACGCCTCTAAACAACACACCAGCCACCACCACCCCTCTACACTACACACCACACCACCCCTCCACACTACACATCACCACCACCCCTCCACACTACACACCATCACCACCCCTCCACACTACACACCATCACCACCCCTCCACACTACACATTATCACCACATCCCCCCTCTACATGCTAGGTTATGCTTGGTTATGCTAGGCTATCCAAGGTTATCCTAGGTTATCCAAGTTATCCTAGGCTATGCAAGGTTATCCTAGGTTGTCCTAGGTTATCCTAGGCTATCCAAGGTTATCCTTTGCTTTGAAAGGTTATCCTAAGCTTCCCAAGACTATCCTAGGTTATCCAAGGCTATCCTAGGCTATCAAAGGTTATCCTAGGCTATCCAAGGCTTTCCTAGGCTGTCAAAGGTTATCCTAGGTTATCCAAGGCTTTCCAAAATTATCCTTGGCTATCCCAGGTTATTTTAGGTTATCCAGAGTTATAGTATATTTTCCTAGGCTATCCAATGTGTATACTTGAGTGTATATACTGAGAGGTGTATATCTCAGTGTATGTACACTGAGAAGTGTATATATATACTGAGAGGTGTATATCTCAGTGTATATACACTGAGAAGTGTATATTTCAGTGTATATATATATACTTAGATATGTATATGCTAGTGTACATATACTGAGAGGAGTTTATCAGTCAGTGTAGATACACTGTATGACCGCTGTTCAGTTACTGCTGACTTTAGTCGTACTGACGATGCATAACCCCAAACATCATAGGTTGCTGCATCAGCAGCTGCTGACACACTGCTGACACTGACGGCTGACTTCCTCTCTCACACACACACATCCTCCATGGTGGGTAGTGCATCCTTGGACTTTTGATCCAAGGCTTAAGAGCTATAATCATGACCTATACCATATATATAATATATATATATATATATATATATATATATATATATATATATATATATATATATATATATATATATATATATATATATATATATATATATTATATATATATATATATATATATATATCCCTCTTTGACTTTCCAAGTGTAGTTATAGTATTTAATCTACACTATAGTATATTATAGTATATGCTATAGTATATTATAGTATATTTCTCGCCTGTTTTCCAGGGAGTACAAGGTCGAGGAACTTCAGACGTTCCCAATAAGTTGCTTGACTGTAGTTACACTAGCAGTGAAGATTCACTGTACACTAGCAGTGAAGATTCACTGTACACTAGCAGTGAAGATTCACTGTACACTAGCAGTGAAGGTTCACTGCTAGTGTACAGCACTATTAGTGTACAGTAATATTCCAGCCTAGAGAGAGCGACTTAAAGAGGATCATCACTGGTTTGGCATCCCTTGTTTTGAAGGTTCTCATTATCATCCTATCATTTTTTCCTCACAGATGTGACACTGTTGTGGTCTTTAAAGGTGAGATGCTCTGACATTATCACTCCCAGGTCTTTGATATTAGTTTTTCGGTCTGTTGTGTGCTAAGAATTTTTCCCTCATTCAACTGCATGTTATTTTCTGTGGCCCATTGGAAGACACTATCACAATCACATTGTAATTATGGGGGCTTTAACTACAGTCACATTGACTGGAATTCCTTGACTGGGAATTTAGAGTGTAACAACTTCTTAGAGGTAGTTCAGGATTGTTTTCTGATGCACTTTGAGACAGAACCTACAAGGGGAAATAACCTGCTTGACTTGGTTCTGGCAAACAATGAATCCCTTGTTAATATTTTAGAAATTACAGAGGAACTTGGCACAAGTGACCACAAATAAATTATCTTTAGCATAGAATTGAATTTTGACAGTAGGAATAACTCAGTAATGGTCCCAAATTTTGGCTTAGATTACAATGGGCTTAGAGAACAGCTGTCAGCTGTGGACTGGAGTAACGAAGACAGCTATCAGCATGACAGCTTTCTGAACATTATACATGCTGACCAAAGAACATTTATCCCGTTTAAAGAAATTATGTCGAATGAAAATGACTCGAAATGGAGAATAATAGTCTCACGTATCTTCTAGGGCAAAGGAAAAAAAATATAGGCGTATCAAAAGAGGTGAGGATCATCTCATGAATCAATATTAACATTAAGAGGGACGTTAAAAAGGGGACCAGAAAAACTAAACGGGACTGAAAGAAAAGTTTCTAGGGACCTAAAACTAACCTGAAAGATTTTTTCCAGGTTTATAGAACAAATTTAGAAATAAATTAAATTCTCTTAAAAATAATTCTGGACATTTTACTGACAAGGAGAATTAAATGTGTTAGATTTTTAATAATTATTTCCTCTCTGTTTCCACACAGGAAAACTCTAACAATATTCCAGTAATTAATTATAACAGTGGTCCAGAAGACGATAAATTATGTAACATCACAGTTACTAGTGATATTGTTATCAGATAGACTGTAAAAAAAAAACAATAATTCAAAACAGTCACTAGTGATATTGTTATCAGATAGACTGTAACAATATCACAGTCACTAGGGATATTGTTATCAGATAGACTGTAACAATATCACAGTCACTAGTGATATTGTTATCAGATAGACTGTAACAATATCACAGTCACTAGTGATATTGTTATCAGATAGACTGTAACAATATCACAGTCACTAGGGATATTGTTATCAGATAGACTGTAACAATATCACAGTCACTAGTGATATTGTTATCAGATAGACTGTAACAATATCACAGTCACTAGTGATATTGTTATCAGATAGACTGTAACAATATCACAGTCACTAGGGATATTGTTATCAGATAGACTGTAACAATATCACAGTCACTAGTGATATTGTTATCAGATAGACTGTAACAGTATCACAGTCACTAGTGATATTGTTATCAGATAGACTGTAACAACATCACAGTTACTAGTGATATTGTTATCAGATAGACAGACTGTAGCAATATCACAGTCACTAGTGATATTGTTATCAGATAGACTGTAACAATATCACAGTCACTAGGGATATTGTTATCAGATAGACAGACTGTAACAATATCACAGTCACTAGTGATATTGTTATCAGATAGACAGACTGTAACAATATCACAGTCACTAGGGATATTGTTATCAGATAGACTGTAACAATATCACAGTCACTAGGGATATTGTTATCAGATAGACAGACTGTAGCAATATCACAGTCACTAGGGATATTGTTATCAGATAGACTGTAACAATATCACAGTCACTAGTGATATTGTTATCAGATAGACTGTAACAATATCACAGTCACTAGTGATATTGTTATCAGATAGACTGTAACAATATCACAGTCACTAGTGAAAATTGTTATCAGATAGACTGTAACAATATCACAGTCACTAGGGATATTGTTATCAGATAGACAGACTGTAACAATATCACAGTTACTAGTGATATTGTTATCAGATAGACTGTATCAATATCACAGTCACTAGTGATATTGTTATCAGATAGACTGACTGTAACAATATCACAGTCACTAGTGATATTGTTATCAGATAGACAGACTGTAACAAAATAAATCCCCGGACCCTGATGAACTTTTTTCAAGTTTCTTAAGATGTGCAAAATGGAACTTTGTGAACCATTAACATTTTTAATATATGTCTTCAAACACGTGTAGTGTCTGATATGTGGAAGATGGCCAATGTAATTCCTATTTTTAAATCAGGGGGACAAGTCCTTACCATCAAATTACCGCCCAATAAGATTGACCTCAACTGCAGGCAAATTACTAGAGTCAATTATAACTGATATTATAAGAAGTCATCTTGATAAGCGTAATTTGATTAATGGCACTTAATATGGATTCACGAGGGGTCGTTCCTGCCTAACTAATTTATTAACTTTCTTCAGTACAACTTCTGAGGTCGTTGATCACGATAAAGAATTTTGATATTATTTATTAAGATTTTAGTAAGGCTTTTGATAGAGTACTGGACCAGAGACTGTTAAATAAAGTGGCACCTCATGGCACTAGGGGAAAAATGGTGTCATGGATCGAGTCATGACTCACAGATAGGAAGCAGAGAGTGTGCATAAATGGGGTTAAATCTGAGTGGAGATCTGTAACAAGTGGCGTTCCACAGGGATCAGTCTTAGGCCCGTTGTTGTTTATAATATTAAATCAACAACCTTGACGAGGGATGGCCCTCACCTCTGTTCATATTCCCAAAGAAGTCTGTCTTGGTTTCTATCTAAGTTTGGGGGAGGGTAATTCCCACCAAAAATTAACTTTTCATGCACTTCTGGAAATTCTTCCCAGACGGACTCTATGTGTGACTCACGAAATCGTAATGACACGATTGCAAACAAACCATACCACGGACGGGGATAGAACCCGCAATCAGAGAGTCTCAAAACTCCAGACCGTCGCCCGTGGTATGGTTTGGATTCTATGTGTGTGTGTTCTTTCAGTCATAATTCCCATTTTCATGCATCAGTTTAAGAGTTGACTGACACATGGTGCCACCACACCTTCCCATTACTTCCGTCAACACGGAACAACTTAAAACCCTGAATGAGACATTCAACAGGCATGTTGCTTCCATTGACTCTTCCATAAGCTGAAGATATAGCTGCTCGTACGCGAGGGCAGCCATCATCACAATATCGGTTTGCTGTCTATGTCAGAAATGATGACGAGGAACAGGATAGGAGCGAGTACTGTGCCTTGTGGAACACTGGCAGACAGTACCGTGCCTTGTGGAACACTGGCAGACAGTACTGTGCCTTGTGGAACACTGGGAGCCAGTACTGTGCCTTGTGGAACACTGGGAGCCAGTACTGTGCCTTGTGGAACACTGGCAGACAGTACCGTGCCTTGTGGAACACTGGGAGACAGTACTGTGCCTTGTGGAACACTGGAGCAGTACGTGCCTTGTGGAAAACTGGGAGACAGTACTGTACCT
>NC_069471.1:23014456-23068416 GCF_026875155.1 Cherax quadricarinatus | reverse complement strand
AGGGCACCCCCGTGTATATCACTGAGATATACACCTCTTAGTGTATATCACTGAGATATACACCTCTCAGTGTATATACACTGAGATATACACCTCTCAGTATATATACACTGAGATATACACCTCTCAGTGTATATACACTGAGATATACACCTCTCAGTGTATATACACTGAGATATACACCTCTCATGTATATACACTGAGATATACACCTCTCAGTATATATACACTGAGATATACACCTCTCAGTATATATACACTGAGATATACACCTCTCAGTGTATATACACTGAGATATACACTTCTCAGTGTATATACACTGAGATATACACCTCTCAGTGTATATACTACAATGAGTGGGGCACTGTGGTGGGCAAGAGGGTGGGCAAGAGGGTGGGCAAGAGGGTGGGCAAGAGGGTGGGTAAGAGGATGGGCAAGAGGGTGGGCAAGAGGGTGGGCAAGAGGGTGGGCAAGTGGGTGGGCACCAGGATATCAACAGTCTTGCTGAATCAGAGTTGTTTATGCTCACAGATGACCACAACGATACAGGTCATGTGATGGTGGCGATGGTGGCGGTGGAGGCGGGGTGGTGGTGATGGTGGCGGTGGTGGCGGCGGTGGTGGCGGTGGAGGCGGCGGTGGTGGTGATGGTGGCGGTGGTGGCGGCGGTGGTGGCGGTGGTGGTAGTGGTGGTGGGTGGTGGTAGAAGCAGTAGTTTTTGGTAGTAGCAGTAGTAGCAGTTGCAGCAGAAGCAGTGGCAGTAGCAGCAGTAGCAGTAGTAGCAGTAGTAGCATTGGTAGCAGTAGTAGCAGTAGTAGCAGTAGTAGCAGTAGTAGCAGCAGTAGCATTGGTAGCAGTAGTAGCAGTAGTAGCAGTTGCAGCAGAAGCAGTGGTAGTAGCAGTAGCAGCAGCAGTAGCAGTAGTAGCAGTTGCAGGCAGAAGCAGTGGTAGTAGAGCACAGTAAGCCCGTAAGTAGCCAGTAGTAGCATTTGTTAGCAGTAGTACAGTAGTAAGTCAGAATAGAGTAGCATTGGGTATCATAGTACCAGTAGGTAGCATTAGTAGCAGTAGTAGCAGCAGTAGCATTGGTAAGCAGTAGTAGCAGTATAGCAGCAGCAGTAAGCATAGTAGCAGCAGTAGCATTGGTAGACAAGTAGTGAGTATCATGCATAGCATAGCAGGCACAATAGCATCGGATATCAGTAGTACATTAGTAGCAGTAGTGAGCGCAGCAGCATTGGTAGCAGTAGCTAGCAATAAGCAGTTGCAGCAGAAGCAGTGGTAGTTAGCAGCAGTAGCAGTAGTAGCAGTAGTAGCATAGTAGCAGTTGCAGCAGAACAGCAGTGGTAGTAGCAGCAGTAAGCAGTAGTAGCAGTATAGCATTGGTAGCGGTATAGCAGTAGTAGCCAGTAGTAGCAGTATGTAGCAGCAGTAGCATTGGTACAGTAGTAGCAGTAGTAGCAGCAGTAGCATTGGTAGCAGTAGTAGCAGTAGTAGCAGCAGTAGCATTGGTAGCAGTAGTAGCAGTTAGTAGCAGTAGTAGTCAGCAGTAGCATTGGTAAGCAGTAGTATCCAGTAGTAAATCAGTTGCAGCAGAAGCAGTTGTAGTAGCAGCATAGCAGTAGTAGCAGTAGTAGCATTGGTAGCAGTATGCAGTAGTAAGCAGTAAGTAGCAGTATAGCATCAGTAGCATTGGTAGCAGTAGTAGCAGTATTAGCACGTTTGGCAGCATAAGCAGTGGTAGTAGCAGCAGTAGCATTGGTAAGCAGTAGTAGCAGTAGTACAGTTGCAGCAGACAGCAGTGGTGTACAGCATTAGCAGTAGTAGCAGTTGCAGCAGAAGCCAGTGGTAGTGAGCAGCAGTAGCAGTAGTTTAGCAGGTAAGTAGCAGTAGTAGCACAGTAAGCATTGTAGCAGTAGTAGCAGTATAGCATTACGTAGCAGCAGTAGCATGGTAAGCATTAGTAGCAGTAGTAGCAGTAGTAGCAGCATAGCATGTAGCAGTAGTAGCAGTAGTAACCAGTTGCAGTCAGAAGGCAGTGGTAGTAGCAGAGCATAGCAGTATACAGTATTAGCACTGGTACAGTAGTAGCATTAGTAGCATAGTACAGCAGTAAGCATTGGTAGCAGTCGTAGCAGTAGTACAATAGTAGCAATTAAACACTATTACAACATACAGATATAACACCAACATTGCATACACCTGCACCATCTCAACACCACAACACGTCGATCACCATGTATTATTTACAAACCCTCGCTCAGCATTGGAAAACACACGATGTATATCACACATACAAACATTTACAGCACAGATGGGCTAACGCAGGGTAGTTACAAAACCAGGTGGTCATTCAGGTACATACAATCATTATCAGCACTGATTTGGGCTACCAGGGTAGATCCAAACATGTGGCATCAGGTACCATTGGGTTGATAAACAAAGACCAATACCACGGAAAGGTTTGTGACAGTGCAGCAAGTGTAAGTCACCACTAACCCTGCCTGTGAACTAGATTACCCAGCCGAAGTAGATTTTATCTAGATCCAAGCTCTAGATAGCCTACGGGTCTAGAGCCAAGTTCTAGATAGCTTAAGCAGTCTAGAGCCAAGTTCTACATACTTACATCCAAGAAGCCAAGCTCTAAATAGGCCTACGCAAGAGCCAATGCTCTAGTAGCTAACTTTTAGAGCCAAGCCATCAAGATAGCCTACTGTCTAGATCCAAGCTCTTGATAGCCTACGTCTAGAGCCAAGCCTCTAGATAGCCCTACGGTCTAGAGCCAAGCCTCTAGATAGCGTAACTTCTAGAGCCAAGCTCTAGATAGCCTACGTCTAGAGCCAAGCCTCTAGATAGCCTACGGTCAGAGCCAAGCTCTAGAATAGCCTACGTACTAGAGCCAAGCTCTAGATAGCTAACTTCATAGCCAAGCTCTAGATAGCCTACGTCTAGAGCCAAGCTCTAATAGCCTACGTCTAGAGCTCAAGCTCTAGATAGCCTATCTAACGTTTAGAGCCAAGCTCTAGATATCCTACGTCTGGGAGCCAAGCATATAGATTAGCTTAACATCTAGAGCCAAAGCTCTAGATAGCCTACGTCTAAGAGCTCAACTCTAGATAGCTAACATTATCTAGAGCCAAGCTCTAGATATCCTACGTCCTAAGAGCCAAGCCTAGATAGCTACATCGAGAGCCAAGCTTCTAATAGAATACGTTTCGAGCCAAGCTTCTAGATAGGTCCTACGTCTAGAGCCAGGCTTTAGATAGCTTACATATAAGCCAAGCCTCTAGATAGCCTACGTCTAGTAGCCAAAGCCTAGATAGCTTACATCTAGAGCGAAGCATCTAGATAGCCTAAGTCTTAGAGCCCAAAGCTCCTAGATAGCTTACGTCTAGGACCCCAAGCTCTAGATAGGCCAAACGTCTAGAGCCAAGCACTAGATAACTTACATCTGGAAGCCAAGGCTCTAGATAGCCTAATCTAGAGCCAAGCTCTAGATAGCTACGTCAAAGAACCCAAGCTCTAGATAGCCTACGTCTAGAGCCAAGTTCTAGATAGCTTACATCCTAGAGCCAAGCTCTAGATTAGCCTACACTTAGAGCCAAGCTCTAAGATAGCCTACGTCTAAGACCAAGCTCTAGATAACTTAGTTTGAAACCCAAATTTTTTTGGTTTTAAAACCCCCGCTGGGGGGGGCCAAACCCACTTGGGTGGTTGGGGGTCAGGTACTTTCAGCCTTGTGGGTTACTCAGGTAAAGGTCCCTCGGTCCTTGGGTTGTAACGGCCATACCCACAAAGGTTTGTGAGGTTGTCCAGTTGGTCAGTCCCCGTCCCTTTGTTTTTTTGGTAGTACCCAGCGGGTGGTTTTTGGTCTAGTACCTCGTCTGGGGTTTGATGTTACAGTTACCATTTCTTTGGGGGTTTTTTGGGTCAGTACCTAGTCTGGGTTGTTGTTTTGGCCAAGTCAACCTAGTTTTGTGGTTGTTGTGGTCAGACCCTCAGTCCCTCTTGTGTTGGTTGTTTCAGACCCAGTCTGTGTGTTGGCGGTCAGTACCCTCGGGCCGTTGGATTGTGTTTGAGCCAAGCTCAGATGTTTCTGGGTCAGTACCTAGTTTTTGGGTTGATTGTCGTCTAGACCTCAGTCTTGTGGTTTGTTTGGTCTAGATACCTAGTCTTGGGTTGTTGTTCTTGGTCAGTTAATACCTAGTTTTGAGGTTGATGTTTTGGTCAGTACCTAGTCTTGGGTAGTGTTCATCAGCCCCCAAAGTTTTGTGGTAGTTTGGTCAGTACCTAGTCTGGGGTTTGTGTTTTGGGCCCAAAGTCTGTGTGTTAGTGGGCCTAGTATTTCATCTGTGGGTTAGATGTGTCAGACCCAGCTTTGGTTTGTTGGGTCAGTACCTAGTTTTGGGTTGTTTTTGGACAAGGTTTAAAACCTAAGTTTTGGGTTGTTGTTGGTCAGACCCAAGTCTGTGGTTTTGGGGTTTGGTTTCAGACCCTCAGTTCTTTGGTAGGTTGTGTTTGGTCAGAAAACTTCATCTGGGGTTGTTGTTTAGGTCAGACCCAAGTCTTGTAGTTTTTGGCCTCTAGTACCTAAGTTTTGGGTTGTGTGTTGGTCAGATACTCAGTTCTTGTGGTCGTTGTTTGGTCTAGTACCTAGTTTTGGGTGGTTGTTTGGTCAGTAACCTCGTCTTGTGGTGTGTGTTTGGTCAGCCTCAGTCTGTGGTAGATGTTTGGTCCACCCCTCAGTCCTTGTGTGGTTGTTTGGCCCCAGTACCTCCAGCTTGTGGTTGGTTTTTGGTCAGTACCTCGGGTCTTGTGGTTGTTGTTGGTCAGTACCTCATTTCTTGGGGTTGTTGTTTGGTCAGTCCTCAGTCTTGTGGTGGTGTTGTTTGGTCATTTACCTTTCAGTCTTGGGGTTTGTTGTTGGTCAGTACCTCAGTTTGTGGTTTTTTTGTTTGGTCGTACCTCAGTCTTGGGGTTTGTTTTTTGGGGTCAGTACCTCAGTCTTGTGGTGGTTGTTTGGTCAGTACCTCAGTCTTGTGGTGGTTGTTTGGTCAGTACCTCAGTCTTGTGGTTGGTTGTTTGGTCAGTCCCTCAGTTTGTGGTGTTGTTTGGTCAGTACCTCAGTCTTGTGGGGGTTGTTTGGTCAGTACCTCAGTCTTGTGGTGGTTTTTTGGTCAGTACCTCAGTCTTGTGGTTGTTGTTTGGTCATACCTCAGTCTTGTGGTGGTTGTTTGGTCAGTACCTCAGTCTTGTTGGTGGTTGTTTGGTCAGTACTCAGTCTTGTGGTTGTTGTTGGTCAGTCCCCTCAGTTTTTGGTGGTTGTTGTTTTGGTCAGTCCCCTCAGTCTTGGGGTTTGGTTGTTTGGTCAGTACCTCAGTTTGTGGTGGTTGTTTGGTCAGTACCTCAGTCTTGTGGTATTGTTTGGTCAGTACCCTCAGTCTTGTGGTGTGTTTTGTCAGTACCTCAGTCTTGTGGTAGTTGTTTGGTCAGTACCTCAGTCTTGTGGTGTTGTTTGGTCAGTCACCTCAGTTTGTGGTGTTGTTTGGTCAGTACCTCAGTCTTGTGGTGTTGTTGGTCAGTACCTCAGTCTGTGGTGTTGTTTGGTCAGTCCCTCAGTCTTGTGGTGTGTTTGGTCAGTACCTCAGTCTGTGGTGTTGTTTGGCAGTACCCGTCAGTCTTGTGTTGTGTTTGCGTCAGTACCTCAGTCTGTGGTTGGTTGTTTGGTCCAGTACCACAGTCTTGTGGTGTTGTTTGCGTCAGTACCTCTAGGTCTTGTGGTGTTGTTTGGTCAGTACCTCAGTCTTGTGGTTGTTGTTTGGTCAGTACCTACAGTCTGTGGTTGTTGTTTTGTCAGTACCTCAGCTTGTGGTGTTGTTTGGTCAGTACCTCAGTCTTGTGGTGTTGTTTGGTCTAGTACCTCAGTCTTGTGGTTGTTGTGTTGGTCAGTACCTCAGTCTTGTGGTTGTTGTTTGGTCAGTACCTCAGTCTTGTGGTTTGTTGTTTGGTCGCAGCTCCTCAGTCTTGTGTGTTGTGGTTGGTCAGTCCCTCAGTCTTGTGGTTGTTGTTGGTCAGTCCTCAGTTTGTGTTGTTGTTTGTCAGTACCTCAGTCTTGTGGTTGTTGTTTGGTCAGTACCTCAGTCTTGTGGTGTTGTTTGGTCAAGTACCTCAGTCTTGTGGTTGATGTTTGGTCAGTACCTCAGTCTTGTGGTGTTGTTTGGTCAGACTCCAGTCTTGTTGGTGTTGTTTTGGCTCAGTACCTCAGTCTTGTGGTTGTTGTATTGGTCAGTACCTCAGTCTTGTGGTTGTTGTTTGGTCAGTACCTCTCAGACTTGTGGTAGTTGTTTGGTCAGTACCTCAGTCTTGTGGTGGTTGTTGTTGGTCAGTCCTCAGTCTTGTGGTTGTTGTTTGGTCAGTACCTCAGTCTTGTGGTGTTGTTTGGTCAGTACCCTCAGTCTTGTGGTTGTTGTTTGGTTCAGTACCTCAGTCTGTAGGTGGTGGTATGGTCAGGTCCTCAGTCTTGTGGGTTGTTGTTGGTTCAGTACCTCAGACTGTGGTTGTGTTTGGTCCAGACCTCAGTCTTGTGGTTGTTGTTTGGTCAGTACCTCAGTCTTGTGGTGGTTGTTTGGTCAGTACCTCAGTCTTGTGGTGGTTGTTTGGTCAGTACCTCAGTCTTGTGGTTGTTGTTTGGTCAGTACCTCAGTCTTGTGGTGGTTGTTTGGTCAGTACCTCAGTCTTGTGGTGGTTGTTTGGTCAGTACCTCAGTCTTGTGGTGGTTGTTTGGTCAGTACCTCAGTCTTGTGGTTGTTGTTTGGTCAGTACCTCAGTCTTGTGGTAGTTGTTTGGTCAGTCCCTCAGTCTTGTGGTTGTTGTTTGGTCAGTACCTCAGTCTTGTGGTGTGTTTGGTCAGTCCTCAGTCTTGTGGTTGTGTTTGGTCAGTCCCTCAGATACTAATCCTACCTTGGTAATGTTTGGTCAGTCCCTAGTCTTGTGGTGATGTTGGTCAGTCCTCAGTCTTGTGGTGGTTGTTGGTCAGTAACTCAGGTCTGTGGTGTTGTTTGGTCATACTCAGTTGGGTTGTTGTTGTCATACCGTCAGTCTGTGGTGGTGGTCGTCTACCTCAGTCTTGTGGTGGTTGTTTGGTCAGTACCTCAGCTTGTGGTGTTGTTTGGTCAGTACCTCAGTCTGTTTGTTGTTGGCAGTACCTCAGTCTTGTGGTGGTTTTTGGTAGTACCTCAGTCTGGGTGTTGTTGGTAGTTACCTCAGTCTTGTGGTGGTTGTTTGGTCAGACCTCAGTCTTGTGGTGTGTTGGTAAAACTCAGTCTTGTGGTGGTGTTTGGTCGTACCTCATCATGGTTGTTGTTGGTCAGTACCTCAGTCTTGTGGGGTTGTTTGGTCAGTACCAGTCTGTGGTGTTGTTTGGTCTAGCCTCAGTCTTGTGGTTGTTGTTTGGTCAGTACCTCAGTCTTGTGGGTGGTTTTGGTCATACCTCAGTCTTGTGGGTTGTTGTTGGTCAGTACCTCAGGGTCTTGTGGTTGTGTTTGGTCATACCTCAGTCTTGTGGTGTTGTTGGTCAGTACCTCAGTCTTGATGTTGTTTGGTCATACCTCAGTCTTGGTTGTTGTTGGTCAGTACCTCAGTCTTGTGTGGTTGTTGTCATCCTACCAGTCTGTGTGTTGTTTGGTCAGTACTCAGTCTGTGGTGTTGTTGTCATCACTAAGTCTTGTGGTTGTTGTTTGGTCATCCTCAGTCTTGTGGTTGTTGTTTTGTCAGTCCTCAGTCTTGTGGTGTTGTTTGGTCAGTCCCTCAGTCTTGTGGTAGATGTTGGTCAGTACCTCAGTCTTGTGTTGTTGTTTGGTCAGTACTCAGTCGTGGTTGTTGTTTGGATCAGTCTCAGTACTTGTGGTAGTTGGGTCAGTCACCTCAGTCTTGTGGTAGTTGTTTGGTCAGTACCTCTAGTCATTGTTGTTGTTTGGTCAGTCCCTCAGCTTGTGGTAGTTGTTTGTCACGTCCTCAGTCTTGTGGTGTTGTATGGTCATCCATCAGTCTTGTGTTGTTGTTTGACTCGCTCCTCAGTCTGTGGTTGTTGTTTGGTCAGTCACCTCAGTCTTGTGTTGTTGTTTGTCAGTACATCAGTCCTTGTGGTAGTTGTTGGTCAGTCCCTCAGTCTTGTGGTATTGTTTGCATAACCTCAGCTCTTAGGTGTTAGTTGGTCAGTACCCGTCTTGTGGTTGTTGTTTGGTCAGTACCTCAGTCTTGTGGTTTTGTTTGGTCAGTCCTAGACTTGTGGTAGTGTTTGGTCAGTACCCAGTCTTTGTGGTTGTTTGGTCCAGTACTCAGTCTTGTGGTTTGTTTGGTCAGTACCTCAGCTGTGGTTGTTATTTGGTCTTACCTCAGACTTGTGGTAGTTGTTTGGTCAATACCTCAGTCTTGTGTTATGTTTGGTCAGTAACCTCAGTCTTGTGTGTTGTTGGCAGTACCTCATCCTTGTGTTGTTTTGTCAGTTACCTCAGTCCTTGTGGTTGTTGTTTGGTCAGTACCTCAGTCTTGTGGTAATTGTTGGTCAGTACCTCAGTCTTGTGGTAGTTGTTTGGCAGTACCTCAGTCTTGGTGTGTTTGGTCGTCCAGTCTTGTGGTTATGTTTGTCAGTCCTCAGTCTTGTGGTGGTTGTTTGGTCAGTCACCTCAGTCTGTTGGTGGTATGTTGGTCAGTACCTCAGTCATGGGTTGTTGTTTGGTCATCCCTCAGTCTTTTAGTTGTTTGGTCAGTAACCTCGTCTTGGGTGTTGTTGGTCAGTACCTCAGTCTTGGTGTGTTTGGTAGTAACTCCTCTCTTGGGTTGTTTGGTCAGTACCTCAGTCTTGTGTGCGTGTTTGGTCAGTAACCTCACTCTGTGTAGTTGTTATGGACAGTACCGTCGTCTTGTGGTGGTTGTTGTCCAGTACTAGTCTTGGGTTGTAGCTTTGACAGTCGTCTCATTATGCTTAGTTCTTCAGTAGTTCTTGGGTGTATGGTTCAGTACTGCTTTGGTCGCCCTGTTGGTCTGTGGTAGTCTGGTGGTGGTGTTGGCATACTGTGTGTGGTGGAACTCGGTCTGGGTGGTGTGGCATTCATGTGGTGTGTTGGTGTAACTCGTGGCTTGTGGTGTGGTAAGTCACCAGGTTCTGGTGGTGACTGTTGGTAACTCGTCTGAGGTGTGTGGTCAGTCCTCAGCGGTTGCTCTCAGCTTTGCATGTCAACTTCAGCCTAGTGGGAGTGGGACAGATACAGCGTCTGTCGGTCTGTGTGGTCGACTGTCTGCTGGTGCTGCTGGTATTGCTACCTAGGTCTGATGCTGCTGGTGTATAGCTGTGTGCTGCTTGGTATGACAGAGTGGGAGATACATGGACAGTTACCCATACACTGCTGTAACTGTTCCTAGTCAGTAATAGTACTGGTGTTAGTCACTCACCAGCTGTCTTTCCATATCTTAAATCGGCTCCTGGTAGTTAGTGGACATATCTACAGCCGTGCTATACTGTTCACACTACTCAGAAATGAGGTACGGGTGTTAGTCACGCTCCCTGACTGTCAACTGTCCCTATCAGAATAGGCTCACCTGGTGTTGCATTACCTGCTTCACTATCTCCTAGCAGAGCTAGGGACAATCACCAGCTCTCCAATACTGTTAAACTCGCTCCTAGCAGAGCTAGGGACAATCACCAGCGTCTCCAATACTGCTAAACTCGCTCCTAGCAGGCTAGTGGACAATCACCAGCGTCTCCAATACTGCTTAAACTCGCTCCTAGCAGAGCTAGGGACAATCACCAGCGTCTCCAATACTGCTTAAACTCGCTCCTAGCAGAGCTAGGGACAATCACCAGTCGCTCCAATACTGCTTAAACTCGCCCTAGCAGAGCTAGGGACAATCACCAGCGTCTCCAATACTGCTTAAACTCGCCCCTAGCAGGGGCTAGGGACAATCACCAGCGTCTCCAATACTGCTTAAACTCGCTCCTAGCAGAGCTGGGGACAACACCCAGCGTCTCCAATACTGCTTAAAACTCGCTCTAGCAGAGCAGGGAAAATCACCAGCGTCTCCAATACTGCTTAAACTCTCTCCTAGCAGAGCTAGGGACAATCACCAGCGTCTCCAATACTGCTCAAACTCTCTCCTAGCAGAGCTAGGGACAATCACCAGCGTCTCCAATACTGCTTAAACTCGCTCCTAGCAGAGCTAGGGACAATCACCAGCGTCTCCAATACTGCTTAAACTCGCTCCTAGCAGAGCTAGGGACAATCACCAGCTTTCTCCAATACTGCTTAAACTCGCTCTAGCAGAGCTAGGGACAATCACCCCAGCGTCTCCAATACTGCTTAAACTCGCTCCTAGCAGAGCTAGGGACAATCACCACGTCTCCAATACTGCTTAAACTCGCTCCAAAGCAGAGCTAGGGACAATCACCAGCGTCTCCAATACTGCTTAAACTCTCTCCTAGCAGAGCTAGGGACAACCCACCAGCGTCTCCAATCCCTGCTAAAAACCTCTCTCTAGCAGAGCTAGGGACAATCACCAGCGTCTCCAATACTGCTTAAACTCGCTCCTAGCAGAGCTAGGGACAATCACCAGCCTCTCCAATACTGCTTAAACTCGCTCCTAGCAGAGCTAGGGACAATCACCAGCGTCTCCAATACTGCTTAAACTCGCTCCTAGCAGAGCTAGGGACAATCACCAGCGTCTCCAATACTGCTTAAAACTCGCTCCTAGCAGAGCTAGGGACAATCACCAGCGTCTCCAATACTGCTTAAACTCGCTCCTAGCAGAGCTAGGGACAATCACCAGCGTCTCCAATACTGCTTAAACTCTCTCCTAGCAGAGCTAGGGACAATCACCAGGCAGTAAGTAGGTACCTGGGTGTTAGTCACCTTACACCTGCTGTCACTGTTCACCTAGCAGTAAGTAGGTACCTGGGTGTTAGTCACCTTACACCTGGTGTCACTGTTCACCTAGCAGTAAGTAGGTACCTGGATGTTAGTCACCTTACACCTGGTGTCAATGTTCACCTGGCAGTAAGTAGGTACCTGGGTGTTAGTCACCTTACACCTGGTGTCACTGTTCACCTAGCAGTAAGTAGGTACCTGGGTGTTAGTCACCTTACACCTGGTGTCACTGTTCACCTAGCAGAAGTAGGTACCTGGGTGTTAGTCACCTTACACCTGGTGTCACTGTTCACCTAGCAGTAAGTAGGTACCTGGGTGTTAGTCACCTTACACCTGCTGTCACTGTTCACCTAGCAGTAAGTAGGTACCTGGGTGTTAGTCACCTTACACCTGCTGTCACTGTTCACCTGGCAGTAAGTAGGTATCAGTGTTAGTCACCTTACACCTGGTGTCACTGTTCACCTGGCAGTAAGTAGGTACCTGGGTGTTAGTCACCTTACACCTGGTGTCACTGTTCAACCTAGCAGTAAGTAGGTACCTGGGTGTTAGTCACCTTACACCTGGTGTCCATGTTCACCTAGCATTAAGTAGGTACCTGGGTGTTAGTCACCTTACACCTGGTGTCACTGTTCACCTAGCAGTAAGTAGGTACCTGGGTGTTAGTCACCTTACACCTGGTGTCACTGTTCACCTAGCAGTAAGTAGGTACCTGGGTGTTAGTCACCCTACACCTGGTGTCACTGTTCACCTAGCAGTAAGTAGGTACCTGGGTGTTAGTCACCTTACACCTGGTGTCACTGTTCACCTAGCAGTAAGTAGGTATCAGTGTTAGTCACCTTACACCTGCTGTCACTGTTCACCTAGCAGTAAGTAGGTACCTGGGTGTTAGTCACCTTACACCTGGTGTCACTGGTCACCTAGCAGTAAGTAGGTACCTGGGTGTTAGTCACCTTACACCCGCTGTCACTGTTCACCTAGCAGTAAGTAGGTACCTGGGTGTTAGTCACCTTACACCTGGTGTCACTGTTCACCTAGCAGTAAGTAGGTACCTGGGTGTTAGTCACCTTACACCTGGTGTCACTGTTCACCTAGCAGTAAGTAGGTTCCTGGGTGTTAGTCACCTTACACCTGGTGTCACTGTTCACCTAGCAGTAAGTAGGTACCTGGGTGTTAGTCACCTTACACCTGGTGTCACTGTTCACCTAGCAGTAAGTAGGTACCTGGGTGTTAGTCACCTTACACCTGGTGTCACTGTTCACCTAGCAGTAAGTAGGTACCTGGGTGTTAGTCACCTTACACCTGGTGTCACTGTTCACCTAGCAGTAAGTAGGTATAAGTGTTAGTCACCTTACACCTGCTGTCACTGTTCACCTAGCAGTAAGTAGGTATCAGTGTTAGTCACCTTACACCTGCTGTCACTGTTCACCTAGCAGTAAGTAGGTATCAGTGTTAGTCACCTTACACCTGGTGTCACTGTTCACCTAGCAGTAAGTAGGTATCAATGTTAGTCACCTTACACCTGCTGTCACTGTTCACCTAGCAGTAAGTAGGTACCTGCGTAGTGTGCCTACAAGAAATCCCTTCTGCAGATTCTGTAGCTACTACCTCTACAGTTAGTTTCTAACGCAAAATATCATGTGGGTGGGAAACTTGGACCTGCCTCGCAAGGGCCAGTAGGCCTGCTGCAGTGTTCCTGCTTTTTTAGGTTCTAATGTTATGCTGAGCATTTCGGGCAAATTAGGTCAGTTTTGTCCCAGGATGTGACCCACACCAGTCCACTAACACCCAGGATGTGACCCACACCAGTCCACTAGCACCCAGGATGTGACCCACACCAGTCCACTAGCACCCAGGATGTGACCCACACCAGTCCACTAACACCCAGGATGTGACCCACACCAGTCCACTAACACCCAGGATGTGACCCACACCAGTCCACTAACACCCAGGATGTGACCCACACCAGTCCACTAACACCCAGGATGTGACCCACACCAGTCCACTAACACCCAGGATGTGACCCACACCAGTCCACAAACACCCAGGATGTGACCCACACCAGTCCACTAACACCCAGGATGTGACCCACACCAGTCCACTAATACCCAGGATGTGACCCACACCAGTCCACTAACACCCAGGATGTGACCCACACCAGTCCACAAACACCCAGGATGTGACCCACACCAGTCCACTAACACCCAGGATGTGACCCACACCAGTCCACTAATACCCATGATGTGACCCCCACCAGTCCACTAACACCCAGGATGTGACCCACACCAGTCCACTAACACCCAGGATGAGACCCACACCAGTCCACTAACACCCAGGATGTGACCCACACCAGTCCACTAACTCCCAGGATGTGACCCACACCAGTCCACTAACACCCAGGATGTGACCCACACCAGTCCACTAACACCCAGGATGTGACCCACACCAGTCCCATAACACCCAGGATGTGACCCACACCAGTCCACTAACACCCAGGATGTGACCCACACCAGTCCACTAACACCCAGGATGTGACCCACACCAGTCCACTAACACCCAGGATGTGACCCACACCAGTCCACTAACACCCAGGTACCCAGTTTACTGATCGGTGAACATAGACAACAGGTGTAAGGAATGTTTCTACCCTCGCCGGGAATCGAACCCGGACCCTCACCGTGTGAAGCGAGAGCTTTCGATAAATATTATGGAACTCAAGTCAGTGTACAGTGTACAGAACACAAATTCGTATACTGACTCAATATTACACTGAATATATGTATAGTCACGTGCTGGGTGGCCCGTGGCCTGGTAGGCAACGCTCTCGCTTCCCACGCTGAGCGTCCGTGGTTCGATCCCCGGAGAGGGTGTAAACACTGGGGGTGTTTCCTTACACCTGTTGTCCCGTTCACCTAGCAAGTAGGTACCTGGGTGTTAGTTGCCTGGTGTGGGTGGCATCCTGAGGAACTAGACTGGAGACCCCTGTGGGACTAAGACAGTCCTCGATGACGCACTTTCTTGCGTTATCCTGGTTAGTTAACCCTCCAGGGTTAAAAATCCAAGCAAAATCTTATCTCCAACTGTCTTAATAATGGTCGTAACACAACACTACAAAGTCAGCTGACGGCAGGGACCTTCCAGCAGCAGCATCCATCTTAACTTCTACCTCTCAGCTGACGGCAGGGACCTTCCAGCAGCAGCATCCATCTTAACTTCGACTTCTCAGCTGACGGCAGGGACCTTCCATCAGCAGCATCCATCTTAACTGCTACCTCTCAGCTGACAGCAGGGACCTTCCAGCAGCAGCATCCATCTTAACTGCTACCTCTCAGCTGACGGCAGGGACCTTCCAGCAGCAGCATCCATCTTAACTGCTACCTCTCAGCTGACGGCAGGGACCTTCCATCAGCAGCATCCATCTTAACTGCTACCTCTCAGCTGACAGCAGGGACCTTCCAGCAGCAGCATCCATCTTAACTGCTACCTCTCAGCTGATGGCATGGACCTTCCAGCAGCAGCATCCATCTTAACTGCTACCTCTCAGCTGATGGCAGGGACCTTCCAGCAGCAGCATCCATCTTAACTGCTACCTCTCAGCTGACGGCAGGGACCTACCAGCAGCAGCATCCATCTTAACTGCTACCTCTCAGCTGACGGCATGGACCTTCCAGCAGCAGCATCCATCTTAACTGCTACCTCTCAGCTGATGGCAGGGACCTTCCAGCAGCAGCATCCATCTTAACTGCTACCACTCAGCTGACGGCAGGGACCTTCCATCAGCAGCATCCATCTTAACTGCTACCTCTCAGCTGACGGCAGGGACCTTCCATCAGCAGCATCCATCTTAACTGCTACCTCTCAGCTGACGGCAGGGACCTTCCAGCAGCAGCATCCATCTTAACTTCGACTTCTCAGCTGACGGCAGGGACCTTCCAGCAGCAGCATCCATCTTAACTGCTACTTCTAGACGTAGGTACCCTTCTAGAGGACCCTTGAGTACAGTCCGCATCGCCAGGCTGGAATTTATGTCCTCTTGGATCTTCGCCTGACTCAAAAAGTGGAGAATTTGGATCATAGAACGAGAAGTTGGTGTGGGTATGTTTTGGGAAGCCGGCGTTTGTGGGTGTCCAGGGGGTGTGGGTGTGGGTGAGTGAGTGGGCAACACCACTCATAATGGGTAGGCCCTATAACCCATGACTCTGGCTTGCTAAGACACAATACAACCCAGGAGAGGCATTGACCAGACAAACAGAACTTTTAAGTCCAACCACAGATCACAGATGTAGAGACAGCTTGTAGAGCAGGCTAAGCCAGTGGCTTTTAACAGCATACCTGGGTTGGCACATAAAAGGTCTGGCTTACCAGTGACTGGGTTACCAGCTGGCATGATTGTTACTTACTTGCGTGTTTGCTGTGCATGATCAGACATGTCTTGCTTCAACAGCTCAGAAGAATTACAGAACATTAGGAGAGTGCCTGTAGACAGTGCCAGTGACCAGTGAAGCTGGTGGTAAGAGAGACAGTGCCAGTGACCAGTGAAGCTGGTGGTAAGAGAGACAGTGCCAGTGACCAGTGAAGCTGGTGGTAAGAGAGACAGTGCCAGTGACCAGTGAAGCTGGTGGTAAGAGAGACAGTGCCAGTGACCAGTGAAGCTGGTGGTAGAGAGACAGTGCCAGTGACCAGTGAAGCTGGTGGTAAGAGAGACAGTGCCAGTGACCAGTGAAGCTGGTGGTAAGAGAGACAGTGCCAGTGACCAGTGAAGCTGGTGGTAAGAGAGACAGTGCCAGATACGACTCCAAGACTTAGGGTGGCTCGTGGCCTGGTAGGCAAAGCTCTCGCTTCACACACTAAGGGGTCCGGGTTCAATTCCTGGAAAGGGTAGAAACATTGGGCGTATTTCTTTACACCTGTTGTCCATGTTCACCTAGCAGTAAGTAAGTACCTGGGTGTTAGCGGACTGGTGTGGGTCGCATCCTGGGGTCAAAACTGATCTAATTTGCAGGAAATGCTGTACATAGCAAGGAACTTTCTATATAGTAGTATGTCATAGGTGTCAGCTATGGTCTGTATAAGTTGTATCATGTACTGCTACAGATAAACATTACTATTGTAACACTGAATTTCATGAAAATTCCACCACAGCTGACACTAGACTGCTGCAGCTGACAGGGGGCAAGGTTTAAGGGGGCTGTGACCCCTCACTCTGTTTCGACATCTGGACAAGTCGCAGCCCCCTTAAAGCTTGTCCCTGTTGGAGAAAATTTACCCACATAACGTAGGTGCTGGAGGGATACACAACTGCTCTGTTGTGGATTATTAGGGAAATGGTGAAGACGTCAGCCGGTGACATCCTGTCAGTGCGCTGTCTACATTGTGACTGCCCGTGACCACAGGTATGGAGGCAGTGGTGGGCTTTCAGTACCTCGATCTCAACTGTTCTCGACTGTCACGGTTCTCCTGTGTGGTAAGGTTAGGTAAGGGTCACCTACTTATGTACGTAACATACTATTGATAACTTTTCCTAACCCTCCCTAACCCTCCCGAACCCTCCGGAACCCTCCCTAACCCTCCCGAACCCTCCCGAACCCTCCCTAACCCTCCCGAACCCTCCCGAATCCTCCCTAACCCTCCCGAACCCTCCCGAATCCTCCCGAACCCTCCTACGTGATCGTAACCATCAACTTCTGGATAGATTATCTCTCAGTCTTAACAACAATCATCTTCCTCATTCCTCAGACCTTTCGGTCCTTCCTGGCCCGAAACCTCGGTCGCAGTCCTCCCTAGAGGGAGGGAGGGAAGGAGGGAGAAAGGGAGAATACTGGCTGTCTCCCTGACATTAATGATTCGCCTCATTGGTTCCAAATTGTGGTCAGGGGATGCTGACAGATGAACTGTCAGCCAGTCAGCCGGACAGCTAGCCAGTCAGTCAGAGAGCCAGTCACCCAGACAGCTAGTCAGTCAGTCAGAGAGCCAGCCAGCCAGACACCTAGTCAGTCAGCCAGAAGCCAGTCAGCCAGATCAGCTAGTCACCGACAGCTAGTCAGTCAGAGTTAGTCAGCCAGACAGCTAGTGAGCCAGTCAGAGAGCCAGTCAGCCAGACAGCTAGTGAGCCAGTCAGCCAGACAGCTAGTCAGTCAGAGAGCCAGTCAGCCAGACAGCTAATCAGTCAGTCAGAGAGCCAGACAGCTAGTCAGTCAGTCAGAGAGCCAGTCAGGCAGACAGCTAGTCAGTCAGAGACCCAGTCAGCCAGAAAGCTAGTCAGTCAGTCAGAGAGCCAGTCAGCCAGACAGCTAGTCAGTCAGTCAGAGAGCCAGCCAGCCAGACAGCTAGTGAGCCAGTCAGAGAGCCAGTCAGCCAGACAGCTAGAGAGCCAGTCAGAGAGCCAGTCAGCCAGACAGCTAGTGAGCCAGTCAGAGAGCCAGTCAGCCAGACAGCTAGTGAGCCAGTCAGCAGACAGCTAGTGAGCAGTCAGAGAGCCAGTCAGCCAGACAGCTAGTGAGCCAGTCAGAGAGCCAGTCAGCCAGACAGCTAGTGAGCATCAGGAGCCAGTCACTCAGACAGCTAGTGAGCCAGTCAGAGAGCAGTCGTCAACAGCTAGTGAGCCAGTCAGGAGCCAGTCAGCAGACAGCTAGCCACTCAGATAACCAGTCAGACATAGTCATGTAACAAGCCCGTATCCTCAAACATTTGAGCTATGGGACTGTTACTAATTTTGCTGTCTTCAGTCGACAGTCTGACATGCCACCTGCACACGATCAGGTTCGAACCCCATACCTTCCTTTCAGGTTGATACAAGCATTCTGTTAGCCTTACTGGGCACTGCTTGGCACTGTTCACCTAGCAGTAAGTAGGTACCTGGGTGTTAGTCACCTTATACCTGCTGTCACTGTTCACCTAGCAGTAAGTAGGTACCTGGGTGTTAGTCACCTTACACCTGCTGTCACTGTTCACCTAGCAGCAAGTAGGTACCTTGGTATTAGTCACCTAATACCTAAGCATCTTAACTTAACTCAATTCATCCAGAAAACGAGAAAACAGTGCCAGGAGCGGTGCCTCGACCCCCCTCAGGCCCTCTTAGGCACTGACGCTCAGTGTTACTTACCTCCTTGTTGATTGGAGGAGACAGTCATGTGTCGTGGAGGTCAAGGTGAGGTCAGCGGTCACCCTCGTGACCGTGAGAGAGATGTCTTGTGTTCCTGACCTCTGACCCCCTCTGATCCACCCACTGAACAACGTGGGACAACGCCTAAGCTTCGTACCACTAGGGATTTGTGTTCCATTGTTCCACGCTAGTGTTGTGGCGCTGTGAATTGTTCCATTGTTCCACACTAGTGTTGTGTAGCTGTGAATTGTCCCATTGTTCCACGCTAGTGTTGTGTAGCTGTGAACTATTCCATTGTTCCACGCTAGTGTTGTGTAGCTGTGAATTGTTCCATTGTTCCACGCTAGTGTTGTGTAGCTGTGAACTGTCCCATTGTTCCACGCTAGTGTTGTGTAGCTGTGAATTGTTCCATTGTTCCACGCTAGTGTTGTGTAGCTGTGAATTGTTCCATTGTTCCACACTAGTGTTGTGTAGCTGTGAATTGTCCCATTGTTCCACGCTAGTGTTGTGTAGCTGTGAACTGTCCATTGTTCCACGCTAGTGTTGTGTAGCTGTGAATTGTCCATTGTTCCACGCTAGTGTTGTGTAGCTGTGAACTATTCCATTGTTCCACGCTAGTGTTGTGTAGCTGTGAATTGTCCCATTGTTCCACGCTAGTGTTGTGAAGCTGTGAACTGTTCCATTGTTCCACGCTAGTGTTGTGTAGCTGTGAATTGTTCCATTGTTCCACGCTGTGTTGTGTAGCTGTGAACTGTTCCATTGTTCCACGCTAGTGTTGTGTAGCTGTGAACTGTTCCATTGTTCCACGCTAGTGTTGTGTAGCTGTGAACTGTTCCATTGTTCCACGCTAGTGTTGTGTAGCTGTGAATTGTCCATTGTTCCACGCTAGTGTTGTGTAGCTGTGAAACTGTTCCATTGTTCCACGCTAGTGTTGTGTAGCTGTGAATGTTCCATTGTTCCACACTAGTGTTGTGTAGCTGTGAATTGTTCCATTGTTCCACGCTAGTGTTGTGTAGCTGTGAACTGTTCCATTGTTCCACGCTAGTGTTGTGTAGCTGTTGAATTGTTCCATTGTTCCACGCTAGTGTTGTGTAGTGTGAATTGTTCCATTGTTCCACGCTAGTGTTGTGTAGCTGTGAATGTTCCATTGTTCCACGCTAGTGTTGTGTAGCTGTGAATTGTTCCATTGTTCCACGCTAGTGTTGTGTAGCTGTGAATTGTTCCATTGTTCCACGCTAGTGTTGTGTAGCTGTGAATTGTTCCATTGTTCCACGCTTGTTTGTGTAGCTGTGAATTGTTCCATTGTTCCACGCTAGTGTTGTGTAGCTGTGAATTGTTCCATTGTTCCACGCTAGTGTTGTGTAGCTGTGAACTGTTCCATTCTTTCTAGGAAATATATATCTTCCATACATAGAGGGTGTCTCGGGGGTCAGCGCCCCCGGGGGACGGTCCATGACCAGGCCTGGCGGTGGATCAGGACCTGATCAACCAGGCTGTTACTGTTGGCCGCACATAAACCAACGTAGGAATTACAGCCTGGTTGGACAGGTACAACCAGGGGTCTTGAAGACAGCCAGGAGTCTTGAAGACAGCCAGGGGTCTTGAAGACAACCAGGAGTCTTGAAGACAACCAGGGGTCTTGAAGACAACCAGGGGTCTTGAAGACAACCAGGGGTCTTGAAGACAACCAGGGGTCTTGAAGACAGCCAGGAGTCTTGAAGACAACCAGGGGTCTTGAATACAACCAGGGGTCTTGAAGACAACCAGGGGTCTTGAAGACAACCAGGGGTCTTGAAGACAACCAGGGGTCTTGAAGATAACCAGGGGTCTTGAAGACAGCCATGAGTCTTGAAGACAACCAGGAGTCTTGAGACAACCAGAGTCTTGAGAGACAACCAGGAGTCTTGAAGACACCAGGGGTCTTGAAGATACCAGGGGTCTTGAAGACAACCAGGGGTCTTGAAGACAACCAGGGGTCTTGAAGGCAGCAGGAGTCTTGAAGGACAGCCAGGAGTCTTGAAGCAGCCAGGGTCTTGAAGGCAACCAGGATCTTGAAGACAACCAGGGGTCTTGAAGACACCAGGGGTCTTGAAGGCAGCCAGGAGTCTTGAAGACAACCAGGGGTCTTCAAGACAACCAGGGGTCTTGAAGACAACCAGGGGTCTTGAAGACGGCCAGGGTCTTGAAGACAGCCAGGGGTCTTGAAGACAACCAGGAGTCTTGAAGACAGCCAGGGTCTTGAAGCAGCCAGGAGTCTTGAAGGCAGCCAGGAGTCTTAAAGGCACCAGGGTCTTGAAGACAACCAGGGGTCTTGAAGACAACCAGGAGTCTTGAAGACAGCCAGGAGTCTTGAAGGCAACCAGGAGTCTTGAAGGCACGCCAGGAGTCTTGAAGACAACCAGGGGCCTTGAAGACAGCCAGGGGTCTTGAAGAGCAGGAGTCTTGAAGACAGCCAGGGTCTTGAAGACAACCAGGAGTCTTGAAGACAGCCAGGAGTCTGAGGTAGCAGGAGTCTGAGGCAGCCAGGGTCTTGAAGACAACGGGTCTATGAAGACAGCCAGGGTCTTGAGGCAGCAGGAGTCTGAAGACAGCCAGGGGTCTTGAAGACAACCAGGAGTCTTGAAGACAGCCAGGGGTCTTGAAGGCAGCCAGGGTCTTGAAGGCAGCCAGGAGTCTTGAAGGCAGCCAGGGGTCTTGAAGGCAGCCAGGAATCTTGAAGGCGCAGGAGTCTTGAGAACCAGGAGTCTTGAAGAGCAGACAGTCTTGAAGACAACCAGGGGTCTTGAAGACAACAAAGGGTCTTGAAGACACCCGGGGTCTTGAAGACAACCAGGGGTCTTGAAGACAACCAGGGTCTTGAAGCAACCAGGAGTCTTGAAGACAACCAGGGGTCTTGAAGAAACCAGGGGTCTTGAAGACAGCCATGAGTCTTGAAGACACCAGGAGGTCTTGAAGCAACAGAGTCTGAAGCTACAGGAGTCTTGAAGACAACCAGGGGTCTTGAAGACAACCAGGGGTCTTGAAGACAACCAGGGGTCTTGAAGACAAGGAGTCTTGAAGGCAGCCAGGAGTCTTGAAGGCAGCCAGGAGTCTTGAAGGCAGCCAGGAGTCTTGAAGACAACCAGGGGTCTTGAAGGACAGCCAGGGTCTTGAAGCAGCCAGGAGTCTTGAAGACAACCAGGAGTCTTGAAGACAACCAGGAGTCTTGAAGACAACCAGGAGTCTTGAAGACAGCCAGGAGTCTTGAAGACAACCAGGAGTCTTGAAGACAACCAGGAGTCTTGAAGACTACCAGGAGTCTTGAAGACAACCAGGAGTCTTGAAGCACCAGGAGTCTTGAAGACAGCCAGGAGTCTTGAAGACAACCAGGAGTCTTGAAGACAACCAGGAGTCTTGAAGACAGCCAGGAGTCTTGAAGACAGCCAGGAGTCTTGAAGACAGCCAGGAGTCTTGAAGACAGCCAGGAGTCTTGAAGACAGCCAGGAGTCTTGAAGGCAACCAGGAGTCTTCAAGACAACCAGGGGTCTTGAAGACAACCAGGTCTGAAGCGGGGAGTCTTGAAGACAGCCAGGGGTCTTGAAGGCAAGCCCGGAGTCTTGAAGGACAGCCAGGGTCTTGAAGGCAGCCAGGAGTCTTGAAGCAGCCAGGGGTCTTCAAGGCAGCCAGGAGTCTGAAGACAACCAGGGTCTTGAAGACAACCAGGAGTCTTGAAGACAGCCAGGAGTCTTGAAGGCAGCCAGGAGTCTTGAAGGCAGCCAGGAGTCTTCAAGACAACCAGTGGCCTTGAAGACAGCCAGGGGTCTTGAAGGCAGCCAGGAGTCTTGAAGACAGCCAGGGGTCTTGAAGACAACCAGGAGTCTTGAAGACAGCCAGGAGTCTTGAAGGCAGCCAGGAGTCTTGAAGGCAGCCAGGAGTCTTGAAGACAACCAGGGGTCTTGAAGACAGCCAGGGTCTTGAAGGCAGCCAGGAGTCTTGAAGACGCAGGGGCTTGAGACCAGGAGTCTTGAAGACAGCCAGGGGTCTTGAGGCAGCAGGAGTCTTGAAGCAGCAGAGTCTTGAGGCGCCAGGGGTCTTGAAGGAGCCAGGAATCTTGAAGGCAGCCAGGAGTCTTGAAGGCAACCAGGAGTCTTGAAGGCAGCCAGAAGTCTTGAAGACAACCAGGGGTCTTGAAGACAACCAGGGTCTTGAAGACAACCAGGGGTCTTGAAGACAACCAGGGGTCTTGAAGACAACCAGGGGTCTTGAAGACAACCAGGAGTCTTGAAGACAACCAGGGGTCTTGAAGATAACCAGGGGTCTTGAAGACAGCCATGAGTCTTGAAGACAACCAGGAGTCTTGAAGACAACCAGGAGTCTTGAAGACTACCAGGAGTCTTGAAGACAACCAGGAGTCTTGAAGACAACCAGGAGTCTTGAAGACAACCAGGAGTCTTGAAGACAACCAGGGGTCTTGAAGGCAGCCAGGAGTCTTGAAGGCAGCCAGGAGTCTTGAAGGCAGCCAGGAGTCTTGAAGGCAGCCAGGAGTCTTGAAGACAACCAGGAGTCTTGAAGACAGCCAGGGGTCTTGAAGGCAGCCAGGAGTCTTGAAGACAACCAGGAGTCTTGAAGACAACCAGGGGTCTTGAAGACAGCCAGGGGTCTTGAAGACAGCCAGGGGTCTTGAAGGCAGCCAGGAGTCTTGAAGACAGCCAGGTGTCTTGAAGACAACCAGGAGTCTTGAAGACAACCAGGAGTCTTGAAGGCAGCCAGGAGTCTTGAAGGCAGCCAGGGGTCTTGAAGGCAGCCAGGAGTCTTGAAGGCAGCCAGGAGTCTTGAAGACAACCAGGGGTCTTGAAGACAGCCAGGGGTCTTGAAGGCAGCCAGGAGTCTTGAAGACAGCCAGGGGTCTTGAAGACAACCAGGAGTCTTGAAGACAGCCAGGGGTCTTGAAGGCAGCCAGGAGTTTTGAAGGCAGCCAGGAGTCTTGAAGACAGCCAGGGGTCTTGAAGGCAGCCAGGGGTTTTGAAGACAGCCAGGAGTCTTGAAGGCAGCCAGGAGTCTTGAAGGCAGCCAGGAGTCTTGAAGACAACCAGGGGCCTTGAAGACAGCCAGGAGTCTTGAAGGCAGCCAGGAGTCTTGAAGACAGCCAGGGGTCTTGAAGACAACCAGGAGTCTTGAAGACAGCCAGGGGTCTTGAAGGAGCAAGGAGTCTTGAAGGCAGTGATCTTGAAGACAACAGGTCTTGAAGACAGCAGGAGTCTTGAGGCACCAGGAGTCTGAGACAGCCTGGGGTCTCTGAAGGCAGCAGGAGTCTGAAGACAGCCAGGGGCTTGAAGACAACTGGTGTTTAAGAACAGCCAGGGTCTGAGGCAGCCAGGAGTCTTGAGGCAGAGGCAGCTTGAGACAAAGGGTCTTTGAAGGCCCCGGGGTCTTGAAGACACCAGAGTCTTGAAGGCAGCCAGTGTCTTGAAGAGCAGCCGGAGTCTTGAAGACAGCCAGGGTCTTGAGACAACAGATCTTGAGACACCAGGGTCTTGAAGAAGCCAGGAGTCTTGAAGGCAGCCAGGGTCTTGAAGACACCGGAGTCTTAAGACAGCCAGGAGTCTGAAGGCAGCAGGAGTTGAAGACAGCCGGGGTCTTGAGAGCCAGAGTCTTGAAGACAGCCGGTCTTGAGACAACCAGGAGTCTTGAAGACAGCCAGGGTCTTGAAGGAAGCAGATCTTGAAGGCAGCCAGAGTCTTGAAGAAAACAGGGGTCTGAAGGCATCCAGGGTCTTGACAGCCAGGAGCTGAGGCAGCCAGGAGTCTGAAGGCAGCCGGGAGTCTTGAAGCAGCCAGGAGTATGAAGGCAGCCAGGAGTCTTGAAGACAGCAGGGTCTTGAAGGCAGCCAGGTCTTGAAGGCAGCAGGAGTCTTGAAGGCAACCAGGAGTCTTGAAGGCGCCAGGATCTTGAGGCAGCCAGGAGTCTTGAAGACACCAGGAGTCTTGAATGAATCAGGAGTCTTAGCAACAGGAGCTTGAAGCAACATGAGCTTGAAGACAGCCAGGGTCTTGAAGGCAGCCAGGAGTCTGAATGAACCAGGGTCTTGAAGGACTGTCAAGGGTCTATTGGGTATGTTACTGGAGCATTGAACTGTCTTGGTCCCTAACTGTGGCTGTCTCTCAGTGTCTCGATGGACACGCTACTTATCATGTGTATTAATGTTACATCTCCTGTCAGTCTTGTGCTGTACAGGCAGTGAAATGTTCTGCATAATCCCCAATCTGTAATTTCCTCTGCCTGGAGAGATGCGTAGTACACAGTATATTCCAGCTAGAGACAACAAGTACTTTAACCCTTTACCAGGCTGGTAAGGGTATTCCCCTTTGACAAGAGTAGGAAAGAGTAATTACCCTTTACAGAGTGGAAAAGGGTAATTACCATCTCCGGCCTGGTAAGGTTAAGAGATCTCATTGGCTTGGTGTCCCTTGTTAAAGGTTCTCATTATCCATCCCATCTTTTCCTAACAGAAGTGATAAGCCCCGTGTGATATTGATAGTGGATCCCCTGATATTATCACTCCCGATCTCACATTACTTTTTGTTCTATTTGGGGTTAGAATTGTTTTTACCCGAGTACCTATTATTTTCAAGCTTTCATAACGGAGTAAATTTAAATTTGTCCTCAATCAACTTTACATTGTTTCTGCGGCCATGGACTGGTTAATGTCCACTTGAAGATCCCAGTGTCCTCAGTGTTGACAGTCAGCATAGTGTGGTTCTCAGCAAAGGAAGACACGGTGTTGGGCTTACACCTGTCTGTGTCAGATATGAGGTTTGGGGAAAAGGATGGGAGCGAGTATTTGCCTTGTGGAACACAGTAGCCAGTACTGTGTCTTTTGGAACACGGGAGCAGTACTGTGGCTTGTGGAACATAGGAGCCCGTTTTTTCTTGTGGAACACGGGAGCCAGTATGTGCTTGTGGAACACGGGGGCCAGACTGTGTTTGGGGAACCGGGGAGCCATACTTCGGGGAAACCTGGCCAGTATTTCTTTGGGGAACACGGGGACCATACTTTTGGGGGAACATGGGACCAGAGTCTTGTGAAACGGGCCTAGGGGCTTTGGAACAGGGGGAGCCAGTATTTTCTTTAAAACACTGGACCATACTTTCCTTGTGAAAACAGGGGAGCCAGTATGTCTTGTGGAACACTGGGCCATACTTCTTTGGAACACTGGGACCTCTTTTTTTGGGGAACAGGGGACCTACTGTCCCTTTGGAAAAAGGGACCATTTTTCCTTTGGGGGAACACGGGGAGCCATACTGTCTTGGGAACCGAGCCATACTGTCTTGTGGAACACTGGGCCTTTACTTCTTGTGGAACATGGGCCAGACTGTTCTGTGGAACACGGGACCAGACTGTTTTGGGGAACCGGGGGGCCAAGTTTCTTGGAACACGGGGACCAGTACTTTTTTTGGGAACCGGGACCAGTACTTTTTGGGAAACAATTTTGGGGAGCCAAAACCTGGTCCCTTTTTGGGGAACAGGGACCAGTACGTGCCTTGTGGAACACGGGGGCCAGTATGTTCTTGTGGGAACACTGGGGGGGCCGCTGTTCTTGGGGAACCTGGGAGCCATACTGCTTTTAAACACGGGGAGCCATACGTTCTTTAACACGGGGAGAAGTACGGGCTTGGGGAACACTGGGGACTACTTTCTTGGAACAGGGAGCCGTAGTCCCTTTGTGAACAATTAACATATGTACCTTGTAAAAACATTAAACCGTACTAAACCCCTTAGGGGAACACTGGAGCAGTACTGACCTTTGTCTCTGAAGAAGTATGTGTTTGGGGAAACAGGGGAACCATAACATGTTGTGGCTTTTGGACAACTGTCTTTAAACCTTTTTCCATATGTATTGTGGAACAGGAGCCCCAGTCTTTTCTTGGCCCAGTAGTTTTAAAACAGGGGACCATACGTACCTTGTGAAATGGAACCAAAACATCTATCAGGGAACAGACCGGGGAACTAACATTGTCTTTGGAAACGGGGAGAATACTTAAACTTTGGCATGGAGCTTTTGTTTTGAGGAAATGGACCATCGACCTTGTCCTGGGGCCATATTTTGGGGGAAAGGGAACCAAACCCTATACCTTTGAACAGGGGAAACATCGACCTTTTATTGGGGGCATATTTTTTAAATGGGACCAGACTGTCCTTAAAAGGGGGAAAATAAAAACGGGAACATTAGACAGATTTTTAAACACCGGGCCAGAACTGTCCTTGTAACAAAACCAAAACTTTCTGTGGAAATAAACGATGTAATTAACAGGGCATTTCTGTATTGTGAACAAACTTTCAACTTAAACCATGTTTAAAACCTACTTTATTTGTTCAAATTGTTGGGAAGTTTAACCATCAACCCCATTATTTGTTCAGATTTTTGAACAAGATCCACCGGGGGGTTTTAATTGGTTTCAATTTTGGGGGAAAAGGGCATCCAAGACATGTCGGGGTATATTTTGGGAAACGGGGACCATCCAAAACCTGCAGGGGTTCCAGTTTTAGGGGGGAAGGGACCCCAAAACCATGTCATAGGGTCCATATTTTAAGCAGGAACCACCCAAGACCAGTCTTTGGGGCCATAGTTGTGAGGGCAGGAGGCCATCAAGACCCTGCCATATGGTCCAATTGTAAGGGCAGGATAACCACCCAAAACCATGCATAGGGGTCCAGTAGTTTTAAAGGGAGGACGCCCACCAAACCCATTCATAGTGGTCCAGTAGTTGGAGAGGCAAGGGACCACCCCCAAGACCTGTATAGGGGCATAGGGAAAAGGGCAGGAGTGCCCATCCAACCATGCAATGGTCCATTTGTTGTGGGGGGAGGAAACCTCCAAACCATGTCATGTGGTCATAGTTGTGAGAGGCAGATACCACCCAAAGACCTGCATATGGTCCAAAATTGGAGAGGGGGAAGGACCTCCAAGCCCATGTCATTGTCCTTTTTTGAGAGGAAGGGACCACCAAACCATGTCATAGGGCCCTATTGGGGGAAGGCGGGGGTGACCCCCAAGCCCATGTCATAGGGTAAAGTTTTAAAAGGGGGGGGGACCATCCAAACCCATGTTAAGTTCCTTATTTGAAGGCAGGGGGCCACCAAAACCCATGTCATAGGGTCATATTGGAGGGGGAGGAAGGACCCCCCAAGCCCATGTCAAGGGGCCAGTAGGGGAAAGGGGCAGGGGGGCCCACCCAAAGCCCATTTCATAGTGGTCCTTTTTGGGTGAGACAAGGACCCCCAAGACCATTCTATGTCCAATAGTTGTAAGGGGCAGGGGGGCCCACCAAAGACCAGTCTTTTGGCCATATTTGTGGGGCGGGACGCCACCCAAGACCTTTAAAGGGGTTAGAGTTTTGGGCAAAAGGGACCATCCAACCATGAAAAAGGGCCAGTAGTTTAAAAGGCAAGGGACCATCCAAGACCATGTATAGGGCCCTTATTTGAGAGCGGGAAGGCCCCAAGCCCAGTCTAGTGGCCCCATATTGTGAGGGGGCAGGAGTGACCATCCAAACCATTCTAGGGGTCCATAGTTGGGGGGGCGGAGGGACCATCCAAACCATGTCATATGGTCCAGTGTTTAGGGGCAAAGCCATCCAAGACCATGTCTGGTCATAGTTTGAAAAGGGGGGTGACCCCCCAAAGGGACCTTGTCAAGGGTTCATAGTTTGGAGGGGCAGGAGGACCCCCAAACCCATGTCTAGGGTCCAGTTTTGTAGGGGCGAGGGACCTCAAGACCCTGAAATTTTTTCCTAGTTTAGGGGGGGGGAACCACCCAAAGACATGTCTAGGGGCCATATTTAAAGGGGGCAACGACCCCAACCGTCATAGGGGTCCATAGTTGAAAGGCGGGAGGGACCACCAGCCATGCAAGGGGCCCCATAGTGTAAAGGGGAGGAGGACCTCCAAGCCATTCAAGTCCATTTTTTGAGAGGCAGGCCCCTCAAAGACCTTTATAGGGGCCCAGTATGTGGGGGGAAAGGGGGGACCATAAAAACCCAGTCAAGTGGTCCATATTTGGGAGGGCAATACCATCCAAGCCATTCTTGGGGTCAAGTAGTTGGAAGGCGGGGAGGGACCATCCAAACCTTCTTTTGGGCCCATATTGTGAAGCCAGGGGGGGACCACCAAGACCATTCAAGGGTCAGTTTTTGTGAGGGGCAGGAGGACCTCCAAGCCCTTTTCATGTGGTCCTTTTTGTAACAGGTGACCACCAAACCCGATTGGTCCGTTTTTGAACGGGAGGGCCACCCAAAAACCATGTCATAGGGCCCAATTTAAAAGGCAAAGACCACCCAAACCATGCATATGGCCATATTGTAAAGGGGCAAACCCCAAGCCAGTCATAGGGGTCCATGTTTAAGGGGAGATGACTCCAAACCTTATGGGGGTCAAGTATTGTGAAGGCAGGGGGGACCCCCCAAGACCATTTTCATAGGGTCCTAGTTTGGGGCCCGGGGAAACCCCAAGACATTTTTGGGGTTCATTGGGAGAGCGGGAACCACCCAAAACCCATTCTATTTTCCATAGTTGTGGGGCAGGGGGCCCCACCCAACCATGTATATTCCGTATTGTGAAACGGGGAGGACCATCCAAACCGTCTAGTGGTCCAGTATTTGGAGCAAGGACCTCCAAACCAGCATAGGGGTCCCTTTGTTAAAAAGGGGCGGTTTGACCTCCAAAACCTTGGGGATGTGGCCCCCTTTGTGAGGCGGAACCTTTTTTTTTCCCCAAGACCTGTATATTTGGCCCAGTATTTTCTGGGAGGGACCTAAGCCTTTTTTATATGCCATTTTTGGGGCGGACCCCAAAACCTGTTAGTGTCCCTATTTTTGGAGCGATGCCTCCAAAACCTGTAAGTGGGTTCTAGTTGAGAGAAAAAGGACCCTCCAAGACCCTTTAGTGGTCCTTTTGAACCGGGAAAACCAAACCCTTTAGTGGCCAATTTGTGGAGGGGGGCCCTCCAAAACCTTTTAAGTGTCTAGTTGGGGAAAGGAACCACCAAGACCATTCTAGTGTGTTTTGTAAGCAAAAGGGCCATCCAAACCCCTGTATGTGTCCCAAGTTTGGAGGGGGTACCACCAAACCCATGTCTGTGGTTTCTATTTGAGGGAAGGGGCCCATCCAAAACCTGTTGGGGTCCACTTTTGGATGATGCTTTACTGCCACCTTTGGGATGGTGCTTTTCTGCCCCTTTTGTGGGTGGGGACTTTACGCCACCTTTGTATGGACTTTATGCCCCCTTTGGGGGTGTTTTTATCCCCTTTGTGGAGGGGGGACTTTACTCCACCTTTTGAGTGGGCTTATGCCACCTGGGGTGGGCTTTACTGCCCCTTTTTGTGGGGGGATCTACTGCCATTTTGTGAGTGTGTTTTCTCCCCCTTTGTGGATTTTGGGTTTAAAACCCCTTTGTGAAGGGGACCTTTACTGCCCCCTTTTTGGGGGGGGAATTTACTGCCACCTTTGTTGTGCTTTAACTGCCACCTTTGGGGAGCGATCTTACTCCACCTTTGTGGGTGGGCTTTACTGCCCCCTTGTGGTGATGCTTTATGCCACCTTTGTGGGGGGGGCTTTATGCCCCTTTGTAAAGTGGGACTTTACTGCACCTTTTGGTGTGCTTTATCCACCTTGGAGTATTTACTGCCACCTTGTGGGGGGGTTTTAAACGCCACCTTTTGGAGTGGACTTTACGCCACCTTTGTGGATGGCTTTACTGCCACCTTTTAGGGTCTTAAACTGCCCCCTTTTGGATTCTTTACTGCCACTTTGGGGATGGCTTTACTGCCCCCTTTGTGGATTGGGTTTTTACTGCCACCTTTGGGGAGGGGGTTTTTAAGCCCTTTGTGGGGGGGTTTTTACTGCCACCTTTTGGGATTTCCTTTATGCCACCTTTGGGGAGGGGGCATTCCCCTTTTTGGAGGGGGACTTTACTGCCCCTTTTTGGGGGATGGGGCTTTACTGCACTTTGGGGGAGTGGGACTTACTGCCCCCTTTTGGGGGAGGGGGACTTTACCCACCTTTGTTTTTTTAACTGCCCCCTTTTGGGGAGGGGGCTTTATGACTTTTTGGGGAGGGGGGACTTTACGCCATTTTGTGGGGACTTTACTCCCCCTTTGGGGAGTGGAATTTTTCTGCCCCCTTTGTGGTGGGCTTTACTGCACCTTTTGAGTGGGGTTTTTACTCCCCTTTTGATGGGTTTTCTGCCCCTTTGGGGAGTGGGGCTTTACTGCCACTTTGTGGAGTGGGCTTACTGCCCCCTTTTGGGAGGGGGCTTTACGCCCCCTTTGTGGAGGGGGCTTCGCCCCTTTGTGGGGGGGGCTTTACTGCCCTTTGTGGATAATTTACTGCCCCCTTTTGGAGTGGGATTTTACTGCCCCTTTGGGGAGTGGGGCTTTCTCCCACCTTTGGGGATTCTTTACTCCCACCTTTGGGGTTGGGTTTACTGCCACCTTTGTGGAGGAGCTTTACGCCATTTTTGGGGAAAGGGGGTTTACTGCCACCTTTTGGGGAGGATTTTTACTGCCCTTTGTGGAGGGGGGTTTTACGCCCCCTTTTGGGGGAAGGGGGCTTTACTCCCACCTTGTGGGTGGTTTTACTGCCACCTTTGTGGAGTGGGACTTTACTGCCACCTTTGTGGAGTGATGCTTTACTGCCGCCTTTGTGGAGTGATGCTTTAGTGCCACCTTTGTGGAGTGATGCTTTACTGCCACCTTTGTGGAGTGATGCTTTACTGCCACCTTTGTGGAGTGGGGCTTTACTGCCACCTTTGTGGAGTTGGGCTTTACTGCCACCTTTGTGGAGTGGGACTTTACTGCCACCTTTGTGGAGTTGGGCTTTACTGCCACCTTTGTGGAGTGGGACTTTACTGCCACCTTTGTGGAGTGGTGCTTTACTGCCACCTTTGTGGAGTGGGACTTTACTGCCACCTTTGTGGATTGGGACTTTACTGCCACCTTTGTGGAGTGGGACTTTACTGCCACCTTTGTGGAGTGATGCTTTACTGCCACCTTTGTGGAGTGGTGCTTTACTGCCACCTTTGTGGAGTGGGACTTTACTGCCACCTTTGTGGAGTGGGACTTTACTGCCACCTTTGTGGAGTGGGACTTTACTGCCACCTTTGTGGTGGCAATAAAGCATCACTTTAATCTAGGATAACCCAGGATAGTCTAGGATAACCCAGGATAGTCTGGAATAACCCATGATAGTCTAGGATATTCCAGGTTAGTCTATGATAACCCAGGATAGTCTGGAATAACCCAGGATAGTCTAGGATAACCCAGGATAGTCAACGACAACCCAGGTTAGTCTAGCATAACCCAGGATAATCTGGAATAGCCCAGGATAGTCTAAGATAACCCAGGATAGTCTAGAATAACCCAGGATAGTCTAGGATAACCCTGGATAGTCTAGGATAACCCAGGATAGTCTAGGATAACCCAGGATAGTCTAGGATAACCCAGGATAGTCTAGGATAACCCAGGACAGTCTAGGATAACCCAAGATAGCCTAGGATAACCCAGGATAGCCTAGAATAACCCATTGTTACGTACACTGCTCCAACATGGGTCAGTAGACGTGTTTACATATTACATCGTGTGTTACGGTGTGTTACGTCTTGTGTTACGACGTGTTACGTAGTGTTACGCATGTTCATACGTCGTATGAACGCGTACGACGTCGCAGAGGCGTCGCAAAGCTTCAAAAAGAATGATAAAGGTTGTTCTTTACTGGAATTTAAAAAGAGGGACGTCTGAGACAATGTCAACATTGTGGGTATCTCCCTTATCTCCCTTATCTCCCTTATCTCCCTTATCTCCCTTAACTCCCTTATCTCCCTTATCTCCCTTATCTCCCTTATCTCCCTTATCTCCCTTATCTCCCTTATCTCCCTTATCTCCCTTAACTCCCTTAACTCCCTTATCTCCCTTAACTCCCTTATCTCCCTTATCTCCCTTATCTCCCTTATCTCCCTTAACTCCCTTATCTCCCTTATCTCCCTTATCTCCCTTATCTCCCTTATCTCCCTTATCTCCCTTATCTCCCTTATCTCCCTTATCTCCCTTATCTCCCTTATCTCCCTTAACTCCCTTATCTCCCTTAACTCCCTTATCTCCCTTATCTCCCTTATCTCCCTTATCTCCCTTATGTCCCTTAACTCCCTTATCTCCCTTATCTCCCTTAACTCCATTATCTCCCTTATCTCCCTTATCTCCCTTATCTCCCTTAACTCTTTTATCTCCCTTATCTCCCTTATGTCCCTTATCTCCCTTATCTCACTTATCTCCCTTATCTCCCTTATCTCCCTTATCTCCCTTAACTCCCTTATCTCCCTTATCTCCCTTATTTCCCTTATGTCCCTTATCTCCCTTAACTCCCTTGTCTCCCTTAACTCCCTTATCTCCCTTATGTCCCTTATGTCCCTTATCTCCCTTATCTCCCTTATTTCCCTTATGTCCCTTATCTCCCTTAACTCCCTTATCTCCCTTAACTCCCTTATCTCCCTTATCTCCCTTATCTCCCTTATCTTCCTTATCTCCCTTAACTTCCTTATCTCCCTTAACTTCCTTATCTCCCTTAACTCCCTTAACTCCCTTATCTCCCTTATGTCCTATCTCCCTTATGTCCTATCTCCCTTATCTCCCTTATCTCCCTTATCTCCCTTATGTCCCTTATCTCCCTTATCTCCCTTATCTCCCTTATCTCCCTTATCTCCCTTTTCTCCCTTATGTCCCTTATCTCCCTTATCTCCCTTATCTCCCTTAACTCCCTTATCTCCCTTATATCCTTGTGTCCCTTATCTCCCTTGTCTCCCTTATCTCCCTTATCTCCCTTATCTCCCTTAACTCCCTTTTCTCCCTTATCTCCCGTATCTCCATTATCTTCCTTACCTTCCTACCTTACCTCCCTTCCTTCACTCCCTGTCTTCCTTAACTCCGTCTGTGCCCTCTCTATCTCCCTTCACTTCCTGTCTCCCTTAACTCCCTCTGTGCCCTCTCTATCTCCCTCCACTCCCTGTCTCCCTTAACTCCCTCTGCACCCTCCCTATCTCCCTTCAATACCTCCATACCCTCCCTTCCTCCAATCCTTCCCTCCCTCTACACCCTTTACTCCCTTCAATGCCTTTTCATCCTCCCTTTACATGCCTCCCTCTCTCCCTTCCTGCCCCTCCCTTCTTATCCATCCCTCCCTGACTACTGTTTCTCTTCCTTATCTCTCTGTCTGCGTCTTCCGGGACTCCTGTCTGGGATACCAGGATACACAGCATAACTGACTATCCCACTACGTCAATTAGGTATCCTCCACTCGGCCACTTCATTAGGTATCCCCCACTCAGCCACTTCATTAGGTATGCCCACACAGCCACTTCACTAGGAATCCTCCACTCGGTCACTTAGGTATCCCCCACTCGGCCATTTAGGTATCCCCCACTCGGCCATTTAGGTATCCCCCACTCGGCCATTTAGGTATCCCCCGCTCTGTCACTTCATTACGTATTCCCCACTCGGCCACTTAATTAGGTATTCCCCACTCGGCCACTTAATTAGGTATTCCCCACTCGGCCACTTAGGTATCCACCACTCGGCCACTTAATTAGGTATTCCCCACTCGGCCACTTAGGTATCCACCACTCGGCCACTTAATTAGGTATTCCCCACTCGGCCACTTAATTAGGTATTCCCACTCGGCCACTTAATTAGGTATTCCCCACTCGGCCACTTAGGTATCCACCACTCGGCCACTTAATTAGGTATTCCCCACTCGGCCACTTAGGTATCCCCCAACAATTTCACTTTTAACCGGAGAACTCTACTGATAATAATGGTTGCAAATTAGCCAGTGATAAGCCAGGGAAAGGTCTCGGTCAGATGACCAAAAGCTCCAGCTGTGGGTCCTTATATGACTAAGACAGCGTCAGCAAGCACTTGGTTGATAAAGTTCCACTGTGAGTGGTAAAGTTCCACTGTGAGTGGTAAAGTTCCACTGTGAGTCGTAAAGTTCCACTGTGAGTGGTAAAGTTCCACTGTGAGTGGTAAAGTTCCACTGTGAGTGATAAAGTTCCACTGTCAGTGGTAAAGTTCCACTGTCAGTGGTAAAGTTCCACTGTGAGTGGTAAAGTTCCACTGTGAGTGGTAAAGTTCCACTGTGAGTGGTAAAGTTCCACTGTGAGTGGTAAAGTTCCACTGTGAGTGATAAAGTTCCACTGTCAGTGGTAAAGTTCCACTGTCAGTGGTAAAGTTCCACTGTCAGTGGTAAAGTTCCACTGTCAGTGGTAAAGTTCCACTGTGAGTGGTAAAGTTCCACTGTGAGTGATAAAGTTCCACTGTCAGTGGTAAAGTTCCACTGTGAGTGGTAAAGTTCCACTGTGAGTGATAAAGTTCCACTGTCAGTGGTAAAGTTCCACTGTCAGTGGTAAGTTCCACTGTCAGTGGTAAAGTTCCACTGTGAGTGATAAAGTTCCACTGTGAGTGATAAAGTTCCACTGTGAGTGATAAAGTTCCACTGTGAGTGGTAAAGTTCCACTGTGAGTGGTAAAGGTCCACTGTGAGTGATAAAGTTCCACTGTGAGTGGTAAAGTTCCACTGTGAGTGATAAAGTTCCACTGTGAGTGATAAAGTTCCACTGTGAGTGACAAAGTTCCACTGTGAGTGATAAAGTTCCACTGTGAGTGATAAAGTTCCACTGTGAGTGATAAAGTTCCACAGTGAGTGGTAAAGTTCACTGTGAGTGGTAAAGTTCCACTGTGAGTGGTAAAGTTCCACTGTGAGTGGTAAAGTTCCACTGTGAGTGGTAAAGTTCCACTGTGAGTGGTAAAGTTCCACTGTGAGTGATAAAGTTCCACTGTCAGTGGTAAAGTTCCACTGTGAGTGATAAAGTTCCACTGTGAGTGGTAAAGTTCACTGTGAGTGATAAAGTTCCACTGTGAGTGGTAAAGTTCCACTGTGAGTGATAAAGTTCCACTGTGAGTGGTAAAGTTCCACTGTGAGTGGTAAAGTTCCACTGTGAGTGGTAAAGTTCCACTGTGAGTGATAAAGTTCCACTGTGAGTGATAAAGTTCCACTGTGAGAGGTAAAGTTCCACTGTGAGTGGTAAAGTTCCACTGTGAGTGATAAAGTTCCACTGTGAGTGGTAAAGTTCCACTGTGAGTGGTAAAGTTCCACTGTGAGTGGTAAAGTTCCACTGTGAGTGATAAAGTTCCACTGTGAGGGGGTAAAGTTCCACTGTGAGTGATAAAGTTCCACTGTGAGTGGTAAAGTTCCACTGTGAGTGATAAAGTTCCACTGTGAGTGGTAAAGTTCCACTGTGAGTGATAAATTTTCCACTGTGAGTGGTAAAGTTCCACTGTGAGTGGTAAAGTTCCACTGTGAGTGGTTAAGTTCCACTGTGAGTGATAAAGTTCCCACTGTGAGTGGTAAAGTTCCACTGTGAGTGATAAAGTTCCACTGTGAGTGGTAAAGTTCCACTGTGAGTGGTAAAGTTCCACTGTGAGTGATAAAGTTCCACTGTGAGTGGTAAAATTCCACTGTGAGTGGTAAAGTTCCACTGTGAGTGGTAAAGTTCCACTGTGAGTGGTAAAGTTCCACTGCGAGTGATAAAGTTCCACTGTGAGTGGTAAAGTTCCACTGAGAGTGATAAAGTTCCACTGTGAGTGGTAAAGTTCCACTGTGAGTGGTAAAGTTCCACTCTGAGTGGTAAAGTTCCACTGTCAGTAGTAAAGTTCCACTGTGAGTGGTTAAGTTCCACTGTGAGTGATAAAGTTCCACTGTGAGTGGTAAAGTTCCACTGTGAGTGGTAAAGTTCCACTGTCAGTGATAAAGTTCCACTGTCAGTGGTAAAGTTCCACTGTGAGTGGTAAAGTTCCACTGTGAGTGATAAAGTTCCACTGTCAGTGGTAAAGTTCCACTGTGAGTGGTAAAGTTCCATTGTGAGTGATAAAGTTCCACTGTCAGTGGTAAAGTTCCACTGTCAGTGGTAAAGTTCCACTGTCAGTGGTAAAGTTCCACTGTGAGTGATAAAGTTCCACTGTGAGTGATAAAGTTCCACTGTGAGTGATAAAGTTCCACTGTGAGTGGTAAAGTTCCACTGCGAGTGATAAAGTTCCACTGTGAGTGGTAAAGTTCCACTGTGAGTGATAAAGTTCCACTGTGAGTGGTAAAGTTCCACTGTGAGTGGTAAAGTTCCACTGTGAGTGGTAAAGTTCCACTGTCAGTAGTAAAGTTCCACTGTGAGTGGTTAAGTTCCACTGTGAGTGATAAAGTTCCACTGTGAGTGGTAAAGTTCCACTGTGAGTGGTAAAGTTCCACTGTCAGTGATAAAGTTCCACTGTGAGTGGTAAAGTTCCACTGTGAGTGATAAAGTTCCACTGTGAGTGATAAAGTTCCACTGTGAGTGGTAAAGTTCCACTGTGAGTGATAACGTTCCACTGTGAGTGGTAAAGTTCCACTGTGAGTGATAAAGTTCCACTGTGAGTGATAAAGTTCCACTGTGAGTGGTAAAGTTCCACTGTCAGTGATAAAGTTCCACTGTGAGTGGTAACGTTCCACTGTGAGTGATAAAGTTCCACTGTGAGTGATAAAGTTCCACTGTGAGTGGTAAAGTTCCACTGTGAGTGATAACGTTCCACTGTGATTTGGTAAAGTTCCACTGTGAGTGATAAAGTTCCACTGTGAGTGATAAAGTTCCACTGTGAGTGGTAAAGTTCCACTGTGAGTGGTAAAGTTCCACTGTGAGTGATAAAGTTCCACTGTGAGTGGTAAAGTTCTACTGTGAGTGGTAAAGTTCCACTGTGAGTGGTAAAGTTCCACTGTCAGTGGTAAAGTTCCACTGTGAGTGATAAAGTTCCACTGTGAGTGGTAAAGTTCCACTGTGAGTGATAAGTTCCACTGTGAGTGGAAAAGTTCCACTGTCAGTGGTAAAGTTCCACTGTCAGTGGTAAAGTTCCACTGTCAGTGGTAAAGTTCCACTGTCAGTGGTAAAGTTCCACTGTCAGTGGTAAAGTTCCACTGTGAGTGGTAAAGTTCCACTGTGAGTGGTAAAGTTCCACTGTGAGTGATAAAGTTCCACTGTCAGTGGTAAAGTTCCACTGTCAGTGGTAAAGTTCCACTGTCAGTGGTAAAGTTCCACTGTGAGTGGTAAAGTTCCACTGTGAGTGGTAAAGTTCCACTGTGAGTGATAAAGTTCCACTGTCAGTGGTAAAGTTCCACTGTGAGTGGTAAAGTTCCACTGTGAGTGATAAAGTTCCACTGTCAGTGGTAAAGTTCCACTGTCAGTGGTAAAGTTCCACTGTCAGTGGTAAAGTTCCACTGTGAGTGATAAAGTTCCACTGTGAGTGATAAAGTTCCACTGTGAGTGATAAAGTTCCACTGTGAGTGGTAAAGTTCCACTGTGAGTGGTAAAGTTCCACTGTGAGTGATAAAGTTCCACTGTGAGTGGTAAAGTTCCACTGTGAGTGATAAAGTTCCACTGTGAGTGATAAAGTTCCACTGTGAGTGATAAAGTTCCACTGTGAGTGATAAAGTTCCACTGTGAGTGATAAAGTTCCACTGTGAGTGATAAAGTTCCACTGTGAGTGGTAAGTTCCACTGTGAGTGGTAAGTTCCACTGTGAGTGATAAAGTTCCACTGTGAGGGGGTAAAGTTCCACTGTGAGTGGTAAAGTTCCACTGTGAGTGGTAAAGTTCCACTGTGAGTGATAAAGTTCCACTGTGAGTGGTAAAGTTCCACTGTGAGTGATAAAGTTCCACTGTGAGTGGTAAAGTTCCACTGTGAGTGATAAAGTTCCACTGTGAGTGGTAAAGTTCCACTGTGAGTGATAAAGTTCCACTGTGAGTGGTAAAGTTCCACTGTGAGTGGTAAAGTTCCACTGTGAGTGGTAAAGTTCCACTGTGAGTGATAAAGTTCCACTGTGAGTGGTAAAGTTCCACTGTGAGTGGTAAAGTTCCACTGTGAGTGGTAAAGTTCCACTGTGAGTGGTAAAGTTCCACTGTGAGTGATAAAGTTCCACTGTGAGTGAAAAATTTCCCACTGTGAGTGATAAAGTTCCACTGTCAGTGGTAAAGTTCCACTGTGAGTGGTAAAGTTCCACTGTGAGTGGTAAAGTTCCACTGTGAGTGATAAAGTTCCACTGTCAGTGGTAAAGTTCCACTGTGAGTGGTAAAGTTCCACTGTGAGTGATAAAGTTCCACTGTCAGTGGTAAAGTTCCACTGTGAGTGATAAAGTTCCACTGTGAGTGGTAAAGTTCCACTGTGAGTGGTAAAGTTCCACTGTGAGTGAAAAAGTTCCACTGTGAGGGGTTTAAAGTTCCACTGTGAGTGGTAAAGTTCCACTGTGAGTGGTAAAGTTCCACTGTCAGCTGTAAAGTTCCACTGTGAGTGGTAAAGTTCCACTGTGAGTGGGAAAGTTCCACTGTCAGTGGTAAAGTTCCACTGTGAGTGGTAAAGTTCCACTGTGAGTGGTAAAGTTCCACTGTGAGTGGTGAAGTTCCACTGTGAGTGATAAAGTTCCACTGTCAGTGAAAAAAGTTCCACTGTGAGTGGTAAAGTTCCACTGTGAGTGATAAAGTTCCACTGTCAGTGATAAAGTTCCACTGTGAGTGGTAAAGTTCCACTGTGAGTGATAAAGTTCCACTGTCAGTGGTAAAGTTCCACTGTGAGTGGTTTAAAGTTCCACTGTGAGTGATAAAGTTCCACTGTGAGTGATAAAGTTCCACTGTGAGTGGTAAAGTTCCACTGTCAGTGATAACGTTCCACTGTGAGTGGTAAAGTTCCACTGTGAGTGATAAAGTTCCACTGTGAGTGATAAAGTTCCACTGTGAGTGGTAAAGTTCCACTGTGAGTGGTAAAGTTCCACTGTGAGTGATAAAGTTCCACTGTGAGTGGTACAGTTCCACTGTGAGTGGTTAAGTTCCACTGTGATGGTTTAAAGTTCCACTGTCAGTGGTAAAGTTCCACTGTGAGTGATAAAGTTCCACTGTGAGTGGTAAAGTTCCACTGTCAGTGATAAAGTTCCACTGCGAGTGGTAAAGTTCCACTGTGAGTGATAAAGTTCCACTGTGAGTGATAAAGTTCCACTGTGAGTGGTAAAGTTCCACTGTGAGTGATAACGTTCCACTGTGAGGGGTTTAAAGTTCCACTGTGAGTGATAAAAGTTCCACTGTGAGTGATAAAGTTCCACTGTGAGTGGTAAAGTTCCACTGTGAGTGGTAAAGTTCCACTGTGAGTGATAAAGTTCCACTGTCAGTGGTAAAGTTCCACTGTGAGTGGTAAAGTTCCACTGTGAGTGATAAAGTTCCACTGTGAGTGATAAAGTTCCACTGTGAGTGGTAAAGTTCCACTGTGGTGATAACGTTCCACTGTGAGTGGTAAAAGTTCCACTGTGAGTGGTAAAGTTCCACTGTGAGTGATAAAGTTCCACTGTGAGTGGTACAGTTCCACTGTGAGTGGTAAAGTTCCACTGTGAGTGGTAAAGTTCCACTGTGAGTGGTAAAGTTCCACTGTCAGTGGTAAAGTTCCACTGTGAGTGGTAAAGTTCCACTGTGAGTGGTAAAGTTCCACTGTGAGTGATAAAGTTCCACTGTGAGTGAAAAAGTTCCACTGTGAGTGATAAAGTTCCACTGTCAGTGGTAAAGTTCCACTGTGAGTGGTAAAGTTCCACTGTGAGTGGTAAAGTTCCACTGTGAGTGATAAAGTTCCACTGTCAGTGGTAAAGTTCCACTGTGAGTGGTAAAGTTCCACTGTGAGTGATAAATTTCCACTGTCAGTGGTAAAGTTCCACTGTGAGTGATAAAGTTCCACTGTGAGTGGTAAAGTTCCACTGTGAGTGGTAAAGTTCCACTGTGAGTGATAAAGTTCCACTGTGAGTGGTAAAGTTCCACTGTGAGTGGTAAAGTTCCACTGTGAGTGGTAAAGTTCCACTGTCAGTGGTAAAGTTCCACTGTGAGTGGTAAAGTTCCACTGTGAGTGGGAAAGTTCCACTGTCAGTGGTAAAGTTCCACTGTGAGTGGTAAAGTTCCACTGTGAGTGGTAAAGTTCCACTGTGAGTGGTAAAGTTCCACTGTGAGTGATAAAGTTCCACTGTCAGTGATAAAGTTCCACTGTGAGTGGTAAAGTTCCACTGTGAGTGATAAAGTTCCACTGTCAGTGGTAAAGTTCCACTGTGAGTGGTAAAGTTCCACTGTGAGTGATAAAGTTCCACTGTCAGTGATAAATTTTCCACTGTGAGTGGTAAAGTTCCACTGTGAGTGGTAAAGTTCCACTGTGAGTGATAAAGTTCCAATGGAGTGGTAAAGTTCCACTGTAGTGGTAAAGTTCCACTGTGAGTGGTTAAAGTTCCACTGTCAGTGGTAAGTTCCACTGTGAGTGGTAAAGTTCCACTGTGAGTGATAAAGTTCCACTGTGAGTGGTAAAGTTCCACTGTGAGTGGTAAAGTTCCACTGTGAGTGGTAAAGTTCCACTGATAGTGATAAAGTTCCACTGTCAATGGTAAAGTTCCACTGTGAGTGGTAAAGTTCCACTGCGAGTGGTAAAGTTTCACTGTGAGTGATAAAGTTCCACTGTCAGTGGTAAAGTTCCACTGTGAGTGATAAAGTTCCACTGTCAGTGGTAAAGTTCCACAGTGAGTGGTAAAGTTCCACTGTGAGTGATAAAGTTCCACTGTGAGTGGTAAAGTTCCACTGTGAGTGATAAAGTTCCACTGTGAGTGATAAAGTTCCACTGTGAGTGATAAAGTTCCACTGTCAGTGGTAAAGTTCCACTGTGAGAGATAAAGTTCCACTGTGAGTGGTAAAGTTCCACTGTGAGTGGTAAAGTTCCACTGTGAGTGGTAAAGTTCCACTGTCAGTGGTAAAGTTCCACTGTGAGTGATAAAGTTCCACTGTCAGTGATAAAGTTCCACTGTCAGTGGTAAAGTTCCACTGTGAGTGATAAAGTTCCACTGTCAGTGATAAAGTTCCACTGTCAGTGGTAAAGTTCCTCTGTGAGTGGTAAAGTTCCACTGTGAGTGGTAAAGTTCCACTGTGAGTGGTAAAGTTCCACTGTGAGTGGTAAAGTTCCACTGTGAGTGGTAAAGTTCCACTGTCAGTGGTAAAGTTCCACTGTGAGGGGTTTAAAGTTCCACTGTCGTGGTAAAGTTCCACTGTGAGTGGTAAAGTTCCACTGTGAGTGGTAAAGTTCCACTGTGAGTGGTAAAGTTCCACTGTGAGTGGTAAAGTTCCACTGTGAGTGGTAAAGTTCCACTGTCAGTGGTAAAGTTCCACTGTGAGTGGTAAAGTTCCACTGTGAGTGGTAAAGTTCCACTGTGAGTGGTAAAGTTCCACTGTCAGTGGTAAAGTTCCACTGGTGTTAAGTCAGTTCGGGATTCCCACTTGTTGACCTGAAGCTTCACTTCATCTTTCCCTCCTTCCCTCCCTATCTCCCTCCCTCCCTTCTTCCCTCCCTCCCTTCCTCCTCTTCCTCCTTCCCTCTCTCCCTTCTTTCTTCCCCCTCTCTCTGTCCCTCCCTTCCCCTCCCCTCCTTCTCTCCTTCCCTCCCTCCCTCTCTCCCTCCTTCACGCACTAACGACTCAATTCTCCCTCCTTCTCCCTCAATTCCATTTCGTTATCGCTGCCATAGTTTGTAGCTCCATCACACTGACTCCATCTTGTTAAAAATCCTAAACTGCTCCCTCATTCCTACGTTCACTCCCTCTAGCCAACGTTAATCTCCCTTAGCACCTTAAACAAGCTCGTCTTGCAGTGTTAATCTCCCTTAACACCTTAAACAAGCTCGTCTTGCAGTGTTAATCTCCCTTAGCACCTTAAACAAGCTCGTCTTGCAGTGTTAATCTCCCTTAGCACCTTAAAAAAAGCTCGTCTTGCAGTGTTAATCTCCCTTCGCACCTTAAACAAGCTCGTCTTGCAGTGTTAATCTCCCTTAACACCTTCAACAAGCTCCTCTAGCCAGTGTTAATCTCCCTTAACACCTTAAACAAGTTCCTCTAGCCAGTGTTAATCTCCCTTAACAACATTAACAAGCTCTTCTAGCCAGTGTTAATCTCCCTTAACAATTTTAACAAGTTTCCTCTGGGCCAGTGTTAATCTCCCTTACAATTTAACAAGCTCTCTAGCCAGTGTTAATCTCCCTTAACAACTTTAACAAGCTCTCTAGCCAGTGTTAATCTCCCTTAACAACTTTAACAAGCTTCTCTAGCCAGTGTTAATCTCCCTTAACAACTTAACAAGTTTCTCAGCCGTGTTAACCTCCCTTAAACAATTTAACAAGCCCCTTAGCAGTGTTAATCCCCCTTAACAACTTTCCCCAAGCTTCTGCCAGTGTTAATCTCCCTTAACAACTTTAAAAAGTTTCCTCTAGCCAGTGTTAATCTCCCTAACATTTTTAACAAGTTCCCTAGCCAGTGTTAATCTCCCTTAACAACTTTACCAAGGTTCTCTTGCCAGTGTTAATCTCCCTTAACAACTTTAACAAGCCCCTCTACCAGTGTTAATCTCCCTTAACAACTTTAACAAGCTTCTCTACCCAGTGTTAAATCTCCCTAACAACTTTAACAAGCTTTCTAGCCAGTGTTAATCTCCCTTAACAACTTTAACAAGCTTCTCTAGCCATGTTAATCCCCTTAACAACTTTAACAAGCCCCTCAAAGCCACTGTTAATCTCCCTTTAACAACTTTAACAATTTCCCTCTAGCCAGTGTTAATCTCCCTTAACAATTTTAAAGAAGCTCCTCTAGCCAGTGTTAATCTCCCTTAACAATTTAACAAGCTTCTTTAGCCAGTGTTAATCTCCCTTAACAACTTTAAAAAGCTCCTCTAGCAGTGTTAATCTCCCTTAACAATTTAACAAAGTTTCCTCTAGCCAGTGTTAATCTCCCTTAACAACTTTAACAAGCTCTCTAGCCAGTGTTAATCTCCCTTAACAATTTAACAAGCTCCTCTAGAGTGTTAACTTTTCCTTAACAATTTTAACAAGTCCTCTAGCCAGGTTAATCTCCTTACAAACTTTAACAAGCTTCTCTAGCAAGTTTTAAATCTCCCTTAACAACTTTACAAGTTTCCTCTAGCCAGTGTAACCCCCTTAACAATTTTAACAAGCCCCTTACCCAGTTTTAATCTCCCTTAACAATTTTAAAACCCAGCCCCTCTAGCCAGTGTTAATCTCCCTTAACAACTTTAACAAGTTCCTCTAGCCAGGGGTTAATCTCCCTAACTTTAACAAGTTCCTCTAGCCAGTGTTAATCCCCCTTAACAACTTTAAAAGGGTCCTCTTGCCAGTGTTAATCTCCTTAACAACTTTAACAAGCTTCTTACCCAGTGTTAATCTCCCTTAACAACTTTAACAAGCTTCTCTAGCCAGTGTTAATCTCTCTTAACAACTTTAACAAGCTTCTCTAGCCAGTGTTAATCTCCCTTAACAACTTTAACAAGCTTCTCTAGCCAGTGTTATTCTCCCTTAACAACTTTAACAAGCTTCTCTAGCCAGTGTTAATCTCCCTTAACAGCTTTAGCAAGCTCTTCTAGCCAGTGTTAATCTCCCTTAACAACTTTAACAAGCTTTTCTAGCCAGTGTTAATCTCCCTTAACAACTTTAACAAGCTTCTCTAGCCAGTGTTAATCTCTCTTAACAACTTTAACAAGCTTCTCTAGCCAGTGTTAATCTCCCTTAACAACTTTAACAAGCTTCTCTAGCCAGTGTTAATCTCCCTTAACAACTTTATCAAGCTTCTCTAGCCAGTGTTAATCTCCCTTAACAACTTTAACAAGCTCCTCTATCCAGTGTTAATCTCCCTTAACACCTTAAACAAGGTTCTCTAGCCAGTGTTAATCTCCCTTAACAACTTTAACAAGCTCCTCTAGCCAGTGTTAATCTCCCTTAACACCTTAAACAAGCTCCTCTAGCCAGTGTTAATCTCCCTTAACACCTTAAACAAGCTTCTCTAGCCAGTGTTAATCTCCCTTAACAACTTTAACAGCTCCTCTTGCCAGTGTTATCTCCCTTAACACCTTAAACAAGCTCCTCTAGCCAGTGTTAATCTCCCTTAACACCTAAAACAAGCTTCTCTAGCCAGTGTTAATCTCCCTTAACAACTTTAACAAGCTCCTCTCGCCAGTGTTAATCTCCCTTAACTCCTTAAACAAGCTCCTCTATCCAGTGTTAATCTCCCTTAACACCTTAAACAAGCTTCTCTAGCCAGTGTTAATCTCCCTTAACAACTTTAACAAGCTTCTCTAGCCAGTGTTAATCTCCCTTAACAACTTTAACAAGCTCCTCTAGCCAGTGTTAATCTCCCTTAACAACTTTAACAAGCTCCTCTAGCCAGTGTTAATCTCCCTTAACATCTTTAACAAGCTTCTCTAGCCAGTGTTAATCTCCCTTAACAACTTTAACAAGCTTCTCTAGCCAGTGTTAATCTCCCTTAACAACTTTAACAAGCTCCTCTAGCCAGTGTTAATCTCCCTTAACAACTTTAACAAGCTCCTCTAGCCAGTGTTAATCTCCCTTAACAACTTAAACAAGCTTCTCTAGCCAGTGTTAATCTCCCTTAACAACTTTAACAAGCTCCTCTAGCCAGTGTTAATCTCCCTTAACAACTTTAACAAGCTTCTCTAGCCAGTGTTAATCTCCCTTAACAACTTTAACAAGCTTCTCTAGCCAGTGTTAATCTCCCTTAACAACTTTAACAAGCTCCTCTAGCCAGTGTTAATCTCCCTTAACAACTTTAACAAGCTTCTCTAGCCAGTGTTAATCTCCCTTATAACAACTTTAAACAAGCTTCTCTAGCCTGTGTTAATCTCCCTTAACAACTTTAACAAGCTTCTCTAGCCAGTGTTAATCTCCCTTAACAACTTTAACAAGCTCCTCTATCCAGTGTTAATCTCCCTTAACAACTTTAACAAGCTCCTCTAGCCAGTGTTAATCTCCCTTAACAACTTAAACAAGCTTCTCTAGCCAGTGTTAATCTCCCTTAACAACTTTAACAAGCTCCTCTAGCCAGTGTTAATCTCCCTTAACAACTTTAACAAGCTTCTCTAGCCAGTGTTAATCTCCCTTAACAACTTTAACAAGCTCCTCTAGCCAGTGTTAATCTCCCTTAACAACTTTAACAAGCTCCTCTAGCGAGTGTTTAATCTCCCTTAACAACTTTAACAAGCTTCTCTAGCCAGTGTTAATCTCCCTTAACAACTTTAACAAGCTCCTCTAGCCAGTGTTAATCTCCCTTAACAACTTAAACAAGCTCTGTTAAATACTTAAAAATAACAGAAATATTTAAGTTAGTGTCAAATATTATTAATATTATTACAGAATATTATTATATAATTAATATAATATTATTATATAATTAATATAATATTATTATATAATTAATATAATATTATTATATAATTAATATAATATTATTATATAATTAATATAATATTATTATATAATTAATATAATATTATTATATAATTAATATAATATTATTATATAATTAATATAATATTATTATATAATTAATATAATATTATTATTCAGTTATTAAAAATAATAATAATAATAATAATAACAATAATAAAAATAAATAACAATAATAATAATAAATAATAATAATAAAATATTATTACAAGAATATTAATGTATATATATTACAATAATATGAGAATATTATTGTTAACTTTGAACTGAAGAAATTATTAATAAATAAGTTGAAGGAGGAGAGAGAGAGAAGAGAGAGGAGAGAGAGAGAGAGAGAGAGAGAGAGGAGAGAGAGAGAGAGAAGAGAGAGAGAGAGAGAGAGAGAGAGGAGAGAGAGAGAGAGAGAGAGAGAGAGAGAGAGAGAGAGAGAGAGAGAGAGAGAGAGAGAGAGAGAGAGAAACATTTCAGAACGAGACGAAAAATCAGTGGAAAACCTGGGGTGAATCTGGGTGTGGGAGGGGGGTGAGGGTGTGGGTGGGGGGTGAGGGAGGGTGAGGGGGGCTGGACCCTGGTCAGAAATGAGGTATTTTATGTCCGGCTCCATGATTGAATTTGTCAAGAAAAGGCAGCAGTGCCAGGCCACTGTTGTGCTGTGCTAGTTCACTGTTGTACGGTGCTAGTTCACTGTTGTGCTGTGCTAGTTCACTGTTGTACGGTGCTAGTTCACTGTTGTACGGTGCTAGTTCACTGTTGTGCGGTGCTAGTTCACTGTTGTGCAGTGCTAGTTCACTGTTGTACGGTGCTAGTTCACTGTTGTACTGTGCTAGTTCACTGTTGTGCGGTGCTAGTTCACTGTTGTGCAGTGCTAGTTCACTGTTGTACGGTGCTAGTTCACTGTTGTACGGTGCTAGTTCACTGTTGTACGGTGCTAGTTCACTGTTGTGCAGTGCTAGTTCACTGTTGTACGGTGCTAGTTCACTGTTGTGCAGTGCTAGTTCACTGTTGTGCGGTGCTAGTTCACTGTTGTGCAGTGCTAGTTCACTGTTGTATGGTGCTAGTTCACTGTTGTGCAGTGCTAGTTCACTGTTGTGCAGTGCTAGCTCACTTTTGTATGGTGCTAGTTCACTGTTGTACAGTGCTAGTTCACTGTTGTGCAGTGCTAGTTCACTGTTGTACGGTGCTAGTTCACTGTTGTACGGTGCTAGTTCACTGTTGTACGGTGCTAGTTCACTGTTGTGCGGTGCTAGTTCACTGTTGTGCAGTGCTAGTTCACTGTTGTGCGGTGCTAGTTCACTGTTGTGCAGTGCTAGTTCACTGTTGTATGGTGCTAGTTCACTGTTGTGCAGTGCTAGTTCACTGTTGTGCAGTGCTAGCTCACTTTTGTATGGTGCTAGTTCACTGTTGTACAGTGCTAGTTCACTGTTGTATGGTGCTAGTTCACTGTTGTACAGTGCTAGTTCACTGTCGTGCAGTGCTAGTTCACTGTTGTACAGTGCTGGTTCACTGTTATGCAGTGCTAGTTCACTGTTGTATGGTGCTAGTTCACTGTTGTACAGTGCTAGTTCACTGTTGTATGGTGCTAGTTCACTGTTGTACAGTGCTAGTTCACTGTTGTACAGTGCTAGTTCACTGTTGTGCGGTGCTAGTTCACTGTTGTACAGTGCTAGTTCACTGTTGTACAGTCCTAGTTCACTGTTGTACAGTCCTAGTTCACTGTTGTGCGTTGCTAGTTCACTGTTGTACGGTGCTAGTTCACTGTTGTACAGTGCTAGGTCACTGTTGTATGGTGTTAGTTCTCTCTTGTGCTGTGCTAGTTCACTGTTTTACGGTGCTAGTTCACTGTTGTGTGGTGCTAGTTCACTGCTGTGTGGTGCTAGTTCACTATTGTATGGTGCTAGTTCACTGTTGTATGGTGCTAGTTCACTGTTGCATGGTGCTAGTTCACTGTTGTGTGGTGCTAGTTCACTGTTGTGTGGTGATAGTTCACTGTTGTATGGTGCTAGTTCACTTTTGTATGGTGCTAGTTTACTGTTGTATGGTGCTAGTTTACTGTTGTATGGTGCTAGTTCACTGTTGTATGGTGCTAGTTCACTGTTGTATGGTGCTAGTTCACTGCTCTATAATGCTAGTTCACTGCTGTATGGTGCTAGTTCACTGCTGTATGTTGCTAGTTCACTGTTGTATAGTGCTAGTTCACTGTTGTGTGGTGCTAGTTCACTGATGTGTGGTGCTAGTTCACTGTTGTGTGGTAATAGTTCACTGTTGTATGGTGCTAGTTCGCTGTTGTATGGTGCTAGTTCACTGTTGTGTGTTGCTAGTTCTTTCTTGTGCTGTGCTAGTTCACTGTTGTACGGTGCTAGTTCACTGTTGTATGGTGCTAGTTCACTGTTGTGTGGTGCTAGTTTACTATTGTATGGTGCTAGTTCACTGTTGTATTGTGCTAGTTTACTGTTGTATGGTGCTAGTTCACTGTTGTATGGTGCTAGTTCACTGTTGCATGGTGCTAGTTTACTGTTGTGTGGTGCTAGTTCACTGTTGTGTGGTGCTAGTTCACTGTTGTATGGTGCTAGTTCACTGTTGTATGGTGCTAGTTCACTGTTGTATGGTGCTAGTTCACTGTTGTATGGTGATAGTTCACTGTTGTGGTGCTAGTTCACTGCTGTATGGTGCTAGTTCACTGCTGTATGGTGCTAGTTCACTGCTGTATGGTGCTAGTTCACTGCTGTATGGTGCTAGTTCACTATTGTGTGGTGCTAGTTCACTGTTATGTGATGCTAGTTCACTGTTGTATGGTGCTAGTTCACTGTTGTATGGTGCTAGTTCACTGATGTGTGGTGCTAGTTCACTGTTGTGTGGTGCTAGTTCACTGTTGTATGGTGCTAGTTCACTGTTGATTGGTGCTAATTCACTGTTGTATGGTGCTAATTCACTGTTGTATGGTGCTAGTTCACTGTTGTATGGTGCTATTTCACTGTTGTAGGGTGCTAGTTCACTGTTGTATGGTGCTAGTTCACTGTTGTATGGTGCTAGTTCACTGTTGTATGGCGCTAGTTCACTGTTGTATGGCGCTAGTTCACTGTTGTGTGGTGCTAGTTCACTGTTGTATTGTGCTAGTTCACTGTTGTATGGTGCTAGTTCACTGCTGTATGGTGCTAGTTCACTGTTGAGTGGTGCTAAGTCACTGTTGTTCGGTGATAGTTCACTGTTATGCAGTGCTAGTTCACTGTTGAGTGGTGCTAGTTCACTGCTGTGTGGTGCTAGTTCACTGTTGTGTGGTGCTAGTTTACTGTTGTGTGGTGCTAGCTCACTGTTGAGTGTTGCTGGTTCACTGTTGTACAGTGCTAGTTCACTGTTGTACAGTGCTAGTTCACTGTTGTACAGTGCTAGTTCACTGTTGTACAGTGCTAGTTCACTGTTGTACAGTGCTAGTTCACTGTTGTACAGTGCTAGTTCACTGTTGTACAGTGCTAGTTCACTGTTGAACAGGGCTAGTTCACTGTTGTACAGTGCTAGTTCACTGTTGTATAGTACCTAGCAGTAAGTAGGTACCTGTGTGTTGGTTGACGGTTTTGGGTTGTAAATAACATGGGGTTGGATAACAGCTCCTGGCCTATAAATAACCTGGGGTTGGATAACAGCTCCTGGCCTATAAATAACCTGGGGTTGGATAACAGCTCCTGGCCTCTAAATAACCTGGGGTTAGATAACAGCTCCTGGCCTATAAATAACCTGGGGTTGGATAACAGCTCCTGGCCTATAAATAACCTGGGTTGGATAACAGCTCCTGGCCTATAAATAACCTGGGGTTGGATAACAGCTCCTGGCCTATAAATAACCTGGGGTTGGATAACAGCTCCTGGCCTATAAATAACCTGGGGTTAGATAACAGCTCCTGGCCTATAAATAACCTGGGGTTGGATAACAGCTCCTGTCCTCTAAGTAACCTGGGGTTAGATAACAGCTCCTGGCCTCTAAATAACCTGGGGTTGGATAACAGCTCCTGGCCTATATATAACCTGGGGTTGGATAACAGCTCCTGGCCTCTAAATAACCTGGGGTTAGATAACAGTTCCTGGCCTATATATAACCTGGAGTTGGATAACAGCTCCTGGCCTCTAAATAACCTGGGGTTAGATAACAGCTCCTGGCCTCTAAATAACCTGGAGTTGGATAACAGCTCCTGGCCTCTAAATAACCTGGGATTAGATAACAGCTCCTGGCCTCTAAATAACCTGGGGTTGGATAACAGCTCCTGGCCTATATGTAACCTGGGGTTGGATAACAGCTCCTGGTCTCTAAATAACCTGGGGTTGGATAACAGCTCCTGGCCTATAAATAACCTGGGGTTGGATAACAGCTCCTGGCCTATAAATAACCTTGGGTTGGATAACAGCTCCTGGCTTCTAAATAACCTGGGGTTGGATAATAGCTCCTGGTGTATAAATAACCTGGTGTTGGACAACAGTTCCTGGACTGTAAATGTAGTCAGGTGAAGGAGTCCGGGAGGTGTGTTGGTCAAGGGAGCTAGCCATAACAACAGCCCTCTCTATCCTGTGTTGTGACATGTACATAACTTTATCTGGCCATTCTTGCCTCTCTCTCTCTCTCTCTCTCTCTCTCTCTCTCTCTCTCTCTTTCTCACCACAATTATCAGTACCACCAGAACTACGACTACTACCACTATCATTAAAACTATCACTACTACTGCTACTATTATTACTACTAACACTGGCTTCTCCTACAACTGCTTCCACTAGCTGCTACCTCTGCCACTACCGTCTCCACTTTCTTGTATTTTCCTACCTATCTCCCGTCTCCCATCCGTCCTTCCATGCCAACACTTGCTCCCTTATCTTCACATGTTAGTGTGTGACTAGTTAATGATCCAAATTAGACCGTAATGTGGCCATAAGCTCCTGTCTCCTATGCGCAGTCTGTGTGCTGTCAGTATCGTACTGAAGGAATATAATGATTTAAGTTACAGTCTTGAAAGTGCTTCCTGTGTTCTTAATTTATACCAGCCCACCAGTGTATCCTCAAATGTTATCTGGGACTTCTCAGCCTCCCATATGTATCCTCAAACGTTATCTGGGACTTCTCAGCCTCCCATGTGTGTCCTCAAATGTTATCTGGGACTTCTCAGCCTCCTATGTGTATCCTCAAATGTTATCTGGGACTTCTCAGCCTCCCATGTGTATCCTCAAATGTTATCTGGGACTTCTCAGCCTCCCATGTGTATCCTCAAATGTTATCTGGGACTTCTCAGCCTCCCATGTGTATCCTCACATGTTATCTGGGACTTCTCAGCCTCCCATGTGTATCCTCACATGTTATCTGGGACTTCTCAGCCTCCCATGTGTATCCTCAAATGTTATCTGGGACTTCTCAGCCTCCCATGTGTATCCTCAAATGTTATCTGGGACTTCACAGCCTCCAATGTGTATCCTCAAATGTTATCTGGGACTTCTCAGCCTCCCATGTGTATCCTCACATGTTATCTGGGACTTCACAGCCTCCCATGTGTATCCTCACATGTTATCTGGGACTTCTCAGCCTCCCATGTGTATCCTCACATGTTATCTGGGACTTCTCAGCCTCCCATGAGTATCCTCACATGTTATCTGGGACTTCTCAGCCTCCCATGTGTATCCTCACATGTTATCTGGGACTTCTCAGCCTCCCATGTGTATCCTCACATGTTATCTGGGACTTTCTCAGCCTCCCATGTGTATCCTCACATGTTATCTGGGACTTCTCAGCCTCCCATAAGTATCCTCACATGTTATCTGGGACTTCTCAGCCTCCCATGTGTATCCTCACATGTTATCTGGGACTTCTCAGCCTCCCATGTGTATCCTCACATGTTATCTGGGACTTCTCAGCCTCCCATGTGTATCCTCAAATGTTATCTGGGACTTCTCAGCCTCCCATGTGTATCCTCAAATGTTATCTGGGACTTCTCAGCCTCCCATGTGTATCCTCAAATGTTATCTGGGACTTCTTAGCCTCCCATGTGTATCCTCAAATGTTATCTGGGACTTCTCAGCCTCCCATGTGTGTCCTCAAATGTTATCTGGGACTTCTCAGCCTCCTATGTGTATCCTCAAATGTTATCTGGGACTTCACAGCCTCCCATGTGTGTCCTCAAATGTTATCTGGGACTTCTCAGCCTCCCATGTGTATCCTCAAATGTTATCTGGGACTTCTCAGCCTCCCATGTGTATCCTCAAATGTTATCTGGGACTTCTCAGCCTCCCATGTGTATCCTCAAATGTTATCTGGGACTTCTCAGCCTCCCATGTGTGTCCTCAAATGTTATCTGGGACTTCTCAGCCTCCTATGTGTATCCTCAAATGTTATCTGGGACTTCTCAGCCTCCCATGTGTATCCTCAAATGTTATCTGGGACTTCTCAGCCTCCATGTGTATCCTCAAATGTTATCTGGGACTTCTCAGCCTCCCATGTGTATCCTCACATGTTATCTGGGTCTTCACAGCCTCCCATGTGTATCCTCAAATGTTATCTGGGACTTCTCAGCCTCCCATGTGTATCCTCAAATGTTATCTGGGACTTCTCAGCCTCCCATGTGTATCCTCAAATGTTATCTGGGACTTCTCAGCCTCCCATGTGTATCCTCAAATGTTATCTGGGACTTCTCAGCCTCCCATGTGTATCCTCAAATGTTATCTGGGACTTCTCAGCCTCCCATGTGTATCCTCAAATGTTATCTGGGACTTCTCAGCCTCCCATGTGTATCCTCACATGTTATCTGGGACTTCTCAGCCTCCCATGTGTATCCTCACACGTTATCTGGGACTTCTCAGCCTCCCATGTGTATCCTCACATGTTATCTGGGACTTCACAGCCTCCCATGTGTGTCCTCAAATGTTATCTGGGATTTCTCAGCCTCCCATGTGTATCCTCAAATGTTATCTGGGACTTCTCAGCCTCCCATGTGTATCCTCACATGTTATCTGGGACTTCACAGCCTCCCATGTGTATCCTCAAATGTTATCTGGGACTTCTCAGCCTCCCATGTGTATCCTCACATGTTACCTGGGATTTCTCAGCCTCCCATGTCCTCACATGTTATCTGGGTCTTCTCAGCCTCCCATGTCCTCACATATTATCTGGGTCTTCTCAGCCTCCCATGTCCTCACATATTATCTGGGTCTTCTCAGCCTCCCATGTCCTCACATATTATCTGGGTCTTCTCAGCCTCCCATGTCCTCACATGTTCCCTACCTGCTGCTACAGCTCCATCACGGAGCTGTAGCAGACCTGTGATCACTGGTGGCATGGTTTTTCTGAGGGCCCAAGCCACTCAAAGCCACTGAGAAAGCCATGCGGACAACCAAGTCTTGGATAAGATAAGATAAGATAAGATTTCGTTCGGATTTTTAACCCCGGAGGGTTAGCCACCCAGGATAAGCCAAGAAAGTCAGTGCGTCATCGAGGACTGTCTAACTTATTTCCATTGTGGTCCTTAATCTTGTCCCCCAGGATGCCACCCACACCAGTCCACTAACACCCAGGATGCCACCCACACCAGTCGACTAACACCCAGGTACCTATTTGCTGCTAGGTGAACAGGACAACAGGTGTAAGGAAACGTGTCGAAATGTTTCCACCCGCCGGGAATCGAACCCGGGCCCTCCGTGTGTGAAGCGGGAGCTTCAGCCACCAGGCCACCGGGACACATCTTGCCACGCACATGTATCACCATACACCAGCCTGTAAGTCACCGGAAGCTTTTTACAATCTCCTACCACGATTCTACAATAGCCAGAGGTGAGGTTCCAGTGTGTTATGGTGTGCCACTGTCTCCCTCTCCCACGTGTGTACCCGCAGCCAGGGGTATGTCTCAGGATGCCCAAACCCCACACATCCACTTTTCACCCACAACCACTTGCTTTTGTGGTCACAGTGGTGGCCTATGCTAACCTTCTTATGGTGTATAAATATACCTAGTTGGACGAATCTTGTAGCCAGCTGGCCCAGTGGCTAACGCGTCGGTCTGGAGTTTTATGACTCTCTGACCGCGGGTTCTAGCCCCACCCGTGGTATGGTTTGTTTGCAATCGTGTCATTACGGCTTAGTGAGCCACACACACACTGCCTGCATCCTCACTCCTCTATGCTCTACCGTTTAGCTAATTTCAGCGTTACTTTGAGTTCGACAGTCTCTACACCGTCCAGTAGTTGTGAAAGTTCTTCCCCGTAAGTCATCCTACTAAGCCACGGCGCCTCACGACTCCTGGAAAGTCAACAAAAGTCCAAAAATAAGTATACACACCAGGGAGCACTGTAGAAGTGTGCATATATGGCTGCAGGTACTGGCTTGATTTAACAAACCTTGTCAGTACACAAGGTTAAATCCCTCTTCTCACCTGGTAAAGCAATGGCTTTACGACATTTGTTTAACAGCTGTAAGCAAACTGGCAACTTTGTCTGGAAAGTCAGTAGGAGCAAAGTCTTTCTCCTCGACTGGTGGAAGAGATTCAGTAGGACTTACCAGCTATACAGTTGATTCGTGTTATGT
>NC_069471.1:22999456-23009456 GCF_026875155.1 Cherax quadricarinatus | reverse complement strand
GGTGAGTCGGGGTGCGTCAGGGTGGGTGAGGGTGAGTCAGGGAGGGTGAAGGTGAGTCAGGATGTTTCAAGGTGAGTGAGGCTGAGTCAGGGTGGGTGAAGGTGAGTCAGGGTGTGTCAGGGTGGGTGAAGGTGAGTGAGGGTGAGTCAGGGTGAGTGATGATGGATCAGGGTGAGTGATGATGAGTCAGGGTGAGTCAAGGTGGGAGAGTGTGAGTCAGGATAAGGCAGGGTGGGTGAGGGTGACTCAGGGTGGGTGAGTATGAGTCAGGGTGGATGAGGGCGAATCAGGGTGAGTCAGTGTGGGTGAGGGTGGCTGAGGGTGATTGAGAGTGGGTGAGGGTGAGTCAAGGTGGGTCAGGGTAAGTCAGGGCGGGTGAGGATGAGTGAGGGTGAGTCAGAGTGAGTCAGGGTGGGCCATGGTGAGTCAAGGCCGGTGGGGGTGAGTCAGGGTGAGTCAGAGTTAGTCACCGTGAGTCAGGGTGAGTGAAGGTGGCTGAGAGTGAGTCAGAATGGGTGAGGGTGAGTCCGGGAGGGCGAGGGTGGGTTGTGTTGAGTTAGGGTGAGTCAGGGTGGGTGAGGGTGAGTCAGGGCGAGTCATGGTGGGTGAGGGTGAGCGAGGGAGGAGGAAGATGAGTCAGGATGAGTCAAGGTGGGTGAGGGTGTGTCAGAGTGAGTCAGGAAGGGTGAGAGTGAGTGAGGGTGAGTCAGGGTGAGTTGGGGTAGGTTAAAGTGATTCAGGGCGAGTCAAAGTGGGTGAGGGAGCGTCAGGGTGAGTCAAAAGAGGGTGAGGGTGAGTGAGGGTGACTGAGTGTGAGTCAGAGTGAGTCAAGCTGACTTGGGGCAGGTTAGGGTGAGTCAGGATGAGTTATGGTGGGTGAGGGTGAGTCAGGGTATGAGTGACGTTGATTCATGATGAGTCATAGTGAGTCAGGGGGTTTGAATATACTCAGTGCTATACCACAGTGTGGTCTACCTACCTGGAGAGTATTCTGGGGATCACCGCCCCCGCGGCCCGACCCATGACCAGGCTTCCCAATAGATCAGACCATGATCAACAAGGCTGTTACTGCTGGTGGCACGTAATCCAACATACGAATCACAACCCGGCTGATTCAGCACTGACTTAAGGTATCTATCCAGCTACCTCTTGAAGACAACCAGGGGTCTATTGGCAATCCCCTTCATGCATGGTTTAAGGCTGTTGAACAGTCTTGGGGCCCTGAGACTGTGTTTTCTCCCAGTGTACTAATGGTAACCCAACTTTTCATTGGGGATATGTAGCGTCGCCTGCCACAGGCTTTCTTGCGAAATCTGTACATAATACATCTGCATTCTGTTTGTTTTCCAGTGCGTCCAAGACTCTATCATAGAGGTCCAGTAGTTGTGAGAGGCAGGAAGGACCATTCAAGACCATATCATAGTGGTCCAGTAGTTGTGAGAGGCAGGAGGGACCATCCAAGACCATGTCATAGTGGTCCAGTAGTTGTGAGAGGCAGGAGTGACCATCCAAGACCATGTCATAGTGGCCACGTAGTTGTGAGAGGCAGGAGTGACCATCCAAGACCATGTCATAGTGATCCAGTAGTTATGAGAGGCAGGAGGGACCATCCAAGACCATATCATAGTGGTCCAGTAGTTGTGAGAGGGAGGAGGGACCATCCAAGACCATGTCATAGTGGTCCAGTAGTTGTGAGAGGCAGGAGGGACCATCCAAAACCATGTCATAGTGGTCCGGTAGTTGTGAGAGGCAGGAGGGACCATCCAAGACCATGTCATAGTGATCCAGTAGTTGTGAGAGGCAGGAGTGACCATCCAAGACCATGTCATAGTGGTCCGGTAGTTGGTGAGAGGCAGGAGGGACCATCCAAGACCATGTCATAGTGATCCAGTAGTTGTGAGAGGCAGGAGTGACCATCCAAGACCATGTCATAGTGGTCCGGTAGTTGTGAGAGGCAGGAGGGACCATCCAAGACCATGTCATAGTGTTCCAGTAGTTGTGAGAGGCAGGAGTGACCATCCAAGACCATGTCATAGTGGTCCAGTAGTTGTGAGAGGCAGGAGTGACCATCCAAGACCATGTCTAGTGGTCCGGTAGTTGTGAGAGGCAGGAGGGACCATCCAAGACCATGTCATAGTGATCCAGTAGTTGTGAGAGGCAGGAGTGACCATCCAAGACCATGTCATAGTGGTCCGGTAGTTGTGAGAGGCAGGAGGGACCATCCAAGACCATGTCATAGTGATCCAGTAGTTGTGAGAGGCAGGAGTGACCATCCAAGACCATGTCATAGTGGTCGGTAGTTGTGAGAGGCAGGAGGGACCATCCAAGACCATGTCATAGTGTTCCAGTAGTTGTGAGAGGCAGGAGTGACCATCCAAGACCATGTCATAGTGGTCCAGCAGTTGTGAGAGGCAGGAGTGACCATCCAAGACCATGTCATAGTGGTCCAGTAGTTGTGAGAGGCAGGAGGGACCATCCAAGACCATGTCATAGTGGTCCAGTAGTTGTGAGAGGCAGGAGTGACCATCCAAGACCATGTCATAGTGGTCCGGTAGTTGTGAGAGGCAGGAGGGACCATCCAAGACCATGTCATAGTGATCCAGTAGTTGTGAGAGGCAGGAGTGACCATCCAAGACCATGTCATAGTGGTCCGGTAGTTGTGAGAGGCAGAGGGACCATCCAAGACCATGTCATAGTGATCCAGTAGTTGTGAGAGGCAGGAGTGACCATCCAAGACCATGTCATAGTGGTCCGGTAGTTGTGAGAGGCAGGAGGGACCATCCAAGACCATGTCATAGTGTTCCAGTAGTTGTGAGAGGCAGGAGTGACCATCCAAGACCATGTCATAGTGGTCCAGCAGTTGTGAGAGGCAGGAGTGACCATCCAAGACCATGTCATAGTGGTCCAGTAGTTGTGAGAGGCAGGAGGGACCATCCAAGACCATGTCATAGTGGTTAAGTAGTTGTGAGAGGGAGGAGGGACCATCTAAGACCATGTTATAGTGGTCCAGTAGTTGTGAGAGGCAGGAGGGACCATCAAAGACCATGTCATAATGGTCCAGTAGTTGTGAGAGGCAGGAGGGACCATCCAAGACCATGTCATAGTGTTCCAGTAGTTGTGAGAGGCAGGAGGGACCATCCAAGACCATGTCATAGTGGTCCAGTAGTTGTGAGAGGCAGGAGGGACCATCAAAGACCATGTCATAATGGTCCAGTAGTTGTGAGAGGCAGGAGGGACCATCCAAGACCATGTCATAGTGGTCCAGTAGTTGTGAGAGGCAGGAGTGACCTCCTCTGACACCATGCTGCCCTGGACTGTGCAGTTGTGGGAATTCAAGCTGGTGATTGATGTAAATCAGAGCAGCTGACATTTCCTCTCTTGGATAAGTAAATGTCAGAGTAAAGTCCTCTGCATATGCTTGGGATTCTGGGATGCATCAATAGTACCACTAGTACACTTCCCAGTGGAACACTTGCATCAATAGTACCACTAGTACACTTCCCAGTGGAACACTTGCATCAATAGTACCACTAGTACACTTCCCAGTGGAACACTGGTATCAGTAGTACCACTAGTACACTTCCCAGTGGAACACTTGCATCAATAGTACCACTAGTACACTTCCCAGTGGAACACTTGCATCAATAGTACCACTAGTACACTTCCCAGTGGAACACTTGCATCAATAGTACCACTAGTACACTTCCCAGTGGAACACTGGTATCAGTAGTACCACTAGTACACTTCCCAGTGGAACACTTGAAGGTGATCACTTAGTGTACAGTTGAAGACTGCAAGTGCCATACTGGTGCCATACTGGTGCCATACTCTGTGGTGCCATACTGGTGCCATACTCTGTGGTGCTATACCAGTGCCATGCTCTGTGGTGCCATACTGGTGCCATACTCTGTGGTGCCATACTGGTGCCATACTCTGTGGTGCTATACCAGTGCCATGCTCTGTGGTGCCATACTGGTGCCATACTCTGTGGTGCCATACTGATGCCATTCTGCTGCCATACTGGTGCCATACTCTGTGGTGCCATACTGGTGCTACACTGGTGCCATACTATGTGGTGCCATAATAGGTGATGCCATTCTGGTGCTATGCTCGGAGATGCCATACTTGTGCCATACTAAGTATTGCCATACTGGTGCCATACTCTCTGGTGCCATACTGGTGCCATGCTCTCTGGTGCCATACTGATGCCATACTCTGTGGTGCCATACTGATGCCATACTCTGTGGTGCCATACTGGTGCCATACTCTGTGGTGCCATACTGGTGCTATACTGATGCCATACTAAGTGGTGCCATAATAGGTGGTGCCATTCTGGTGCTAATCTCGGTGATGCCATACTTGTGCCATACTAGGTATTGCCATGTTGGTGCCATACTCTCTGGTGCCATACTCTGTGGTGCCATACTGATGCTATACTCTGTGGTGCCATACTGTTGCCATACTCGGTGGCGCCATACTGGTACCATACTCTGTGGTGCTATACTGGTGTCTTACTTTGTTGTCCCATACTGGTGTCATACTCTGTGGTGCCATACTGGTGCAACACTGGTGCCATATTAAGTGGTGCCATACTAGGTGGTGCCATTCTGGTGCTATACTCGGTGATATCATACTGGTGCCATACTCTCTGGTGCCATACTAGTGCCATGCTCTGTGGTGCCATACTGGTGCCATACTCTGTGGTGCCATACTGGTGCCATACTCTGTGGTGCCATACTGGTGCTATACTCTGTGGTGCCATACTGGTGCTACACTGGTGCTATACTAAGTGGTGCCATACTAGGTGGTGCCATTCTGGTGCTATACTCGGTGATGCCATACTGGTGCCATACTGGTGCAATACTCTGTGGTGCCATACTGGTGCCATACTCTCTGGTTCCATACTGGTGCCATACTCTGTGGTGCCATACTGGTGCCATACTATGTGGTGCCATACTGGTGCCACACTCTGTAGTGTCATACTGGTGCTACACTGGTGCCACACTAAGTGGTGCCATACTAGGTGGTGCCATTCTGGTGCTATACTCGGTGATCCCATACTGGTGCCATACTAGATAGTGCCATACTGGTGCCATACTCTCTGGTGCCATACTGGTACCATGCTCTGTGGTTACCTCCAGGATATCATACTCTGTGGCGCCATGCTGGTGCCATAATCTGTGGTGTTATACTGGTGCCATACTCGGTGGTGCCATGCTGGTGCCATACTCTGTGGTGCCATATTGATGCCATACTCTGTGGTGCCATACTGGTGCCATACTCTGGTGCCATACTCGGTGGTGCCATACTGGTGTCATACTTTGTGGTCCCATACTGGTGCCATACTCTTTGGTACCATTCTGGTGCCATACTCGGTGGTGCCATACTTGTGCCATACTCGGTGGTGCCACACTGGTGTCATACTTTGTTGTCCCATACTGGTGCCATACTCTGTGGGAAGCACCAGCAACGTCCAGTGCTACCACACAGCTGACTTTGGATTCATCCAGTGACTGGTGCCACTTAGTGGAGAGGTTTAACAACAGATCAGCAGCAGAGTAACCTTTCCTGAAGCCATATTGACGATCACAAAGTAGTGAGTGGTAGTCAAAAATCTCTGTCATTTGTCTTGAGATTATTGTCTCATGGATCTTACCAGTGATTGACAGGAGTGACACTGGTCTTACCAGTGATTGACAGCAGTGACACTGGTCTTACCAGTGATTGACAGGAGTGACACTGGTCTGTAGTTGCTGATTTCTGCTCTGATCTTCTTGTTGTAAACAGGGACTACATTTGCCTCTTTCCACAGAGAAGATATTTACAGTGTACTAGGCAGTGCTGAAAGATGCGAGTTAGAGGTGCTGCTAGCTGGTCTGTACATCTTCTCAGCAATCTTGGGCTCAATTTATCAGGGCCCAGAGCCTTTCTTGGTCCAGCTATTTAAGAAGACACATCACTCTGCCTTACTGTCACCTCTGACAACCTTGACACAGTTCTTGCTGGTAGCCAAGGAGGGCCCCTTGCTGGATCAGGAACCTGTATCTTGGCAGCAAAGTCTTCAACAAAGACGTCAGCTATCTTCTGACTGATAATAGAAATAAATAGCCGAATCTTGCCGATTTAGAGGTGGAATAATTTCATAACCTTGTCGGTCCTTGACCAAAGACCACCAGGTTCAGGAGACCACTCTACCTGACGCCAGCTTTCTTTTTGTGTCAGCCTCCCATCTAGAGACGACCCACTGTTAGACTTCTAGCACTTACCAACAGGCTTGCCTGAGCAGGTTCCTGTTACAGTGGGATGCCTCTCATACCTTCTCCAAGCCTTGTACTCAACAGTAGCAATCCGTCTACAACGAAAGCCGAGCCAAGGCTGATCTGTCGGCTTCGTCACATACTGCCGCTGAGGGAAGTATTTGTGTTGGAGATTATGGGTATGTCCAGTCACCGCCACCTTGAAAAAGCCAGGCCAGTTTCGTCTTTCCCACTGCCAGGCCAGTTTCGTCTTTCCCACAGCCAGGCCAGTTTCGTCTTCCCCACAGCCAGGCCAGTTTCGTCTTTCCCACAGCCAGGCCAGTTCCCTCTTTCCCACAGCCAGGCCAGTTCCCTCTTTCCCACAGCCAGGCCAGTTCCCTCTTTCCCACAGCCAGGCCAGTTCCCTCTTTCCCACAGCCAGGCCAGTTTCGTCTTCCCCACAGCCAGGCCAGTTCCCTCTTTCCCACAGCCAGGCCAGTTTCGTCTTCCCACAGCCAGGCCAGTTCCCTCTTTCCCACAGCCAGGCCAGTTTCGTCTTTCCCACAGCCAGGCCAGTTTCCTCTCTCCCACAGCCAGGCCAGTTTCCTCTCTCCCACAGCCAGGCCAGTTTTCCTCTCTCCCACAGTCAGGCCAGTTTCCTCTCTCCCACAGCCAGGCCAGTTTCCTCTCTCCCACAGCCAGGCCAGTTTCCTCTCTCCCACAGCCAGGCCAGTTTCCTCTCTCCCACAGCCAGGCCAGTTTCCTCTCTCCCACAGCCAGGCCAGTTTCCTCTCTCCCACAGCCAGGCCAGTTTCCTCTCTCCCACAGCCAGGATCTGACTGTAGATTCTACTCCTTGTTGTGTAGAAATCTTACGTGTTGTACAGACAGCCTTGTGGTCACAGACCGGGCCCCAGGGGGCGTTGACCCCCGAAACAACACCGGGCCCCATGGGGCTGTTCCTTCAGATATTGACTGTACCCACAGATGATGTGTCAAGATAGTAACTGTACCCACAGATGCTGTGTCAAGATAGTAGCTGTATCTTCAGATAGTCCACTACTGTGTCAAGATAGTAGCTGTACCCACAGATAGTCCACTGCTGTGTCAAGATAGTAACTGTACCCAAAGATAGTCCACTACGGTGTCAAGATAGTCCACTACTGTGTCAAGATAGTCCACTACTGTGTCAAGATAGTAGCTGTACCCACAGATAGTCCACTACTGTGTCAAGATAGTAACTGTACCCAAAGATAGTCCACTACGGTGTCAAGATAGTCCACTACTGTGTCAAAATAGTCCACTACTGTGTCAAGATAGTCCACTACTGTGTCAAGATAGTCCACTACTGTCAAGATAGTTCACTACTGTGTCAAGATAGTCCACTACTGTGTCAAGAGAGTTCACTACTGTGTCAAGATAGTAACTGTACCCATAGATAGTCCACTACTGTGTCAAGATAGTAACTGTACCCACAGATAGTCCACTACTGTGTCAAGATAGTAACTGTACCCACAGATAGTCCACTACGGTGTCAAGAGAGTCCACTACTGTGTCAAGAGAGTCCACTACTGTGTCAAGATAGTCTACTACTGTGTCAGATAGTCCACTACTGTTTCAAGATAGCCCACTACTGTGTCAAGATAGTCCACTACTGTGTCAAGATAGTCCACTACTGTGTCAAGATAGTCCACTACTGTGTCAAGATAGTCCACTATTGTGTCAAGATAGTCCACTACTGTGTCAAGATAGTCCACTACTGTGTCAAGATAGTCCACTACTGTGTCAAGATAGTCCACTACTGTGTCAAGAGAGTCCACTACTGTGTCAAGATAGTCCACTACTGTGTCAAGATAGCCCACTACTGTGTCAAGATAGTGTCTACTACTGTGTCAGATCCACTACTGTGTCAAGATAGTCTACTACTGTGTCAGATAGTCCACTACTGTGTCAAGATAGTCCACTACTGTGTCAATATAGTCCACTACTGTGTCAAGATAGTCCACTACTGTGTCAAGATAGTCTACTACTGTGTCAGATAGTCCACTACTGTGTCAAGATAGTCCACTACTGTGTCAAGATAGTCTACTACTGTGTCAGATAGTCCACTACTGTGTCAAGATAGTCCACTACTGTGTCAAGATAGTCCACTACTGTGTCAAGATAGTCCACTACTGTGTCAAGATAGTCCACTACTGTTTCAAGATAGTCCACTACTGTGTCAAGATAGTCCACTACTGTGTCAAGATAGTCCACTACTGTGTCAAGATAGTCCACTACTGTGTCAAGATAGTCCACTACTGTGTCAAGATAGTCCACTACTGTGTCAAGATAGTCCACTACTGTGTCAAGATAGTCTACTACTGTGTCAGATCCACTACTGTGTCAAGATAGTCCACTACTGTGTCAAGATAGTCCACTACTTTGTCAAGATAGTCCTCTACTGTGTCAAGATAGTCCACTACTGTGTCAAGATAGTCCACTACTGTGTCAAGATAGTCCACTACTGTGTCAAGATAGTCTACTACTGTGTCAGATAGTCCACTACTGTGTCAAGATAGTTTACTACTGTGTCAGATAGTCCACTACTGTGTCAAGATAGTGCCTCGTGCCAAACACTACAGGAAGGTCATCAAAATTCCTCTGCAGCAGGCCTACTGGCCTATGCGAGGCAGGTCCAAGTCTCCCACCGACTTATGCCAATGACCTAACCTAGTCAGGTCACACCCACGGCTGCAGACCTACCAGCACAAGCTAGTCAGGTCCAACTCACACCCACTCATGTATTTATCTAACCTATTTTTATAACTACACAAGGTATATATTGTAGACGGAAGTCCAAAGTTGAGGTAGAAGGAAGTCCAAAGTTGAGGTAGAAGGAAGTCCAAAGTTGAGGTAGAAGGAAGTCCAAAGTTGAGGTAGAAGGAAGTCCAAAGTTGAGGTAGAAAGGAAGTCCAAAGTTGAGGTAGAAGGAAGTCCAAAGTTGAGGTAGAAGGAAGTCCAAAGTTGAGGTAGAAGGAAGTCCAAAGTTGAGGTTGAAGGAAGTCCAAAGTTGAGGTTGAAGGAAGTCCAAAGTTGAGGTAGAAGGAAGTCCAAAGTTGAGGTAGAAGGAAGTCCAAAGTTGAGGTAGAAGGAAGTCCAAAGTTGAGGTTGAAGGAAGTCCAAAGTTGAGGTAGAAGAAAGTCCAAAGTTGAGGTAGAAGGAAGTTTAAAATTGAGGTAGAAGGAAGTCTAAAGTTGAGGTAGAAGAAAGTCCAAAGTTGAGGTAGAAGGAAGTCCAAAGTTGAGGTAGAAGGAAGTCCAAAGTTGAGGTAGAAGGAAGTCCAAAGTTGAGGTAGAAGAAAGTCCAAAGTTGAGGTAGAAGAAAGTCCAAAGTTGAGGTAGAAGGAAGTTTAAAATTGAGGTAGAAGGAAGTCTAAAGTTGAGGTAGAAGAAAGTCCAAAGTTGAGGTAGAAGGAAGTCCAAAGTTGAGGTAGAAGGAAGTCCAAAGTTGAGGTAGAAGGAAGTCCAAAGTTGAGGTAGAAGAAAGTCCAAAGTTGAGGTAGAATGAAGTCCAAAGTTGAGGTAGAAGGAAGTCCAAAGTTGAGGTAGAAGGAAGTCCAAAGTTGAGGTAGAAAGAAGTCCAAAGTTGAGGTAGAAGGAAGTCCAAAGTTGAGGTAGAATGAAGTCCAAAGTTGAGGTAGAAGGAAGTCCAAAGTTGAGGTAGAAGGAAGTCCAAAGTTGAGGTAGAAGGAAGTCGACATCTTGCATCAGTAAGTTGACGTGT
>NC_069471.1:22983523-22998956 GCF_026875155.1 Cherax quadricarinatus | reverse complement strand
CCATTAACCAACCCAACCAGTCTTTAATGCCCCTTGTGTAGTAATAGACTTTAAACCCCATTAACCAACCAACCAGTCTTAATGATTCTGGTGTAGTAGATAGACTTTAAACCTCATTAACCAACCAACCAGTCTTAATGACCCTGGTGTAGTAGATAGACTTTAAACCCCATTAAGCAACCAAGCAGTCTAAATGACCCTAGTGTAGTAGATAGGCTTTAAACCCCATAAACCAACCAACCATTCTTAATGACCCTGGTGTAGTAGATAGACTTTAAACCCCATTAGCCAACCAACCAGTCTTAATGACCCTGGTGTAGTAGGTAGACTTTAAACCCCATTAACCAACCAACCAGTCTTAATGACCCTGGTGTAGTAGATAGAATTTAAACCCCATTAACCAACCATCCTGTCTTAATGACCCTGGTGTAGTAGATAGACTTTAAACCACATTAACCAACCAACCAGTCTTAATGACCCTGGTGTATTAGATAGACTTTAAACCCCATTAACGAACCAACCAGTCTTAATGACCCTGGTGGAGTAGATAGACTTTAAACCCCATTAACCAACCAACCAGTCTTAATGACCCTGGTGTAGTAGATAGACTTTAACCCCCATTAACCAGCCAACCAGTCTTAATGACCCTGGTGTAGTAGATAGACTTTAAACCCCATTAACCAACCAACCAGTCTTAATGACCCTGGTGTAGTAGATAGACTTTAAACCCCATTAACCAACCAACCAGTCTTAATGACCCTGGTGTAGTAGATAGACTTTAAACCCCATTAACCAACCAACCAGTCTTAACGACCCTGGTGTAGTAGATAGACTTTAAACCCCATTAACCAACCAACCAGTCTTATAGACCCTGGTGTAGTAGATAGACTTTAAACCCCATTAACCAACCAACCAGTCTTAATGACCCTGGTGTAGTAGATAGACTTTAAACCCCATTAACCAACCAACCAGTCTTAATGACCCTGGTGTAGTAGATAGACTTTAAACCCCATTAACCAGCCAACCAGTCTTTATGTATATATATATATATATATATATATATATATATATATAATATATATATATATATATATATATATATATATATATATATATATATATATAATATATACATATATATATATATATATATATATATATATTATATATATATAATATATATATATATATATATATATATATATAATATATATATGTATATATATGTATGCATATATGTATAGTCAAAACACCCGCAGAGGCATTGAATTATAGCTCTAGGCCTTTCGTATTGCAATGAATACATCGTCAGGTGTTTACAATATTGCAGAAATAGGACAAGAATTTCAGGAAGTTTATATGAATGTCTCTTGCCCAGTGGCACAGTGCCAAGCAGGTGCCATTTATCAGAAAAAGCTGATAGTGTATTGCAGAAAGCATTTGTAAAGTATATACCTTGACTATATAATAACGAACATGTGACCATCGCTTATATGACGTCGGGATCCATAATATTTCGTTGTAAATCTTTAAAAAATTGATTCTAAATGTATCTGGCACTTATCTTTTGGATTTCTTGCTCCCTCGTTTCGAAAAAAAAGGGTCTCGGACACACTTGAAGGCTAGAAGGGAAACGATACTGTTTAAAGTCTGGCAGTACCCAGTACCCAGCTCTTAGGCATCGCTGGTTTAACTGTAAATGTTGGTCCGGAGAGTAAAAGTTTGATACTCGTCCGTTGGTTACCTGGAGGTTACCTGGAGGTTATTCCGGGGATCAACGCCCCCGCGGCCCGGTCCATGACCAGGTCCATCGGATAAGAATCTGCCTTTAAATTATGAAGTGAACGTTTATCGTGTTTTATCATTAACAATTCTAAAATATTTCTTTCCAGCCATGAGGACCAAGGAGCAAGATCTCTGACTTCCTACCAATATGCAGGATTATTGCATGTTCGGGTGTGGTTGAAAATCACATTTGATTTCTAAGCAGTTCGTACTAAATGTTGTTGTGTTAACCTAACATCTAGAGGTTTGCCAGTCTGTCCCACGTAAGTTGCAGCCATTGCAACCAATTCTGTAAACACTACCAACAGTGTTGAGGAGAATTCTTTATCACAATGCTTTGATTCATCCATGAACTTTAAAACACTACTTGTATGTTGAATCTTTTTAGGGCATTCAGCAGGATAAATTCTAACTGTATGGGAGAACCTGTATGTTCTTGATCTGAGGTGTTATCCTAGGTTCGTTCCAAAGGTAAGTTTTCCTAGCTGCCACCAAAGTTGCTTCTACGAACTCATTAGGGTACCGTAGTTTCGTGGACATATCAAATGTTTTCCTAATTTCCCCTTTGAGAAACTGGGTTTGGTAAGCTGCAGAAGACACCTGACGTTACATCTGTAGGACCTACCTTCCCGTCTCGGGTCCTCTTTGAAGCAACATCTCTCTGATCTGTCTGGGTTAACACTGTTCTCCTCAGCTCGTTGTTGTTTAGGCTCTCTTTTAGGCTGTTTCCAGTGGTGTCCTGGAACAAACATCCCATAAACCCATTAGTAATTTCTGATAATTTCCGTAGCATGAGATATTCCATATAGTTCTGGCCCCGACTCTTTAGGATCTGCATGAGAATCATCCATTGAGGACACGACAAATCTCCAAGAAGATATAAACTAATGTTTCCACTGAGCAACGGATAACAATATGACGTTCAATGAAGACAAATTCCAACTACTTCGTTATGGAAGACTTACCTTGTTCTGAGGATGTGTGGCCAGACACTGTTTTTTATTCCTCTGGTCTCTCTCTCTCACCATTCCCCTCTTTTAGGAAGTGCGTGACCCTAGTGTCATAGTGACCGTTAGCTCCCCCACTAGGGGGAAGGAGGGTTACCTAACTGACTCTCCCCTCTATTGAGAGTCCTTGAAAAATCTAACATCTAAGTCGTTAATGACTTGATGTAGCTATGAGACCTTGACCCATCAGGTCTAGAACCTGATGGATCAAGGTCTGATATTCTCACATGTCCAGAGCACTTGATTGGTGTTCCTTTTTTTTTACCGTTTCTGGCAACCAGGACTAGGGAGGCCCTGACCTACAACTTGAAAAGCCAGGGCCAGGATTTTAGTCTTGGTTCAACCAGAGAGCGTGTAAGTGTTGAGCACACCCGGCCATCCTCTAACCTTCCCTGTGTGTGTTCTTGCCATACCTCTTAGAACTGCTACTGGCTGGTCATTCCTACAACCTCGTCCAGTGTACATTGCAATACACAGTCTCGTTTGAGGAAGGTAAGAACCTAACATATTTGGTTTAGATTGTTGGGAATCAGTGCCAGAGCCTAGTCATGGTGTCAATTACAAGGAGTAAGCAGCAGAGAGGCCATCATTCACTCCACCAGACAGTGTACTGGATGTTATGGCCTGGATAATAATAATAATAATAATAATAATAATAATAATAATAATAATAATAATAATAATAATAATAATAATAATAATAATAATCTTTATTTCTACCAGTACATGATACAACTTATACAGACCATAGTTGACACCTATGACAAACTAAGGTATAGAAAGATCCTTGTTATCCAGAGCATTTCCCGCAAATTAGGTCAATTTTTTGTCTCCAGGATTCGACCCACACCAGTCCAGTGACACCCAGGTACCTATTTTACTGCTAGGTGAACATGGACAAGAGGTGTCTTAAGGAAACACGCCCTAATGTTGCCACCTGTACCGGGGATCGACCCCTGAATGCCAGTGTGTGAGGTGAGTGCCATACCAATCGAGCTACGGGACACAGTGTTGAGGGGACTCCTTGCAAACTACATGCATGATGAATCGTTATAGCGTATTCGGCAAGAGAGATATATTCTCATTGGGAGAATCAGAACATTATTGATCTAAGGAATCAAGTTCAATATCAATACTTAGGAACCAGATATCGTCGGAGATATGAGAATGGTATCTAGTTATTCAGACCTGGGATGGCTGGGTTCTAATTGAACTTGACTGGTGGGTGACTGATTAGTGTCAGTCAAGGTGGAACACCTATTTATTGACAACACTCTCTATGCTTCAGGATCTACCTGGAGGGGGTTTCTAGGATCTGGAGTTCGAATTCCCAGTACGGCTGGAAAACATTTGGACGAGTTTCCGTAAGACACCTGCTGTCCCTGTTCACTCATCAGTGTGAAAGAGGTACCTGGGTGTTAGTGGACTGGTGTGGGTCGCATCCTGGGACAAAACTGACCTAATTTGCTGGAAATGCTGTACATAACAAGGGACTTTCTATATAGTAGTATGTCATAGGTGTCAGCTATGGTCTGTATAAGTTGTGTCATGTACTGCTAGAAATAAACATTATTATTATTATTATTATTATTATTATTATTATTATTGGTGGGTCAGGGCCTGATCAACCAGGCTGTTACTACGAGCCACAGTAACTATGACCGACCTTGTTCAGTCATCTACACAATGTCGTAGTTCTGATTTACAAGTTGTTGACTTCCGTTTCACGATTAAGGGACCTTTTTGACCTATATGGAGGACTTACTGAATGGAAGTGGATGAAATGGAGGGGAGGAAAGGGAAGGGAGGAATAGGAGGGGAGGAAAGGGAAGGGAGGAAAGGGAGGGGAGGAATAGGAGGAGAGATAATTGACTCGACTGGTGATGGATGGCTAGACTTCCTTCTGTTAATTAAATAATTCTGTAAATCTCTTTCTCTCTCGCCAGGAGGGCGATGTTTCGCCCGCCTGGCGAACCATCTATAATCCTCAATAATCTCCGCTTCACTAATTATTGTAATTATTGGCAATTATCGATATTTGGAAAAAAATGATAGGATTATTTTTCGGGATAAATCCGCCTTGTGTCGAGGCGTTTGTGTCTTAGTATTATGGAATCCACGAACGATGGACTGGGGGGGGGGTGCCGCGGGGGGGGGGGGGGGGGGGGGGGGGGGGGGTGCCGCGTGCCGCCCCTCCTGTCCCTGCCCCTCCTCATGCCCCCACTTCTATCCCACCCCCTGCCAGTCCCCCTCCAGCCCCTGCTGCCCCCCCTCCTCTTCAAGTTCTTCGCTCCACTTAACTTAATCACTAATTACGGGGGTGTGAGAAAACTAGTGAGGATAGTGACAGTGAGGATAGTGAGAGTGAGGATAGTGACAGTGATGAGAGTGACAGTGAGGATAGTGACAGTGAGGATAGTGACAGTGATGAGAGTGACAGTGAGGATAGTGACAGTGAGGATAGTGACAGTGATGAGAGTGACAGTGAGGATAGTGACAGTGAGGATAGTGACAGTGATGAGAGTGACAGTGAGGATAGTGACAGTGGTGATAGTGACAGTGAGGATAGTGACAGTGATGATAGTGACAGTGGTGATAGTGACAGTGAGGACAGTGACAATGGTGATAGTGACAGTGAGGACAGTGACAATGGTGATAGTGACAGTGATGATAGTGACAGTGAGGAGAGTGACAGTGATGATAGTGACAGTGAGGATAGTGACAGTGGTGATAGTGACAGTGAGGATAGTGACACTGGTGATAGTGACAGTGAGGATAGTGACAGTGGTGATAGTGACAGTGAGGATAGTGACAGTGGTGATAGTGACAGTGAGGATAAGTGACAGTTGGTGATATGACAGTGAGGATAGTGACAGTGATGATAGTGACAGTGATGATAATGACAGTGAGGATAGTGACAGTGATGATAGTGACAGTGATGATAGTGACAGTGAGGATAGTGACAATGATGATAGTGACAGTGAGGATAGTGACAGTGGTGATAGTGACAGAGGATAGTGACAGTGGTGATAGTGATAGTGAAGTGAGGATAGTGACAGTGGTGATAGTGACAGTGAGGACAGTGACAGTGGTGATAGTGACAGAGGATAGTGACAGTGGTGATAGTGACAGTGAGGATAGTGACAGTGATTATAGTGACAGTGATGATAGTGACAGTGATGATAGTGACAGTGAGGATAGTGACAGTGATGATGGTGACAGTGATGATAGTGACAGTGGTGATAGTGACAGTGATGATGGTGAGTGATGATAGTGACAGTGGTGATAGTGACAGTGATGATAGTGACAGTGATGATAGAGACAGTGATGATAGTGACAGTGATGATAGTGACAGTGGTGATAGTGACAGAGGTGATAGTGACAGTGAGGATAGTGACAGCGGTGACAGTGACAGTGAGGATAGTGACAGTGATGATAGTGACAGTGATGATAGTGACAGTGGTGATAGTGACAGTGAGGATAGTGACAGTGATGATAGTGACAGTGATGATAGTGACAGTGATGATAGTGACAGTGATGATAGAGACAGTGATGATAGTGACAGTGAGGATAGTGACAGTGATGATAGCGACAGTGATGATAGTGACAGTGATGATAGTGACAGTGATAATAGTGACAGTGATGATAGTGACAGTGATGATAGTGACAGTGGTGATAGTGACGGTGAGAATAGTGACAGTGATGATAGTGACAGTGATGATAGTGACAGTGATGATAGTGACAGTGATGATAGTGACAGTGAGGATAGTGACAGTGAGGATAGTGACAGTGATAATAGTGACAGTGATGATAGTGACAGTGATGATAGTGACAGTGATGATAGTGACAGTGGTGATAGTGACAGTGATGATAGTGACAGTGGTGATAGTGACAGAGGATAGTGACAGTGGTGATAGTGACAGTGAGGATAGTGACAGTGATGATAGTGACAGTGATGATAGTGACAGTGATAATAGTGACAGTGATGATAGTGACAGTGATGATAGTGACAGTGATGATAGTGACAGTGGTGATAGTGACAGTGAGGATAGTGACAGTGGTGATAGTGACAGAGGATAGTGACAGTGAGAATAGTGACAGTGGTGATAGTGACAGAGGATAGTGACAGTGGTGATAGTGACAGTGAGGATAGTGACAGTGGTGATAGTGACAGAGGATAGTGACAGTGAGGACAGTGACAGTGGTGATAGTGACAGAGGATAGTGACAGTGGTGATAGTGACAGTGAGGACAGTGACAGTGGTGATAGTGACAGAGGATAGTGACAGTGGTGATAGTGACAGTGAGGATAGTGACAGTGGTGATAGTGATAGAGGATAGTGACAGTGGTGATAGTGATAGAGGATAGTGACAGAGGATAGTGACAGTGAGGATAGTGACAGTGGTGATAGTGACAGTGAGGATAGTGACAGTGGTGATAGTGATAGAGGATAGTGACAGTGGTGATAGTGATAGAGGATAGTGACAGAGGATAGTGACAGTGAGGATAGTGACAGTGAGGATAGTGACAGTGGTGATAGTGACAGTGGTGATAGTGACAGTGAGGATAGTGACAGTGAGGATAGTGACAGTGAGGATAGTGACAGTGAGGATAGTGACAGTGGTGATAGTGACAGTGGTGATAGTGACAGTGGTGATAGTGACAGTGAGGATAGTGACAGTGAGGATAGTGACAGTGAGGATAGTGACAGTGAGGATAGTGACAGTGGTGATAGTGACAGTGGTGATAGTGACAGTGGTTGATAGTGACAGTGAGGATAGTGACAGTGAGGATAGTGACAGTGAGGATAGTGACAGTGGTGATAGTGACAGTGGTGATAGTGACAGTGGTGATAGTGACAGTGAGGATAGTGACAGTGAGGATAGTGACAGTGAGATAGTGACAGTGAGGTATAGTGACAGTGGTGATAGTGACAGTGGATAGTGACAGTGGTGATAGTGACAGTGAGGATAGTGACAGTGAGGATAGTGACAGTGGTGATAGTGACAGTGAGGATAGTGACAGTGAGGATAGTGACAGTGAGGATAGTGACAGTGAGGATAGTGACAGTGAGGATAGTGACAGTGAGATAGTGACAGTGAGGATAGTGACAGTGAGGATAGTGCCACTTGATTCAAACCTCAGCTGTTACCAAAATCATCTGATACCAGAATCAGGTGAGGGAGATATTCATTAGTAAGTCTATCCCTCTCTGTATATACAATATCCCTCTCTCTGTATATACACTATCCCTCTCTGTATATACACTATCCCTCTCTGTATATACACTATCCCTCTCTGTATATACACTATCCCTCTCTGTATATACACTATCCCTCTCTGTATATACACTATCCCTCTCTCTGTATATACACTATCCCTCTCTCTGTATATACACTATCCCTCTCTGTATATACACTATCCCTCTCTGTATATACACTATCCCTCTCTGTATATACACTATCCCTCTCTCTGTATATACACTATCCCTCTCTCTGTATATACACTATCCCTCTCTCTGTATATACACTATCCCTCTCTGTATATACACTATCCCTCTCTCTGTATATACACTATCCCTCTCTGTATATACTCTTCAAGGTGAATATACAGACATATTTTCCTCATGATAAAGTACTGTCTCATCTTTGCTCTCTCAATAAAAAAATGGTGAATCTGATGGAGGCACCAAGGGGAAGGGGATAAGGGGAAGGGGGGAGGGGGAACAGGGAGGTAAGGGGTATGGGGTAGGGGGGCCAGCCTATGGTCTAGGGGGTCAAGGGAAGGTTCGGTTGAATGCATTCTTGACAAAAAGGATCGTGTGAGTGAGGGGACAGTTACTGGAGGATAGTGCCTTGTGTCCCCTACCCTCCCTCCACACCACAGGTGGTGTGGAGGAGAAGAATAGTCAGAGAACTACATATACCAGGGCAGAAGGATAGTTACTGTCATGGCTAGCAGAATAGTGGAGCAGCAGACAATAGTCAGAATAGTGGAGCAGCAGACAATAGTCAGAATAGTGGAGAAGCAGACAATAGTCAGAATAGTGGAGCAGCAGACAATAGTCAGAATAGTGGAGCAGCAGACAATAGTCAGAATAGTGGAGCAGCAGACAATAGTCGAATAGTGGAGCAGCAGACAATAGTCAGAATAGTGGAGCAGCAGACAATAGTCAGAATATGGAGCAGCAGACAATAGTCAGAATAGTGGAGCAGCAGACAATAGTCAGAATAGTGGGAGCACAGACAATAGTCCAGAATAGTGGAGCAGCAGACAATAGTCAGAATAGTGGAGCAGCAGACAATAGTCAGAATAGTGGAGCAGCAGACAATAGTCAGAATAGTGGAGCAGCAGACAATAGTCAGAATAGTGGAGCAGCAGACAATAGTCAGAATAGTGACTGAATCATCAGGAGGTGACCAGTGGAGTGCTACAAGGAGTAGTGTTGAATCTCAGGTTTTACCTGGCATGCATTAGAAACCTGGTTTCAGAAGTGGATTTCTTTATGTTAGAAACCTGGTTTCAGAAGTGGATTCCTCTATGTTAGAAACCTGGTTTCAGAAGTGGATTTCTTTATGTTAGAAACCTGGTTTCAGAAGTGGATTCTTCTATGTTAGAAACCTGGTTTCAGAAGTGGATTCTTCTATGTTAGAAACCTGGTTTCAGAAGTGGATTCTTCTATGTTAGAAACCTGGTTTCAGAAGTGGATTCTTCTATGTTAGAAACCTGGTTTCAGAAGTAATTTTCTTCTATGTTAAAAAACCTTTGGTTTCAAAAAGGGGAAATTCCTTATCTTAGAAACCTGGCTTAAGAAAAAAGGGGGGGTTTCCTCAGTTTTAAAGAAACCTGGTTTCGGGAGGGAGACTTCCTTTTTTAAAAACCGGGGTTTTCAGAAGTGGTTCCTGGGTTTTATTAGAAACCTGGCTTCGGGAAGGGGGATTTGCTCGGTATTAGAAAAACCGGGGGTTAAAGAAGGGGGGACCCCTCATGTTAAAAACCCGGGGTTTCCAGAAGTGGGAATCCTCAGTGTTAAAACCCTGGTTTCAAAAGGGGGGATTTCCTTGTTTTTAAAACCTGGTTTTCAGAAGTGAATCCTCCTGCTAAAATTTCGGGTTTTCCCCAGAAGTGGTTTTCCTCAGTTTTAGAAACCTGGTTTCAAAAAGGGGACCCCCTCAGTTTTTTTAAAAAACCCGGGTTTTCAGAAGGGATTTCCTTTTAATGCCCTGAAAAAAAATTCCCAAAAGCACCTGTGGATGATCAAAAATTAAAGGGGGGTGATGGATACATAGGGCAATAGAACGGTTTAACTTTGGGGGGGGGTTGGGGGAGGGGGAGATGGTTGCGGGGAGTTCAAACCCCCCCAGAAAAAATGAAAAAATTTTCTGAAAAACAGGAGATGGGGAAAAGAAAAAAAAAACTGTAAACGGAGTACAGCTTAGGAAGGTTAAAAGAAAAAACCTTTCCATAAAAACCCTGGGATTATTTTTCCCCCTACAAAACACACCACACCACACACAAACCACACCCCACACCAAAACACACAAACCACACACACACACACACACACGCACACTCACAACCCAAAACCCACACACACATCAAAAACACCCACACACACAAACCCCACGCAAACACCAAACCCCCCAAAACCCACCACACCCACGCCACACCAAACCCCAACAACCACCCCCAACACACCAACAAAATAGCAACCCCCTCACCACCAACACAAAAACCCCAAACAAAACACCCAAAACCAAAATTTACCAAACCAAAAAAAATTCCCCACACACCCCAAAAAACCCACTCACACAACACTTCCCAAAACAACCCCAAAAAAACTTTCACAAAACACCCAAAACCACACCCTTTTTCACAACCCCACCAAAAAAAACCCCTTTTTTCACCCCACAAAAAACATACACACACCACAAACTTTACACACAAAACCCAAAAAAAAACCCCAAAAAACACATACCCCAAAACACAACACCCACCCCCTTATACCACCCCACCAAAACCATAACACACACACACAACACAAAAAATTTTACACACACAAAACACACCACACACACACACCCCCAAACCCTTTAACCCCAAAACACCCCACAAAACACACAAACATACACACACACACAAAATAATAAAAAGTGGGACTTCCGGAAATTTTTTTAAAACAAAAGAAAAAAAAGGGATGAGAATATTAAAACTGTAAAAAAAAACCAGTTTTTAAGGGAGAGAGAGGAGATTTTAAAAGGGGAGAGAAGAGGAGAAAGAGAGGGAGAGAGAGGGAAGAGAGAGAAGAGAGAAGAGAGGGGAGGAGAGCGAGAGGAGGGAGACTGGGGGGGAGAGATGGGGAGAAAATTTTGAAAGAGGGGAAAATGGGGAAAGAGGGGAGGAGGGGAGGAGAGAGAGTATGAAGAAGAGTGAGAGAGAAAGAGAGAGAGGGGAGGAGTGAGGGGGTTTTTAAGGGAGAATGGTTATATGGTTTGGGGGGGGGGGGGGGGGGGGGGGGGGGGGAAGAATAAAAGGGTGGGGGGTTTTTTTTTTGTTTTTTTTTTTTCCTTTCCTTTTCCCTTTTTTTTATTTATTTTCTCTCTTCTTCCCCCCTTTTCCCCCTCTTTATTCTCTCTCCCCCCTTCCCCCCTCCCCCTCCCCCCTCTCCCCCTCTTTTTCCCCCCACCTCCCTCCCCCTCTCCCCCTTTAAAAAAAATCTCTCTCCCCCTCTCTCCCCCCCAATTCTTTTCTCTCTTCCCCCTTTTCCTCTCCTCCTCTCCTCACTCCTCCTCTCCACTCCTCCTCTTCTCCTCTCCCTCTCCTTTCCTCTCTCTTCTCCCCTTCTCTTCTCCATCTCTCTCCCTCTCTCCCCCCCTCTTCTACTCCTTTTCCCCCCCCCCCCTTCCCCCCCTCCCCCCAACCTCTCTCTCCATCCCTCACTCCCCTCCCCCCCCCCCTCCATCCTCACTCACCCCCCCCCCTCCTCCTTCTCTCTCCTCTCCCCCCTCTCTCCTCCCTCCTCACATCTCTCTTCTCCCCTCTCCCCCTCTCTCTTTTCCCTCTCTCTACCCGTCCTCCCCTCCCCTTTTCCCACCTCCTCCTCTCCTCTCTTCTCTCTCTCTCTCTTCTCAGCCCTCCCCACTCTTCCCCTTCCCCAACATCTTATGCTTACAATGTTTCCATACTCGAGTCTTTCCTGGGTTTTGTATGATCTCAGATGGAGTGGTTTGGGAAGGGTTACAGCCAGAGAAGTTTTTGCTGGCTCCCGTTTGTGGGGAAAAAACTTGATTAACACTGTCCCCGAAGTGGATCCCAAAGGGGGTATTTTGACAATATTGGCCTTGTTTCTAACAGGAAGGCCCCCCACATCCCCCCTGTGTTTAAAGGTTGCTGAAATGACAGATTATCCCGGGTGGGGCCAGGCGAGAGATGGACGTCTTGCTCTGTTTTTTCTACTCTGTCCAAACGTCCCCCAGATGAAGGGGGAGGGGGGCAGGCAAAACCCAAAAAAGGGACAAACTCAAGGGGTGAGGTTTCTTGTGCCTCGTAAAAGAATCTTTTCCCAAAAATTTTTTCAAGTTTGATGCGAGATACGGCGAAGGGCTGTAAACTTCCTGGGTGCCCTTTTTTGCAAGATTTACAACATGGTTTTTTCATGGTCAGTATGGGAGTCAAATTTTACCCCCCAAAGGGTATCAACTTCTTCTCCCGGTTTTCCAAATTCCTCCCATTCATCCTTTCTACCCCCTTTCTTTTCTCTGTTTTCTCTCTCTCCTTTTCTCTCCCCTCCCCCTCTTTCCTCTCTCTCCTCTCTTTTTACAGGGCTTTACAAAAAGGGTTTGGTTTCTAACTTTTTTTTTACAAGCTAATGGCGTTTCCTACCCTCTGTGGGGGCCCGATTTGGGGAAATTTTGGGAACCCCTCTTGGGGCCAGAGGGTTTAAGTTGAAAATCTGTGTGTCCCGATGGTGAAGTTGGAACCAACTGTGTGCCAATGGTGAAGTTGGGAAAAAATTTTTGTTGGGGCCCGATGGTGAAGTTGGAACCCCTCTGTGTGCCCGATGGGAAGTTGGAACCCTCTGTGGGCCCGATGGTGAAGTTTGGAAAACCCCCCCGAAAGGGGCAGATGGTTTAAATTGGAACATCTGTGGGCCCGATGAAGTTGGAACCATCTGTGGGCCAGTGGTGGGAAGTTGGAACAAATCTGTGGGCCAGAGGGGGAAAGTTGGAAACCCTCTGAGGGGGAGATGTTTTAAATTGGAACCATCTGTGGGGCCCGAGAAGTTTGGGAAACCCTCTGGGGCCAGAAAGGTGAAGTTTTGGGAAAAAAAATTTTGGGCCCCGATGGTGAAGTTGGAACCCTTGGGGCCAGATGGTGAAGTTGGAAAACCTTTTGGGGGTCCCGATTTGAAGTTGGAACCAACTGTGGGCCAGATGGTGGGTTGGGAAACCCTCTTTGGGCCCCGGGGGCGAAATTGTATCTGTCCCCGCTGTGGGGCCCGGCCCGAGATGAGTCGTCCCTTTTACTACTCTCTATTTTTTCTTCCCATTCTGTGTGTTTGTGTGGTTGGGGTGGTTTTGGTGTTTTGTGTGTTGTGTGGTGTGTGTGTTGTGTGTGTGTGTGTTTTGGTGTGTGGTGTGTGTGTGTTGTGTGTTTTTTGTTTTGTGTGTGTTGTGTGTGTGTTTTTTGTGTGTTGTGTTGTGTGTGGTGTACCACCTATTTGTACTCACCTTTTTGTGGTTGCGGGGGGCGAGTCCCCAGCTCCTGGCCCCCCCCCTCTTCGCTGATTGCACTAGGGCCTCTTCTCCCCCGCCCCATGAGTTTATAAAACCCCGCTTAAATCTTTTGTATTGGGTTTTTTTTCCTACTACATCACTTTCTAGGCCATTCCACGGCCTGACTACTCTATGACTGAAGAAAAACTCCTAACATCCCTTTTATTCATCTATGGTAGGGGATGCATGTCATTCTTACTACGAGGCGACGTCTCGCCCTTGTCTTCCCCTTTCGTTTCCCGCAGGTCAGTGTATGTGTCAGCAGTGTGTACACCAGCTATGTATGTTTGCTTATGTACAGGTATACACATGTACATATACGTAATGTATTATGTATCATACATAAATACATATCATACGTAGTGTAAATTGGGATAATGTATATCCACTGTTGTCCCATGTTCACAAATGTTCACCACAACTGTTATATGGTAGTGTGCATAGTGTACATTAGCTGGTGAACACACCTGTGGCACATTGTATACCTGGAGAGGTACACTAATCTCTGGACTGTTCACGTGGGTTATGGAGTGTGGTTGCGAGTGTACCAGGCAACATCACCCTCCTGGTCAACACACTCTGGGAGACAGTGTTTAGACTGCTACCAGTTGGGCCATCGACTGTCAAGGCCTTCCAGTCATTTCTTAATTCACTATTTCATGCCTAGGTCTATTTTGGGGGGAATAGGGTATGAGTCGTGCCCTCTGGTGGGGCATACAAGGGTTGGGTAGTGACGGAGAGTGGTAAATACGTAAGGGTCATTCCAGAGGTGTATAGTTTTCTGCTCTCTCTTTCTCTCTGTCTCCCTTTCTCTCTGTCTCTCTGTCTCCCTCTCTCACAATTGACCAGGCCACTCAGGACAGTATCATACTGGACGAATCATACAAATCATACCAAATCAACCTCTTCATTGTGGTTGTATGCAAATGTGAGAGAGGAGGAGAAGGTATGAATAATTTAGAGAGAGAGAGAGAAAGAGAGGGAGAGAGAGAGAGAAGTGAAATAGTGGGGAAGAGGTATTGGATGAGGTTGAGGGGAGAGGGGTGCAAGTTAGGGAGGGGGAAGTGAGGTTGATAATGGGGGTGGTGTTCCCCCATTAGTTTAAATGGAGGGTGGGTTTGTCCCTACCCCTTAATCACCCCTCTTGGAGAGTCTTGTCCACTCTTCCCCCACCCTCCCCTCCCTATCTCCCCTTTCCATTACTACCCATGCTACAATTTCCCCTCTCCTCACCCCTACTATCACGACTATTGTACTATGTATGTGTGTGTGTGTGTGTGTGTGTGTGTGTGTGTGTGTGTGTGTGTGTGTGTGTGTGTGTGTGTGTGTGTGTGTGTGTGTGTGTGTGTGTACTCACCTAATTGTGGTTGCAGGGGTCGATTCATAGCTCCTGGCCCCGCCTCTTCACTGACTCCCACTAGGTCCTCTCTCTCCCTGCTCCATGAGCTTTATCATACCTCGTCTTAAAGCTATGTATGGTTCCTGCCTCCACTACGTCACTTCCCAAACTGTTCCACTTCCTGACAACTCTGTGACTGAAGAAATACTTCCTAACATCCCTGTGACTCATCTGAGTCTTCAACTTCTAATTGTGTCCCCTTGTTGCTGTGTCCCATCTCTGGAACATCCTATCTCTTTCCACCCTATCTATTCCAAGCACTATTGTGTATGTCGTTATCATGTAGGCTTCGTCACATATTGCCGGTGAGGAATGTGTTCAGGATGTGTCCAGTGAAGGCTTTCACTTGGTTGTCAACATCCTCTTGGAGAAGAGCATTCCAGTCGGTGGTGGCGACTCAGAGCAAAGGGCTGGCCAATTACCTCTTTCCCATAGCCAGGTTGTGTGTGTGGACTCCTCACCTCGTT
>NC_069471.1:22966023-22978523 GCF_026875155.1 Cherax quadricarinatus | reverse complement strand
GTGTCTCCCTTCCTTCAGTGTCTCCCTTCCTTCAGTGTCACCCTTTCCTTCAGTGTCACCCTTCCTTCAGTGTCTCCCTTCCTTCAGTGTCTCCCTTCCTTCAGTGTCACCCTTCCTTCAGTGTCACCCTTCCTTCAGTGTCACCCTTCCTTCAGTGTCTCCCTTCCTTCAGTGTCTCCCTTCCTTCAGTGTCTCCCTTCCTTCAGTGTCTCCCTTCCTTCAGTGTTCGTCCCTTCCTTCAGTGGTGAAAGAGGGGGAAGGGGAAGGGGGAGGAGGGGAGGAGGGGATGGGGAGAGGGGGGGGGGAGGGGGAGGGGTAGAGGAGGGGGTGGGGGGTAGGGGGGATTTATCAACTGGACGTAATTTCTTTTCTGGTTGGACAGACAGTTTTGTATGTTCCATCAGACTGTGTGTGTCTGTGTATGAATGTATGTATGTCAGTGTGTATGTATGTGGTGCAGAATAGGTAAAGTTCGTTAATTATCAATAACTCATTTAAAATTAAGACCTACGTTTACTGATATATTTTTTTTTCATTTATGTTGACGTTAAAATTAATAATATTGTACCAAAAGAACCTTAGGAAACTTACCTGACCTTATTATAACAAGCGTGAATTAATTTAATTAATTCCAACTAAATATATTTTAGATAAGGTTACAATAATCTAATAATGAACACAATTAAATATTTTTTTTTTTCGTTAGGCTCAAAATGATTTTTTTGCGAAATTATTGGATACACAAATTTTCGCTTGCCTTATTCGGCAAGAAGAACGTTGCTATTTAAGCCAAAATCCAAAGATTTACCTGTTTCTCTGCTCTGGGCATCTGATCTCCCAAGCCTCCCTGATCTCCCCAGCCTCCCTGATCTCCCCAGCCTCCCTGATCTCCCCAGCCTCCCTGATCTCCCCAGCCTCCCTGATCTCCCCAGCCTCCCTGATCTCCCCAGCCTCCCTGATCTCCCCAGCCTCCCTGATCTCCACCAGCCTCCCTGATTCCTCCCCAGCCTCCCTGATCTCCCCAGCCTCCCTGATCTACCCAGCCTCCCTGATCTCCCCAGCCTCCCTGATCTCCCAGCCTCCTACCTGATCCCACCCCAGCCTCCCTGATCTCCCCACCTCCCTGATCTCCCAGCCTCCCTGATCTACCCAGCCTCCCTGATCTCCCCAGCCTCCCTGATCACCCCAGCCTCCCTGATCTCCCAGCCTCCCTGATCTCCCCAGCCTCCCTGATCTCCCCAGCCTCCCTGATCTCCCCAGCCTCCCTGATCTCCCCAGCCTCCCTGATCTCCCCACCTCCCTGATCTCCCCAGCCTCCCTGATCTCCCCAGCCTCCCTGATCTACCCAGCCTCCCTGATCTCCCCCAGCCTCCCTGATCTCCCCAGCCCCCTGATCTACCCAGCCTCCCTGATCTCCCCAGCCTCCCTGATCTACCCAGCCTCCCTGATCTCCCCAGCCTCCCTGATCTACCCAGCCTCCCTGATCTCCCCAGCCTCCTGATCTCCCCAGCCTCCCTGATCTCCCCAGCCTCCCTGATCTACCCAGCCTCCCTGATCTCCCCAGCCTCCTGATCTACCCAGCCTCCTTGATCTCCCCAGCCTCCCTGATCTACCCAGCCTCCCTGATCTACCCAGCCTCCCTGATCTACCCAGCCTCCCTGATCTACCCAGCCTCCCTGATCTCCCCAGCCTCCCTGATCTACCCAGCCTCCCTGATCTCCCCAGCCTCCCTGATCTCCCCAGCCTCCCTGATCTACCCAGCCTCCCTGATCTCCCCAGCCTCCCTGATCTACCCAGCCTCCCTGATCTCCCCAGCCTCCCTGATCTACCCAGCCTCCCTGATCTCCCAGCCTCCTGATCTCCCCAGCCTCCCTGATCTCCCCAGCCTCCCTGATCTACCCAGCCTCCCTGATCTCCCCAGCCTCCCTGATCTACCCAGCCTCCTTGATCTCCCCAGCCTCCCTGATCTACCCAGCCTCCCTGATCTACCCAGCCTCCCTGATCTACCCAGCCTCCCTGATCTACCCAGCCTCCCTGATCTCCCCAGCCTCCCTGATCTACCCAGCCTCTCTGATCTACCCAGCCTCCCTGATCTCCCCAGCCTCCCTGATCTCCCCAGCCTCCCTGATCTCCCCAGCCTCCCTGATCTCCCCAGCCTCCCTGATCTACCCAGCCTCCCTGATCTCCCCAGCCTCCCTGATCTACCCAGCCTCCCTGATCTCCCCAGCCTCCCTGATCTCCCCAGCCTCCCTGATCTCCCCAGCCTCCCTGATCTACCCAGCCTCCCTGATCTCCCCAGCCTCCCTGATCTACCCAGCCTCCTTGATCTCCCCAGCCTCCCTGATCTCCCCAGCCTCCCTGATCTACCCAGCCTCCCTGATCTCCCCAGCCTCCCTGATCTACCCAGCCTCCTTGATCTCCCCAGCCTCCCTGATCTACCCAGCCTCCCTGATCTACCCAGCCTCCCTGATCTCCACACCTCTCTGCCCTGGGCATCTGTACACAAGCTGCCCTCCTGTATTAGTCTCCTGAGGCACTGGGCACTAGCCAATATATACTTCGTTTATGTGGGTTTAAATCCCATAGACTGACCAGGTTTAATCTCCCTGATGTATGTTAAACCTCACTGCTGTTAAGAATGGTTTATAATTACACCAGAGATGATGATAATTCTGATATAATTTACATGAAATCTGGCTTCATGTTAAATATCTCTGGTTTAAAATTAACTGAGTTAATTTAGCATGAGAATGGAAATGATAATATACAATTGTTAAGTTAACACAGTGTCTGGGTTTGTGGTTCTTGTTAATAAGTGGGAGATGAAGGAAGATGTGGATAGAAGTGAATGATAACAACACCTCTGGTTAGGTTTAACATGAGTATACTGGGTGTTTTATAATGATGTACCCGATTTCAAGGCAAATTGCACTGAAATCGGGTCTGTCATTTCGAAACACATGGTGTTATTGTCTCTCAGTGGCTCTGAGGTGGCTGCGAGACAGTTAATCTTTGGGAGCTTCAGGTGGAGGTTCCAGATCTTAGAGGCTTTTATGTATACCTGGAGTATACCTGGAGTATACCTGGAGAGGATTGCAAAAAATCTAAGATCTGGAACCTCCACCTGAAGCTCCCAAAGATTAACTGTCTCGCAGCCACCTCAGAGCCACTGAGAGACAATAACACCATGTGTTTCGAAATGGGCCCGACCGATTTCAGTGCAATTTGCCTTGAAATCGGGGGACATCATTATAAAACACCCAGTATACTCATGTTAAACCTAACCAGAGGTGTTGTTATCATTCACTTCTTTTCCACATCTTCCTTTATCTCCCACTTAATTTAAAAAGAACCACAAACCCAGACAAATGTGTTAACTTAACAATTGTATATTATCATTTCCATTCTCATGCTAAATTAACTCAGTTAATTTTAAACCAGAGATATTTAACATTGAAAACCAGATTTCATGTAAATTATATCAGAATTATCATTTATCTCTGGTGTAATTATAAACCATTCTTAACAGCAGTGAGGTTTAACATACATCAGGGAGATTAACCCTGGTCAGTCTATGGGATTTAAACCCACATAAACGAAGTATATATTGGCTAGTGCCCAGTGCTCAGGAGACTATACAGGAGGGCAGCTTGTGTACAGATGCCCAGGGGAGAGAGGTGTGGAGATCAGGGAGGCTGGGTAGATCAGGGAGGCTGGGTAGATAGGGAAAGGCTGGGGAGATCAAGGAGGCTGGGTAGATCAAAGGGAGGGTGGGGAGATCGGGGGCTGGGTAGATCAGGAGGCTGGGGAGATCAGGGAGGCTGGGAGATCAAGGAGGCTGGGTAGATCAGGGGGCTGGGGAGATCAGGGAGGCTGGGTAGATCAGGGAGGCTGGGGAGATCAGGGAGGCTGGGGAGATCAGGGAGGCTGGGGAGATCAGGGAGGCTGGGGAGAAACAGGGAGGCTGGGGAGATCAGGGAGGCTGGGTAGATCAGGGAGGCTGGGGAGATCAGGGAGGGGGGGAGATCAGGGGGGCTGGGGAGATCAGGGAGGCTGGGGAGATCAGGGAGGCTGGGTAGATCAGGGAGGCTGGGTAGATCAGGGAGGCTGGGGGAGATCAGGGAGGCTGGGTAGATCAGGGAGGCTGGGTAGATCAGGGAGGCTGGGTAGATCAGGGAGGCTGGGGAGATCAGGGAGGCTGGGGAGATCAAGGAGGCTGGGTAGATCAGGGAGGCTGGGGAGATCAGGGAGGCTGGGTAGATCAGGGGGGCTGGGGAGATCAGGGAGGCTGGGGAGATCAGGGAGGCTGGGAGATCGGAGGCTGGGGAGATCAGGGAGGCTGGGGAGATCGGGAGGTGGGTAGATCAGGGAGGCTGGGGAGATCAGGGAGGCTGGGTAGATCAGGGAGGCTGGGGAGAAAAGGAGGCTGGGGGGGATCAGGGAGGCTGGGTAGATCAGGGAGGCTGGGGAGATCAGGGAGGCTGGGTAGATCAGGAGGCTGGGTAGATCAGGGAGCTGGGTAGATCAGGGAGGGCTGGGTAGATCAGGGGGGCTGGGGAGATCAAGGAGGCTGGGTGATCAGGGAGGCTGGGGAGATCAGGGAGGTGGGTAGATCAGGGAGGCTGGGGAGATCAGGAGGCTTGGGGAGATCAGGAGGCTGGGGAGATCAGGGAGGCTGGGTAGATCAGGGAGGCTGGGGAGATCAAGGGAGGCTGGGTAGATCAGGGAGGGGTGGGGGATCAGGGAGGCTGGGTAGATCAGGGAGGCTGGGGAGATCAGGGAGGCTGGGGAGATCAGGGAGGCTGGGTAGATCAGGGAGGCGGGGGAGTCAGGGAGGGCTGGGGAGATCAGGGAGGCTGGGTAGATCAGGGAGGCTGGGGAGATCAGGGAGGCTGGGGAGATCAGGGAGGCTGGGGAGATCAGGGAGGCTGGGGAGATCAGGGAGGCTGGGGAGATCAGGAGGCGGGAGATCAGGGAGGCTGGGGAGATCAGGGAGGCCCTGGGGAGATCAGGGAGGCTGGGTAGATCAGGGAGGCTGGGGAGATCAGGGAGGCTTGGGAGATCAGATGCCCAGAGCAGAGAAACAGGTAAATCTTTGGATTTTGGCTTAAATAGCAACGTTCATTCTTGCCGAATAAGGCAAGCGAAATTTTTTGTATCCAAAAATTTCGCAAAAAAATCATTTTGAGCCTAACGAAAAAAAAAAATATTTAATTGTGTTCATTATTAGATTATTGTAACCTTATCTAAAATATATTTAGTTGGAATTAATTAAATTAATTCACGCTTGTTAAATAAGGTCAGGTAAGTTTCCTAAGGTTCTTTTGGTACAATATTATTAATTTTAACGTCAACATAAATGAAAAAAAAATATATCTGTAAACGTAGGTCGTAATTTTAAATGAGTTACTGATAATTAACGAACTTTACCTATTCTGCACCACATACATACACACTGACATACATACATTCATACACAGACACACACAGTCGATGGAACATACAAAACTGTCTGTCCAACCGAAAAAAAAATTACCCTCCAGCTGATAAATCCCCCCCCTACCCCCCCCCCCCTCCTATACCCCCCCCTTCCCCCTCCCCCCTTCCCCCCTCCCCTTCCCCTCCCCATCCCCCTCCCCCTCCCCTTCCCCCTCTTTCACCACTGAAGGAAGGGGAGACACTGAAGGAAGGGAGACACTGAAGGAAGGGAGACACTGAAGGAAGGGAGACACTGAAGGAAGGGAGACACTGAAGGAAGGGAGACACTGAAGGAAGGGAGACACTGAAGGAAGGGGACACTGAAGGAAGGGGGGGACACTGAAGGAAGGGAGACACTGAAGGAGGGAACTAAGGAAGGGGACACTGAAGAAAGGGTGACACTGAAGAAGGGAGACACTAAAGGGAAAGGGAGACACTGAAGGAAGGGAGACACTGAAGGAAGGGGACACTGAAGGAAGGGAACACTGAAGGAAGGGAAAAAGAAGGAAAAGGGTGACACTGAAGGGAAAGGGAGACACTGAAGAAGGGGACACTGAGGAAGGGAGACACTGAAGGAGGGAGACACTGAAGGAAGGAGACCATTTAAAGGAAGGGGACATAAAGGAAGGAGACACTGAAGGAAGGGAGACCCTGAAGAAGGAGACACTGAAGGAAGGAGACACTGAAGGAAGGGAGACACTGAACGAAGGGAGACACTGAAAGGGATCTAAAGGAGGGAGATCTGAAGGAAGGGAACACTTAAAGGGAAAGGGGAGATTACTAAAGGGAAAGGGGAGATACTGGGAGGGAGATACTGAAGGAAGGAGACACTGAAGGAAGGGAAAATTGAGGAAGGGAGATTTAAAGGGAAGGGGTACTGAAGGAAGGGAGATACTGAAGGAAGGAGACACTGAAGGAAGGGAGTTTACTGAAGGAAGGGAGATTACTAAAGGAAGGGAGATACTGAAGGAAAGGGGAGACACTGAAGGAAGGGAGATACTGAGAAGGGAGATACTGAAGGAAGGGAAGATACTGAAGGAAGGAGATACTGAAGGAAGGGAGACACTGAAGGAAGGAGACACTGAAGGAGGGAGACATGAAGAAGGAGACATTTGAAGGGGGAGATACTGAAGAAGGAGATACTGAAGGAAGGGAGTTTACTGAAGGAAGGGAGCACTGAAGAGGGAACACTAAGGGAAAGGGAGACACTGAAGGAAGGGAGAAAACTAAAGGGAGGGAGACACTGAAGGAAGGGAGACACTGAGAAGGGAGACACTAAAGGAAGGGTGACACTGAGGAAAGGGAACACGGGAAGAAGGAGACATTTGAAGGAAGGGAGACCTGAAGGAAGGGAGATTTAAGAAGGAGATACTGAAGGAAGGGAGACGGGGAGAATCAATTTTCACGGGCTTCCTTTAAAAGCAGCTGCATTAAATCACAAAAACGACTAAAAGTCCCTCCTCCCTCCCTCCTCCCTCCTCCCTCCCTCCCCCCCCTCCCTCCCTCCCCCCTCCCTTCCTCCTCCTTCATCACAGACCCATACACTCCCCCCTTCAACTGTCCACTCTGTCCCTTTACTTGTTTCCCTTGGCACCTCCCCCCCTTTTACGGCCCTCCCTTCCCTTTCTATGTACCCCCTTTCCCCTTTACTGGCACCTCCCTTCCCCTTTTCCTTGCACCTCCTTCCCTTTACTGGCACCTCCCTTCCCTTTACTTGCACCTCCTTCCCTTCACTGGCACCCTCCTTCCCTTTACCTGCACCTTCTTCCCTTCACTGGCACCTCCCTTTCCCTTTACTTGCACCCCCTTTCCCCTTCACTGGCTCCTCCTTCCCTTTCTGAACCTCCTTCCCTTCACTGGCACCTCCTTCCCTTTACTGGCACCTCCTTCCCTTCACTGGCACCTCCTTCCCTTACTGGCACCTCCTTCCCTTCACTGGCACCTCCTTCCCTTTACTGGCACCTCCTTCCCTTCACTGGCACCTCCTTTCCCCTTCACTGGCACCCCCTTTTCCCTTTAATGGCACCTCCTTCCCTTCACTGGCACCCCTTCCCTTTACTGGCACCCCCTTTCCCCTTTCCCTGGCACCCCCTTTCCCTTCACTGGCACCCCCTTTCCCCTTCACTTGCACCTCCTTCCCTTTAACTGGCACCCCCTTTCCCTTCACTGGCACCCCCTTCCATTCACGGGACCTCCTTCCTTCACTGGCACCTCCTTCCCTTCACTGGCACCTCCTTCCCTTCACTGGCACCTCCTTCCCTTCACTGGCACCTCCTTCCCTTCACTGGCACCTCCTTCCCTTCACTAGCACCTCCTTCCCTTCACAAGCACCTTGCAACTTTTGACCTCTTACGCTGTACTCCGTCCGCAGTCATTTTTGACCTTCCCCAAGTTTCATAATCTTGAACTTGGTGGGATTAAACTCCAGGAGCCAGTTACTGGACCAGGCTTCCAGCCTGTCCGGATCACCTTGTAGGCTTTTCTGAACCTGGTCCACTTGTATTCCCCACATTAGTCTTATATCTGCAAACAGGGATACCTCTGAATCTATCCCAGAAACAGGGATACCTCTGAATCTATCCCAGAAACAGGGATACCTCTGAATCTATCCCAGAAACAGGGATACCTCTGGATCTATCCCGAAACAGGGATACCTCTGAATTCCCAAACAGGGATACCTTGAATCTATCCAAAACAGGGATACCTCGAATCTATCCGAAACAGGATACCTCTGAGTCTATCCAGAAACAGGGATACCTCTGAATTATCCAGAAACAGGATTCTGATCTATCCCAAACAGGGATACTTGAACTTCCCAGAAACAGGGAAACTCTGATCTTCCCAGACGAATACCCCGAATCTATCCCGAAACAGGGATACCTCTGATCTTCCGAAACAGGGTACCTCTGAACATCAGAAACAGGGATACCTCTGAATCTATCCAGAAACAGGGATACCTCGATCTATGCCAGAAACAGGATACCCTGATCTTCCCAGAAACAGGATACCTCTGAACATCCAGAAACAGGATACTCTGAATCTATCCCAGAAACAGGGTACCTAATCTATCCAGAAACAGGGATACCTCTGATCTGTCCAGAAACAGGGTACCTCTGAATCTATCCCCGAAACAGGGATACCCGAATCTATCCAAAACAGGATCCTTGAATCTGTCCAGAACAGGGAATCCTAATCTACCCAGAACGGATACTCTGAATCTATCCCAGAAAAGGATACCTCTGAATCTATCCCAAAACAGGGATACTCTGAATCTATCCAGAAACAGGGTACATTTAATCTATCCCAGAAAAGGTACCTTGAATCTATCCAGAGCAGGGATACCTCTGATATAAAACAGGATACCTCTGAACTATCCCGACAGGATACTTCTATCTATCCAGAACAGGGATACTCGAATCTACCCAGAGACAGGGATACCTTGATCATCCCGAAACAAGGATACCTAGAATCTATCCCAGAAACAGGATACCTCGAATCTATCCCGAACAGGTACCTCTGATCTATCCCAGAAACATGATACCCTGAATCGTCCCAAAAACAGGATATCTCCGAATCTATCCCAGAAACAGGGATACCTTGAATCATCCCAAAAAGGGAACCTCTGAATCTTCCCAAAACAGGGATACCCTGAATCTATCCAGAAACAGGATACTCTGATCTATCCAGAAACGGATACCTCTGAACTATCCAGAACGGAACCTCGAATTTTTCCAAACGATACCTTGAATCTATCCCAGAAACAGGGATACTCTGAATCTATTCAGAAACATGGATACCTCCGAACTATCCAGAACAGGATACCCTGAGCTATCCAGAAAAGTACCTCTGAATCTATCCCAGAACTCCGAATTATCCAGAAACAGGGATACCCTGAATCTATCCCAGAAACAGGGAACTCTGAATCTTTCCCAGAAACAGGTACTATGAATCTACCCAGAAACAGGATACCTCTGAATCTATCCCAAACGGATACCTCTGAATCTGTCCCAGAAACAGGGATACCTGAATCTGTCCCAGAAACAGGTACCTCCGATCTATCCCAGAAACGGGATACCTCTGAATCATCCGAAACAGGGAACCTCTGAATCTATCCAGAAACAGGGATCCTGATTATCCCAGAAACAGGGACCTCTAATCTATCCAGAAACGGGATCTCTGAATCTATCCGAACAGGATACTCTGACTTCCCAGAAACAGGATACTGAATCTATTCCAGAACAGGGATACCTCGAATCTGTCCAGAACGGATACTTGAATCTATCCAGAAACAAGGATACTCTGAATCTATCCCAGAAACAGGGATACCTTGATCTATCCCAGAAAATGGTACCTCTGATCTGTCCCAAACAGGATATCTCTGATCTATCCCAGAAACAGGTACTCTGAATCTATCCCAAACAGGGATACTCTGAATCTCCCAGAAACAGGATACCTCGAATCTATCCCCAGAAACAGGATACATCGAACTATCCCAAAACGGGTACTCTGAATTACCCAGAAACAGGGATACCCTGAATTTTTCCCAGAAACAGGGATACTCTGAATCTATCCAAAACAGGGATACTCTGAACTATTGGAATGGATTGAACTTCCCAGGAACAGTGTACCCGAATCTTCCAGCCTTCTGGATCACCCTAGAAAAGGGTTTTGAACCTATCCATTGTACACATTACTCGAATCTTCAAAAAAGGGATACCTCTGAATCTATCCCAGAAACAGGGATACCTCTGAATCTATCCAGAAACAGGGTACCTACTGAATCTATCCCAGAAACAGGGATACCTCTGAATCTATCCAGAAACAGGGATACCTCTGAATCTATCCCAAAAACAGGGATACCTCTGAATCTATCCCAGAAACAGGGATACCTCCGAATCTATCCAGAAACAGGAACTCTGACACCCAGAAACAGGGATACTCTGAATCTATCCAGAAACAGGGATACCTCTGAATCTATCCCAGAAACAGGGATACCTCTGAATCTATCCCAGAAACAGGGATACCTCTGAATCTATCCCAGAAACAGGGTACCTCTAATTATCCCAGAACAGGGATACCTCTGAATCTATCCAGAACAGGATACCTCTGAATCCATCCCGAAACAGGGATACCTCTGAATCTATCCAGAAACAGGGATACCTCTGAATCTACTCCCAGAAACAGGGATACCTCTGAATCTATCCCAGAAACAGTGGATACCTCTGAATCTATCCCAGAAACAGGGGATACCTCTGAATCTATCCCAGAAACAGGGATACCCTGAATCTATCCCGAAACAGGGATACCTCTGAATCTATCCCAGAAACAGGGATACCTCTGAATCTATCCCAGAAACAGGGATACCTCTGAATCTATCCCAGAAACAGGGATACCTCTGAATCTATCCCAGAAACGGGGATACCTCTGAATCTGTCCCAGAAACAGGGATACCTCTGAATCTTTCCCAGAAACAGGGATACCTCCTGAATCTATCCCAGAAACAGAGGATACCTCTGAATCTATCCCAGAAGAACAGGGATACCTCTGAATCTATCCCAGAAACAGGGATACCTCTGAATCTATCCCAGAAACAGGGATACCTCTGAATCTATCCCAGAAACAGGGATACCTCTGAATCTATCCCAGAAACAGGGATACCTCTGAATCTATCCCAGAAACAGGGATACCTCTGAATCTGTCCCAGAAACAGGGATACCTCTGAATCTATCCCAGAAACAGGGATACCTCTGAATCTATCCCAGAAACAGGGATACCTCTGAATCTTCCAGAAACAGGGATACCTCTGAATTTATTTCCCAGAAACAGGGATACCTCTGAATCTATCCCAGAAACAGGGATACCTCTGAATCTATCCCAGAAACAGGGATACCTCTGAATCTATCCCAGAAACAGGGATACCTCTGAATCTATCCCAGAAACAAGGATACCTCTGAATCTGTTCCAGAAAAAGGGATACCTCTGAATATATCACAGAAACAGGGATACCTCTGAATCTTCCCAGAAACAGGATACCTCGAATCTATCCCAGAAAACAGGGATACCTCTGAATCTATCCCAGAAACAGGGATACCTCTGAATCTATCCCAGAAACAGGGATACCTCTGAATCTATCCCAGAAACAGGGATACCTCTTGAATCTATCCAGAAACAGGGGGTACCTCTGAATCTTCCCAGAAACAGGGATACCTCTGAATCTATCCCAGAAAAAGGATACCCCTGAAACTATCCCAGAACAGGGATACCTTTTGAATCTATCCCCGAAAAGGGATACCTCTGAATCTTCCCAGAAACAGGGAAAACCTCTGAATCTATCCCCGAAACAGGGATACCTCTGAATCTATCCCAGAAACAGGGATACCTCTGAATCTGTCCCCAGAAACAGGGATACCCCTGAATCTTCCCAGAAACAGGGATACCTCTGAATCTATCCCCGAAAAAAGGGTCCTCGAAAACTATCCCCGAAAAAGGGAAACCCCTGAATCATCCCAAAAAAAGGGAAAATCTAATCTATCCCAGAAACCCGGGGTACCCCTGAAAACTATCCCCGACGGGGGGTCCCCGAACTATTCCAGAAACAGGGATACCTCTGAATCTATCAGAGAAAAGGGGTACTTCTGAATCTATCCGAAACGGGATACCCTGAATCTTCCGAACAGGGGGTACTTGAATCTATCCCCGAAAAAAGGGGATACCTAGAACTATCCCAGAAACGGGTACCTCTAATCTTCCCAGAAACAGGGATACCCCTGAATTATCCCGAAAAAAGAATTTAAAACTTTGAATTATCCCCGAAAGGGATACCTTGAATCTAACCCCAAAAAAGGGATACCCCTGAATCTATCCCCAAACGGGGGACCTTGATCTATCCCGAAACAGGGGTAAACTGAAACTACCCCGAAACAGGGTTCCTCTGAAAATTTTTCCAAAAGGGAAGAACCCCGAAACAGGGATACTCTGAATCTATCCCCGAAACAGGGTACCCCTGAAATTTTTTCCCAGGG
>NC_069471.1:22942969-22965523 GCF_026875155.1 Cherax quadricarinatus | reverse complement strand
CTAATGCTAGGTAAAAAAAACATGGACAGCAGTAGGGGTGACAAATCCCGTACCTACTTACTGCAGGTGAACAGGCAGCGGTATGGGGGACTAATACCCAGGTACCTACTTCTGCTGGGTAACATGTACAGCGGGTATAAGGTGACTAATACCCTGGTACCTACAACTGCTAGGTGAAATGGCAGCGGGGTATGAGGGACAATCCCCGTACCTATTTAAAACTAGGTGAACGGGGACCAGGTATGAGGTGTAATACCCAGGTACCTACTTGGGCTGGGGTGAACTGTACAGCGGGGATAAGGTGATAATACCCAGGTATCTAACTGCTAGGTAAACAGACAGCGGGGTATGGGGTGATAATACCCGGGAAACCCTATTACTGTAGGTAACATGTACAGCAGGGATAATGAAAAATACCCAGGTCCCTACAATCGGGTGAACATGGACAGCAGGTAAAAGGTGACTAATACCCGTACCTACAACCCGCGGGGAAAATGGACAGCAGGTAGAGGTGAAAAATACCCAGGTCCCCTACTTACTCCTGGGGAAACATGGAAGCAGGTATAGGGAAAACCCGGGAACCCTTACTCTGGTTAAAACATGACAGCAGGTAAGGTACAAATACCGGTACCCTAATGCGGGTTTTAAACAGGGGACAGCATTGAGGTGACAATTCCCAGTCCCTATTACGCTAGGTAAACAGTACAGCGGTAAAAGGTGACAATCCCCAGTACCTACTAATGCAGGTGAACTGGCAGCAATGGGTCTAAACCCAGGCCTACTTACTGCGGGTGAACAGGGACAGCGGGTATCTTAAGGAAACACGTCCTAATTTTCCACCCTTCCCGGGGATCAAACCCCCGGGGCCCTAGTGAATGCGCTACCGTTGAGCAGTTAAGGGACTGTGCATAAACCCATTAAATGAAAGAATTTTTGGGGGAATGAAGACCCCTTCTTTCTTTCCCTTCTAAAGGGCAGTGAAACCCCAAACACAGATTTACAGCAATATTACGTTGACAGTCCGTGGCTGGGGTTGGTAGCGCACTCGCCTCATACACTGAGTTCCTTGGGTTCGATCCCCCCTGTACGGAGGATACAACTAGACGTTTTTGTTCCTTGGACAAACCTCCGTGTCCCCTGTTCAAGCTAGCAGTAAGTAGGTACCTGGGTGTTAGTCACTTTAACACCTGCTGTCACTATTCACCTAGCAGTAAGTAGGTACCTGTGTTAGTCAACTTACACCTGCTGTCCACGATTCACCTAGCAGTAAGTAGGTCCATGGGTGTTAGTCACCTTACACCTGCTGTCACTATTCCACCTAGCATGTTAAGTAGGTACCTGGGTGTTAGTCACCTTAACACCTGCTGTCACTATTCACCTAGCAGTAAAGTAGTACCCGGTTGGGGCCTACCGTTGAGGGGGGGCCCTGGTGTTACCCACCTTACACCTGATTGTCACTGTTCCCTAGCAGTAAGTACCTGGGTGTTAGTACTGGTGTGGGTGGCATCACTGGGTGTTAGGACTGGTTGGTGGGTTGGCATCCTGGGTGTAAGGTGAACTGTTGTTGGAGTGGCATCCTGGGTGTTAGGTGACTGTGGGGTGCATCCCTAGGTGTTAGGTGACTGTGTGTGGGCGGCATCCTGGGGTGTTAGGTGACTGGTGTGGGTGGCAAAAAAATCCCCTGGGTGTTAGGTGACTGGTGGGGTGGCATCCTGGTTGTTAGTGGACTTGGTGTGGGTGGGCAACTCCTGGTGTTAGGTGACTGGGGTGGATGGCATCCTGGTCTAGTAGGACGGTGTGGTGGAATCCTTGGTGTTAGGTGACTGGGTGTGGGTGCATCCTGGTGTTAGGTGACTGTGTGGGGGTGGCATCCTGGGTGTTAGTGACTGGGTGAGGGTGGCATCCTCCTGTAATGTTAGGTGACTGGTGTTGGGTGGCATCCTGGGTGTTAGTGACTGGTGAGGTGGCATCCTGTTTTAAGTTGACTGGTGAGGAGGCATCCCTGGTGTTTAGGTGATTGGTGGGTGGCATCCTGGATTTAGGTGACTGGTGTGGGTGGCGAACCCTGGATGTTAGGTGACTGGTGTGGGTGGACGCATCCTGGGATGTTAGGGTGACTGTGTGGGTGGCATCCTGGGTGGGGGGTTAGTGTGACTGTGTGGGTGGCATCCTGGATGTTTCGGGTTAGGTGACTGTGTGGGTGGCATCCTGGTGTTAGTGACTGGTGTGGGTGGCAACCTGGCTTTTTTAGGTGACTTGGGGGTGGGTGGCATCCTGGGTGTTAGGTGACGATTGGGTCGCACCTGGATGTTAGGTGACTGGTGGGGTGTCACATCCTGTGTTAGTTACTGGTGTGGGTGGCATCCTGGGTTTTAGTGACTGGTGTGGGTGGCATCCTGGGTGTAAGGTGACGGTGTGGTGGCATCCTGGGTGTTAGATGACTGGTTGTGGGTGGCCTCCTGGATGTTAGTGACCGGGTGGGTGGCATCCCTGGTGTTAGGTGACTGTGTGGGTGGCATCCTGGTGTAGAATGACTGGTGGTGTGGTGGGCATCTGGGTGTTAGTGGCTGGTGTGGGTGGCATCCTGGGTGTTAGTGACTGGTTGAGGGTGGCATCCTGGGTGTTAGTGTGACTGTGAGGGTGGATCCTGGGTGTTTAGGTGACTGTGTGGGTGCCTCCTGGGTGACAGGTGACTGTGTGGTCCATCCTGGGTGTTAGTTGACTGTGCTGGGTGGCATCCTGGGTGTTAGGTGACAGGTGTGGTGCATCCTGGGTTTTTAGGTGACTGGTGTGGTGGCCATCCTGGTTTAGGGACTGGTGTGGGGTGGCATCCTGGGACAAAACTGACCTAATATGCAGGAAAATGCTGTACATAACAAGGAACTTTCTATATAGTATATGTCATAGTGCAGCTATGGGTCTGTATAAGTTGTTCCCAGGTACTGGTAGTAATTATTATTATTATTATTATTATATTATTATTTTTATTATTATTATTATTATTATTATTATATTAATATGGTCCTGTAGAAGTTGTTGTCAGGTACTGGTAGTAATTAAATATGATTATTATTATTATTATTAATTATTATTATTATAATTATTATTATTATTATTTATTATTATTATTATTATTATTATTATGGTCTGTATAATTGTGTCAGGTACTGGTAGTATTAAATATTATTATTAATATTATATGTATATTATTCTTATTATTATTATTATTATTATTATTATTATTAATATTATTATTATTATATTATTATGTCTGTATAAGTTGTGTCAGGTACTGGTATAATAAATATTAATTCATTATTATTAATATTATTATTATTTTTATTATAATATTATTAATAATTATTATTATTTTATGGTCTGTAAAGTTGTGTCCCCAGTACTGTATAATAAATTCATTATTATTATTATTAATATTATTATTATTATTAAAATTTAATATTTATAGTCTGAATAAGTTGTGTCAGGTACTGGTAGTAATAAATATTATTATTTATTATTATTATTATTATTATTATAATATTTATTATGGTCTGTATAAGTTGTGTCAGGTACTGTAGTAATAAATATAATTATTATTATTATTATATTATTATTATTATTATTATTATTATTATTATTATTATTATTATTATAATTATTATTATTATTATTATATTATTATTATTATTATGATGTCTGTATAAGTTTTGGTCAAGGTACTGGTAGTAAAATATTATTATTATTATTATATTATTATTATTATTTATTATTAATATTATGATTATATTATTAATCTTATTATTATTATTTTATTATTAATTATTAAGGTCTGTATAAGTTGTGTCAGTACTGGAGTAATAAAAATATTATTATTTATTATTATTATTATTATTATTATTATTATTTTATTTATATTATTATTATTATTTATTATTTTATTATTATTATTTATTATTATGGTCTGATAAGTTGTCAGGTACTGGTAGTAATAAAGATTATTATTATTATTATTATTATTATATTATTATTGTTATTATTATTATTATTTTTATTAATTATTTTATTATTATTATTATTATTTTTATTATTATTATTATTAAAAATTTTTTATTACTATTGTTTTTTTTATTATTATTATAATTTTTTATTGTTATTATTATTATTATTTTATTTTATTATTATTATTTATTATTATTATTATTATTATTATTTAATTTTTATTATTGTTATTATTTTATTTTTTATTATTATTATTTTATTTTTATTATTATTTTTTTTTTTATAATTATTTTTATTGTTATTATTATTTTATTATTTTAAATAATTATTATTATTTTTTTATTATTATTATTATTTTTAAATTATTATTATTATTATTATTTTTTATTATTATTTTATTTATTATTTTTATTTTATTTTATTATTTTTTATTTTATTTTATTTTTTATTATTTTTTTAATTTTTATTTTATTTTTAAACTAACCCTTTGACGAGGATCATGGGTGATGCACACAAATCGGGGATAGCAAACCCGGGAAGGTAGGCTATGGATTTTTGGACACCAAACCCCCAAAAAAAAAAACCCCCCCCCCAAAAAAAAACCCCCCAACCCCCCCCCCCCCAAAAACCCCCCCCCCCCCCCCCCCCCCCCCCCCCCCCCCCCCCCCCCTTTCCCTCCTTTTTCTTTTCCCCCTTTTTTTTTTTTTTTTTTTTTTGTTTTTCCCTTTCCCCTTTTTTCTTTCTTTTTTCTTTTTTTCCCTTTTTTTTCCCCCCCCTTTCCCTTTTTTTTTCCCCTTTTTTTCCCCTTTTTTCCTTTCCTCTTTCTTTTTTTAAAAAAACTTTTTTTTTTCTTTTTCCCTCCCTTTTTTCCCTCTCTCCCCCTTTTCCCTTTCTCCCTTTTCCCTTTAAAATTTTGGGGAGTAGGGATAATTTTATTGATAACCCCCTTTTTTTTTAAAATTTGGGGGTTTCTCCCCCCCGGGGCCCCCCCCTCCTCCCCCTTTTCCCCTTTCCCCCCTTATGGGGTTTTGGTTTGGGGGGGGTGCCCTAAAATTTTGGGGGGGCCCCTTTTCCCTTTTTTCCCCCTTTTTTGGGGTTTCCACCTCCCCCCTTTTTTTTTTAAAACCCCAAACCCCCTTTTTTTTTTGTTTTTTTTTTGCCCCACCCCCTTTTTGGGGGGTTTTTCCCTCCCCTCCCAAAATTGGGGTTTTTTTTTATTCCCTTTGTTAACTTTTTCCCTTTTTAAAACTTTTTGGCCTGTTTTCCCCCCACCCCCTTTTTGGGGAATTTTACCTAATTTTTAAAACCCTTTAAGGGTTGAGGGGTTTTGGGCTTTTTTTGGCCCCTTTTTCCCGGGTTTTTGGATTTCCTTTTTCCCCCTTTTCCTTCTACTTTACCTTTTTTTTCCCCTTTTGGGTTTGCCCCCCAAATTTTATGTTTGGTTTTTCCATTTCTCCCTATAAATTTCTTCTACTTGAAAAACCTCTAGTTTTTCAATGCCCTTTAACCCTTTCCCCTGTCCCTTTCCCCCGGAACTCAAAATTTCTTCCACCTTGCTTTAAAACCGGGCAGTTCTTTTGGTCTTTTCGTTCCCGCCCTTTTCCCCGGGTGCCTTTTTAACCCTTTTTTGCCTTTCCCCTTTAGGGGAACCAGGGGGAAATTTTTCAGTTGCAAAATTTTACATACAGCAAAACTTTTTAAATAGGATCGTGCAGTTTCAACACCAGCCAAGTTCTGTAACATATGGACGTCGCTGACAGTTATCAACACAGCAGACACGTTCTGTAACAATACTGGCACGTTGCTGCTTTTATCATCACGCAGACACATTCTGTAAAAATACTGGCACGTTTGCTGACGGATCATCACAGCAGACACAGTTTGTAACAATACTGGAGTCTGGACAGTTATTCACGCAGACAAGTTCTGTAACAATATGGCAGTCTGCTGACATTTTTCATCACAGCGAAGTTCTGAACAATACTGGCACGTCTGGGGACAGTTATATCACAGCAGACACAATAAAACACACAAAAAATAATCTTGGGTGGAAGACAGGGGAGAACAACAGTGAGTTAAAACAGTGTTTTCCAGTGGCGTGAACAACCCATGAGGCCCAGTGGTGCAAGAACAATAAAACACGTAAAGAACACCTATTGAGAACACACAAATAAAATAGAAGGAAATAAAATGTAAAAGACCTGGGAGTAATTATGTCAGCTCCCCTTTTGACTACCTGCCTGGAGTTACCTGGAGGGTATTTCGGGGATCAACCCCCCCCGCGGCCGGTCTCGACCGGGCCCCTCCAGGTGGTCGGGGGCCTGACCAGCACGCTTTAACACCCTATCATTTTTTTTGCATTTGTGATCGTGGCAGATTGTGATCCTTCAAAGTGAAATCCCAGACATTATACCCCCAGGTCTTCAATTTTTTTCTGTTTATTGTTGCCCGAGTTTTTGTATATATCTGGTAAACCCGGTAAGGCAGACACCCAAAGGAGAATGACAGGGATGGGTTTTTGATAGGGGGGAAAAATGATGGGGTGGAAAATACATATTTAAAATCCTTCTCTTCCCCTCTCTCTCTCTCTCTCTCTCTCCTCTCTCTTCTCTTTCTCTCTCTCTCTCTCTCCCCTTTCTCTTCTCCCTCTCTCTTCTCTTCTCTCTTCTCTCTTCTCTTCTCCTCCCTCTCTCTCCTTCTCTCCTCTCTCTCTCTCTTCTCTCTCTCTCTCTCTATCTTCTCTCTCTCTCTCAGAAATGAACCATAGCCAAAGGGTCTTTTCCCCCCCTAGCCCCCCTAACCCCCCCCCTAACACCTCCCCTTCTCTCACGTCTCAAGTGATGGAGTGACCTGGTCACTCTGACAGGTACACCCCCTAGAAAAAATACATGTTATATTCAAATAAGAAGAAATAAATTGTTTCCTTAGAGAAAAGACGAGTGGAATCCTAGGATCAGCTGAGACCCTCAGCTGCACTGTTGGATCAGCTGTGTCCTCAGCTGACTTGTTGGACAGCTGTGATCCTCAGGTGTTGTTGGATAGCTGTGATCCTCAGCGTGCTTGTTGGATCAGTGTGATTCGCTGCATTTGTGGATCAGCTGTGACCTCGTCACTTTTTGGGATCGCTGTGTCCTCAGTTACTTTGGAAAAGTTGTGTCTTAGTGTACTTCAGGTCAGTATGACCCTCACTATATTACACCCCATCCTGGGGATGGTAGTGGCTAGTTTTTGTGTCCCTCATCCACCCTGTGGAGGTAGTGGCTAGTTTATTGGTACTCTTCCCCCTGTGGATGGTAGTGGCTGTTTTTGTGTCCCTCATACCCATCCTGGGATGGTAGGGTGTTTTTTGTGTATCATATCCATCGTGGATAGTGGGAAGTAGGATACCTATAATAAAAGGCCCACTATGCCATGTCTAGGGCCCAGTAGTTGTGAGAAGCTTTGAGGGCCATCCAAGGCATGCCATGGGTCCGTGTTGTGAGAGGCAGGAGGGCCACCAAAGACCATGTCATAGTGGTCCGTAGTTGTGAAAAGCGGAGGGCCACCAAACCCAGTATAGTGGTCCGTTTTTGTGGGGGGCAGGGGGGGACCATCAAGACCATGCCTAGTGGTCAGTATTTTTGTGAGGGGCAGGGGGCCCCACCCAAGACCATGTCTTATTTGCAGTAGTTGGGAGGCAGGAGGGCCATAAAAGCCCATGTCAAGTGGCCCAGTGTTGTGGGGGCAGGGGGGGCCCACCCAAGACATGTCATGTTTTTCCAGTGTTGTGAGAGGGGGGGGACCACCCAAGAAAATGCCATTGTGGCCCCGTAGTTGTGAGGGGCAGGAGGGACATCCAAGACCATGTCATGTGGCCCCGTAGTTGTGAAAAGCAGGGGGGCCCACCCCAAGACCATGTTATGGGTGGCCCGTAGTTGGAGAGGGGGCGCCATCTAAGACCTGTCAAGGGGTCCAGTTTGTGAAAAGCGGGGTAACCATCCAAGACCTGTTATAACGGTCCAGTAGTGTAAAAGGCAGAAGGCCCACCCAAAGCCCATTTTATAGCGGTCCAGTAGTTGTGAGAGGCAGGAGCGACCTCTAAGCCATGTTATGCGGTTGTGTTGTGAGAGGAGGAGCGACCACCCAAGACCATTTATGCGGTCCGAGCTGTGAGAGGAGGAGCGCCCACCCAAAGACCATGTTATAGTGGTCAATTTTGGAGAGGAGGAGGGCCCACCCCAAGCCTTCATAGAGGTCCGTAGTTTGAGAGGCAGGAGGGACCATAAAAGACCTGTATAGGGGCCCCGTAGTTGTGAGGGCAGGAGGGCCATCAAGCCCATGTCTAGTGGCCCAGTAGTTGTGAGAGGCAGGGGGCCACCCAAGCATGTCATAGTGGCCCTGTTGTGAGAGGCAGGGGGACCATCCAAGACCAGTCATAGGGGCCCAGTAGTTGTGAGAGAGGAGGGACATCCAAGCCCCTGTTAGTGGCCAGTAGTTGTGAGAGGGGGGGACCATCCAAGACCATTATAGTGGTCAGGTTGGGGGCGGGAGTGCCATAAAAGCCCAGTCATAGTGGTCCGTAGTTGTGGAGGCAGGGAGTGCCCATCCAAGCCCTGTCTAGTGGCAGTTTTGTGAGAGGCAGGAGGGACCATAAAAAACCCGGCTAGGGTCCATAGTGGTGGAGGCAGGATAAAATCCAAAAGACCATGTCATGTGGCCCAGTGTTTGAGAGGCAGGAGGGCCCACCCAAAGACCATGTCATAGGGGCCCAGTAGTTGTGAGAGGCGGAGGGACCCCCAAAACCCATGTCATAGTGGCCGATTTGGGAGAGGCGGGGACCACCCCAAGGCCATGTCATAGTGGTCCAGTAGTTGTGAGAGGAGGAGTGCCACCCAAAAACTGTATAGGGACCAGTAGTTGTGAGAGGCATGAGGGCCCACCAAGACTGTATAGTGGTCAGTAATTGTGAGAGGCAGGAGTGCCCATCCAAACCATGTCATAGGGAAACCAGTATTTTGTGGGGAGGGGGGGCCCACCCAAGCCCATGTCAAGGGCCAGAAATTGTGAGAGGCAGGAGGGCCCACCCAAAGCCCATGTCATAGTGGACCAGTGTTTGAGAGGCAGGGGGGAACCCAAGCCATGTATGGGGTCCATGTTGTGAGAGGCAGGATGCCATCCAAGACCATGTCATAGTGGTCCAGTAGTTGTGGAGGCAGGAGTGACCATCCAAGACCATGTCATAGTGGACCAGTGTTGTGAGGGGCAGAGGGACACCCAAAGACATGTATAGGGTCCAGTATTTGTGGAGGCAGGGTGACCACCCAAGCCATGTCATGTAGCCCAGTAGTTGTGAGAGGCAGGAGGGGACCATCCAGCCATGTCATAGTGGTCCATGTTGTAGAGGAGGAGGGACCACCCAAGCCTTTGTCAAGTGGTTCAGTTTTGTGAGAGGCGGGAGGGCCATCCAAGACATGTCATAGTGCCCCAGTATTTGTGAGAGGCAGGAGTAACCCCCAAGCCAGTTTTGGGGCCCAGTAGTTGTGAGGGGCAGGAGGGACCATCCAAGCCTGTATAGTGGACCAGTAGTTGTGAGAGGGGGGGAGGGACCCCCAAAGACCATGTCTAGTGGCCCAGTATTTTGTGAGGAAAGGAGTGACCATCCAAGACCATTCTAGTGGTCCAGTAGTTGTGAGAGGCAGGGTGCCATCCAAGCCATGTCATGTGGCCATAGTTGTGAGGGCAGGGGGGGCCCAACCAAGACCTGTCTAGTGTCCAGAGTTGTGAGGGGCAGGAGTGCACCCAAAGAATGTCATAGTAGCCCCGTAGTTGTGAGAGGCGGAGGGCCCATCCAAGCCCATGTCAAGGGGTCCAGTAGTTGTGGGGGGCAGGAGGGACCATCCAAGACCATGTCATGTGGACCAGTAGTTGTGAGGGAGGAGGGACCACCCAAGGGACCTGTCAAGTGGTCTGGTTGTGAGAGGCAGGAGTGACCACCCAAAGCCCATGTCATGTGGTCCAGTGTTTGAGGGAGGGGGGGACCATCAAGACCGTCATAGGGAGTGTTGTGAGAGGAGGGGGACCATCCAAGACCTTTTAAGGGGCCCAGTATTTGTGAGGGGGCAGGAGGGACCATCAAGACCATGTCTAGGGGTCAGTAGTTGTGAAGGGGGAGGAGGAGGGCCCATCCAAGACCATCCCATAGTGGTCCATAGTTGGGGAAGGCAGGAGGGACCACCCAGCCCAGTCATAGTGGCCGTATTTGTGAGAGGCAGGGAGGGACCATCCAGCCCATTCTAGGGGTCGTGTTGTTAGAGGCAGGGGGCCCACCCAAAGCCTGCATAGTGGCCCAGTGTTGTGGAGGAGGGGGGCGTGTTCAAAAAACCCATGGCTCTGGGTTGTAAAATTGTTGGGATCCAAGTGGTTGGTGTCTTGCTTCTTGACCCTTTAAAAAGATTTTAGAAGTGGGCGTTAGTGTCCCAGTTATAATTCTTTGTTATGCTGTACTGCCACCTTTGTGGAGTGGGGACTTTACTGCACCTTTGTGGAGTGACCCTTTACTCCCAAATTTTGGGGAGGATGCTTTACTGCACCTTTGTGGAGTGATGCTTTACTCCCATTTTTGTGGGTGGGACTTTACTGCCATTTTGTGGAGTGTGCTTTACTGCCCCCTTTGTGGAGTGGTGCTTTATGCCATTTTTTGTGGGGGGACTTTACTCCACCTTTGGGGGTGATGCTTTCTGCCCCCTTTGTGGAGTGGGGCTTTACTGCCCCCTTTGTGGAGTGAGCTTTACTGCACTTTGTGGATGATGTTTTTACTGCCCTTTTGTGGAGTATGTTTACGACCTTTGTGGGGGGGATTTTATGCCATTTTTGTGGAGGTTTTTTCCCCACCTTTGTGGAGTGGGACTTTACTCCCCCTTTTGGGATGATGCTTTTTGCCCTTTGGGAGTGATGCTTTACTGCCCCTTTGGGGAGTGGGACTTTATGCCCCTTTGGGGTGATGCTTTCTGCCACCTTTGTGGATGTGCTTTCTCCCCACCTTTGTGGAGTGGTGTTTATGCCCCCTTTTGTGGAGTGATGCTTTATAAACCCTTTGGGGGTGATGCTTTACTGCCCCCTTTGTGGAGTGGGGCTTTACCCCCAATTTGTGGAGTGATGTTTTTACTGCCCCTTTGTGGGTGGGGCTTCCCGCCAACTTTGTGGAGTGATGCTTTACTGCCCCCCTTTTGTGGGGGGGCTTTCTCCCACTTTGTGGAGTGTGCTTTATGCCCCCCCTTTGTGGGTGGGACTTTACTGTCCCCTTTTGTGGAGTGGCTTTACTCCCACCTTTTGTGGAGTGATGCTTTATCCCACCTTGGGGAGGGGGACTTTACTGTCCCTTTGTGGGTGATGTTTTTTCTCCCCTTTGGGGGAGTGATGCTTTACTCCCACCTTTGTGGGGATGCTTTATGCCCCCTTTGGGGGTGAGTTTTACTGCCCCTTTTGGAGTGGGACTTTACTGCCCCTTTGTGGATGGGCTTTAGCCCCCCTTTGTGGAGGATGCTTTACTGCCACCTTTGTGGAGTGATGCTTTATCCCACCTTTGTGGGGGGGGTTTACTCCCACCTTTGTGGGTATGCTTTCCTCCACTTTGTGGGGGGGGATTTTTTGCCACCTTTTGGAGGATGCTTTACTGCCCCTTTGTGGAGTGATGCTTTCTCCCCACCTTTGTGGAGTGATGCTTTACTGCCCCCTTTGTGGAGTGATGCTTTACTGCCCCTTTGTGGAGGGGATTTTTCTGCCACCTTTGTGGAGTGATGCTTTACTGCCCCCCTTGTGGAGTGGGGTTTATGCCCCCTTTTGGGGTGGAGTGGGACTTTATGCCACCTTTGGGGGGAGTGTGCTTTATACCCCTTTGTGGAGGGGGATTTTTACTGCATCTTTGGGGAGTGGGACTTTATGCCCCTTTGTGGGTGTGTTTTTTTCTGCCCCCTTTGTGGAGTGATGTTTTGTGCCCCCTTTGTGGGGGGGGGACTTTATGCCCCTTTGTGGAGTGATGCTTTAGCCACTTTGTGGGTGATGTTTTTACTGCCCCCTTTGTGGGTGGCTTTCTGCCCCCTTTGTGGGGGTGGGACTTTACTGCTCCTTTGTGGGGGGGGACTTTCTGCACCTTTGTGGAGGGTGTTTTGCCCCTTTTGTGGAGTAAACTTTACTGCCACCTTTGTGAGGGGACTTTAGCCACCTTTGTGGAGTGATGCTTTACTCCCCTTTGGGAGTGGGACTTTCTCCCCATCTTTGTGGGTGGGACTTTACTGCCACCTTTGTGGGGGGCTTTACTGCCCCCTTTGTGGGGGGACTTTACTGCCCCCTTTGTGGAGGGGGGTTTACGCCCCCTTTGTGGGTGAGTTTTTCTGCCACTTTGTGGAGGGGGACTTTACTGCCCCCTTTTTGTGGAGTGTCTTTACTGCCCCCTTTGGGAGTGGGACTTTATGCCACCTTTGTGAAGTGATGCTTTACTGCCCCCTTTGGGGAGGGGGACTTTACTGCCCCTTTGTGGGGGGGGTTTTTACTGCCCCCTTTGTGGAGTGGGACTTTACTCCCTTTGGGGAGTGGGCTTTCTGCCCCCTTTTGTGGAGGAACTTTACTCCCACCTTTGTGGAGTGGGACTTTATCCACCTTTGGGAGTGGGACTTTACTCCCATTTTTTGTTGGTGGGACTTTACTGCACCTTTGGGGAAAGTGATGCTTTCTGCCCCTTTGTGGAGTGGGATTTTTTACTGCCCTTTGTGGGTGGGACTTTACTCCCACCTTTGTGGAGTGGGCTTTACTGCCACCTTTTTGGGGGGCTTTACTGCCCCCTTTTGTGGAGTGAGACTTTACTGCCACCTTTGTGGAGGGGATTTTATGCCCCCTTTGTGGAGTGGGACTTTTCCCATCTTTGTTGAGTGGGACTTTCTGCACCTTTGTGGAGTGTTGCTTTACTGCCCCCTTTGGGGGAGGGGATTTATGCCATTTGGGGAGTGGGATTTACTGCACCTTTGTGGAGTGGGATTTACTCCCACCTTTGTGGGTGGGACTTTACTGCCCTTTGTGGAGTGGGCTTTACTGCCACCTTTGTGGAGTGAGCTTTACTGCCCCCCTTTGTGGAGTGTTTGCTTTACTGCCACCTTTGTGGGTAGCTTTACTCCCCACCTTTGTGGAGTGATGTTTTTATGCCACTTTGGGGTGATGTTTTACTCCCCACCTTTGGGGTGGGATTTACTGCCCCTTTGTGGAGTATGCTTTACTGCCACCTTTGTGGAGTGAGCTTTCTGCCCCCTTTGTGGGTGATGTTTACTGCCCCTTGTGGGTGTGCTTTTGCCCCCTTTGTGGAGTGGGACTTTCTGCCCCTTTTGTGGAGTGGGCTTTACTGCCCCCCTTTGTGGGTGATCTTTACTGCCCCCCTTTTGTGGAGTGAGCTTTATGCCCCTTTGTGGGGGGGATTTTTATGCCCCCTTTGTGGAGGATGCTTTACTGCCCCCTTTGTGGAGTGGGACTTTATCCCACCTTTGTGAGTGATGCTTTATCCCCTTTGTGGAGTGAGTTTTTACTGCCCTTTGTGGAGTGATGTTTTACTGCCACCTTTGTGGGGTGCTTTCTGCCCCCTTTGTGGAGTGAGCTTTACTGCCCCTTGGGGGGGACTTTACTGCCACCTTTGTGGGTGATGTTTTACTGCACCTTTGTGGAGTGGGGTTTACTCCCCACCTTTGTGGAGTGGGTTTTACTGCCACATTTGTGGGTGTGCTTTACTCCCCCTTTGTGGAGTGGGATTATCCCTCTTTGGGGATGGGATTTTACTGCCCCCCTTTGTGGAGTGTGCTTTATCCCACCTTTGTGGAGGGGATTTGCGCCCCCTTTGTGGGGGGACTTACTGCCACCTTTGGGGGAGTGTGCTTTACTGCCACTTTGTGGAGTGATGTTTACTGCCCCTTTGTGGAGTGGGACTTACTGTACCTTTGTGGAGTGGGATTTTTACTGCCACCTTTGTGGAGTGGTGCTTTACTGCCATTTTTTGGGAGTGATATTTTACGCCCCCTTTGTGGATGGGATTTACTGCCCCCTTTGTGGAGTGGTTTTACTGCCCCCTTTGTGGGGGGGGAACCCTGCCACTTTGGGGAGTGGGATTTACTGCCCCTTTGGGGGGAGTGATGCTTTATGCACCTTGTGGAGTGGGACTTTACTGCCCCCTTTGTGGAGTGGGACTTTACTGCCACTTTTGGAGTGAGACTTTATGCCATCTTTGTGGGTGGGACTTTATGCCCTTTGTGGGTGATGTTTACTGCACCTTTGTGGATGGACTTTACTGCCCCTTTGTAAAGTAGCTTTCTCCCACCTTTGTGGAGTGGGACTTTACTGCCTTTTTGTGGAGTGGGACTTTACTCCCACTTTGTGGAGTGGGATTTACTGCCACCTTTGTGGGTGGGACTTTACTGCCCCCCTTTGTGGGGGTAGACTTTCTGCCACTTTGTGGAGTGGGACTTTACTGCCCCTTTTTGGGGAGTGAGCTTTCTGCCACCTTTGTGGGTGGGGCTTTCTGCCCTTTGTGGAGTGGGATTTTACTGCCACATTTGTGGAGTGTTGCTTTACTACCATTTTGTGGAGGGGGGACTTTACTGCCTCTTTGTGGGGGGGACTTTATCCCACCTTTGTGGAGTATGCTTTATGCCCCTTTGTGGGTGTGATTTGTGCCACCTTTGTGGAGTGGGACTTTACTCCCACCTTTTGGAGTGTGTTTACTCCCCCCTTTGTGGAGTTGCTTTACTGCCCCCTTTGTGGAGTGTGTTTTCCCCCCTTTGTGGAGGGGGATTTTATGTACTTTTGGAGTGGGATTTATGCCCCCTTTGGGAGTGGTGCTTTACTGCCCCCTTTTGGGAGTGATATTTCTGCCCCCTTTGTGGAGTGGGACTTTACTGCCCCCTTTGGGGAGTGATGTTTTACTGCCCTTTGTGGAGTGGGACTTTACTGCCATTTTTGTGGGTGGGACTTTACTGCCCCCTTTGTGGATGAGCTTTACTGCCCCTTTTGGGTGGGGATTTCTGACCTTTGGGGGGGCTTTATCCCACTTTGTGGGTGAGATTTACTGCCATCTTTGTGGAGTGGGACTTTACTCCCCCTTTGTGGGTGAGCTTTTCCCACCTTTGTGGGTGGGAATTTACTGCCCCCTTTGTGAAGTGATGTTTACTGCCCCCTTTGTGGGTGGGCTTTATGCCATCTTTGTGGAGTGGGACTTATGCCCCCTTTGTGGAGGGGGACTTTTACTGCCCCTTTGGGGAGTGGGATTTTCTCCCCACCTTTGTGGAGTGAGACTTTACTGCCCCTTTGGGAGTGGGATTTTTCTGCCACCTTTGTGGTGGGAAAATTTACTGCCTTTTGTTGAGGGGGACTTTACGCCCCTTTGTGGATGATGCTTTCTCCCACCTTTGTGGAGTGGGACTTACTCCCACCTTTGTGGAGTGGGATTTTAAATGCCCTTTGTGGGTGGGCTTTACTGCCCCCTTTGTGGAGTGGGATTTACTGCCCCCTTTGTGGGTGAGACTTTACTCCCACCTTTGTGGGTGGGACTTTACTCCCCCTTTGTGGGTGGGACTTTACTGCTCTTTGTGGGGGACTTTACTGCCCCCTTTGTGGAGTGATGCTTTACTGCCCCTTTTGTGGAGTGGGGATTTACTGCCCCCTTTGTGGAGTGGGACTTTACTGCCCCCTTTGTGGAGTGGGACTTTATCCCACCTTTGTGGAGGGGGACTTTACTCCCCACCTTTGGGGAGTGAGATTTACTGCCCTTTGGGAGGGGGGATTTACTGCCACCTTTGGGGTGGGACTTTACTGCCATCTTTTTTGAGGGGACTTTACTGCCCCTTTGTGGAGTATGCTTTCGCCCCCTTTGTGGGTGGGACTTTTACTGCCCCCTTTGGGAGGGGGACTTTACTGCCCCTTTGGGGGTGGGACTTTTACTCCCACCTTTGGGAGTGGGCTTTATCCCCCTTTTGTGGAGTGGGACTTTACTGCCCTTTGGGAGTGGGACTTTCTGCCCCCTTTGTGGAGTGGGACTTTACTGCACCTTTGTGGAGTGATGTTTTACTGCCCCCTTTGTGGGGGGTTTTACTGCCACCTTTGTGGAGTGGGACTTTACTGCCACCTTTGGGGGGGGGACTTTACTGCCCCCTTTTGTGGAGTGAAGCTTTACTGCCCTTTGTGGAGTGGGCTTTACTCCCCTTTGTGGGTGGGACTTTCTCCCACCTTTGTGGAGTGGGACTTTATGCCCCTTTGTGGAGTGATGCTTTTCCCCACCTTTGTGGAGTGGGCCTTTACTGCCCCTTTGTGGAGTGAGCTTTACTGCCCCCTTTTGTGGGAGGGGGGACTTTTTGCCCCTTTGTGGGTGATGCTTTCTGCCCCCTTTGTGGAGTGGGGCTTTCTGCCACCTTTGTGGTGGGACTTTACGCCACTTTTGGGTGATGCTTTATGCCCCTTTGTGGAGTGTGCTTTACTGCCCTTTGTGGGTGGTGCTTTTTCCCACCTTTGGGGTGGTGCTTTACTCCCACCTTTGTGGAGTGGGGCTTTACTGCCCCTTTGGGGTGATGCTTTATGCCCCCTTTGTGGGTGGACTTTCTGCCCCTTTTTGGAGTGGGACTTTACTGCCCCCTTTGGGAGTGTGTTTTACTGCCACCTTTGGGGGTGAGATTTTACTGCCACCTTTTGGAGTGGACTTTTTTGCCACCTTTGGGAGTGGGACTTTACTGCCCCTTTTTGGGGGTGGGATTTATCCACCTTTGTGGGTGGGAATATATTTTTTGTTTTTAATTCGTGGGATGCCCCCTGTGTCTAGGCTTTGGAGACCCTGTGTCTAGGGGGGGATGACCCTGTGTTAGGTGGGGGATGCCCCCTGTGTCTAGGCGGGGGAAAAGACCCCTGTGTCTGGCTGGGGGATGCCCCCTGGTTGGGCGTGGGATGCCCCCTGGTTGGTGTGGGATGACCCCCGTGTCAAGGCTGTGTGATGACCCCTGTGTCTAGGTGGGGATGACCCCGTGTCTGGTGTGGGATGCCCCCTGTGTCTGGCTGTGGGTGCCCCGTGTCTGGCTGTGGGATGACCCTGTGTCTAGGTGTGGGTGACCCCTGTGTCTAGGCTGTGGGATGACCCCCGTGTCTAGGTGGGGGGATGACCCTGTGTCTAGGTGGGGATGACCCCCGGTCAAGTGTGGGATGCCCCCTGGTCTGGTGTGGGATGCCCCGTGTCTAGGTGTGGGTGCCCCCCGTGTCAAGGTGGGGATGACCCCGTGTTAGGTGGGGGGATGCCCCCCTGAAAGGGTATGGGATGACCCCCTTTTTCTGGGCTGTGGGATGCCCCCCGGAAAAGGCTGGGGGGGTTTGACCCCTGTGTTAGCTGGGGGATGACCCCCGTGTAAGGGGTTTGGGGGATGCCCCCCGTGTCTGGTGGGGGAGCCCCCGTGTTTTGGTGTGGGATCCCCTGTGTCTGGCTGGGGGATGACCCCGTGTAAAGGCTGTGGGTGCCCCGTTTTAGGCTGGGGAGACCCGTGTTAGGCTTGGGATGACCCTGTGTCAGGTGTGGGATGACCCCGTGTCAAGGTGTGGTTACCCCCGTGTTGGGTGTGGGATGCCCGTGTCTGGCTGTGGGAGCCCCCCGTGTCAAGGCTGGGGGATGACCCGTGTCAGGGTGGGGGGATGACCCCCGTGCTAGGTGTGGGATCCCCCCCTGTTAGGGTGGGGTGCCCCTGTGTCTAGGCGTGGAATGACCCCCGGTAAAGGCTGTGGGATGACCAAAGCTTTTGGGCTGTAGACTTTGTTTTGGTGGGGGTGCCCCCCGTGTAAAAGGCTGGGGATGAAAAGGTCTGGCTGTAGATCTTTGCTTCTAGGTATGGGATGACCCCTGTTAGGCTGTGGGAACCCCTGTACCAGCTTTTTTCCTTTGGATGTTTAAGGAACATGGAAGGTGCTTTTTGCAGGTTTTGATAAAAGATTCAGGAGTTGGACTGAGGCTGGTGCATGTGCATTTTGTCAAGATTTTTCTTGGGTCCAGGGGTATTATGTTATGTCAGAAATTTGTAGAGGGAAAACAATTTTTTGGGCCGTCCAAAAAATATATTTTGATTGTGACTTTTGGTTTGTTAAAAGGACTCACAAAATGCGAGTTACTTTGGGGTTTTCAGTTTTCGCTCATTTTTTTTCTGTCCCCCATTGTAAATCCATTTTTTTTTAAGCAGGTCCCGATATGGATGTATGTTTTTTTTTTGCCTTTTTTTTTGGCATTGAAAAGAAATATTTTGGATTTCTTTCAATTTTTTTGTCTTGATTTAGGTCTTTCCTGGTCCGTATAAAACATTAAACTTAAGTTCGTATTTTCTATTTCTATTTAGTGATTTTCTGCTTTTCGATAGTCGGGCCCCCCTTGAGAGGTTTGTGATTTTTCCCCCTGCTTGAGAGGGGATTTTTTTTTCCCCAGTTTGATCTTCTCTTTTTTTTTTTGTGGAAGTTCCCTTGAAAAGCCCTTAAACTGCCACAGTTATTTGATATTTTCCCCAACTTGTTTCTTTAAAATTTAAAGGAAATTAGTAATTTTTATTTAGACAGAGGTGCACATTGTACAATTATAGCATAGTGTAAATTCCCCACCAGGTGACCAGGAAAATAACACAAGGGATTTTTTCCCCTGGGGTCTTTGAGTTATGGGGCTTGATTAATTCCACTGGGTAGTGGCTGATTTGACCGTTGATGTTCTTGGGGTGAATTTGAATTTGTTTGTAGTTACCCTGGTAATTTTAGTGTTGGGGGCCCAGTAGGGGACTGTGTTCTGGGTGCATTTTTGAGGTGAAAAGGGAGTCATCTCTCCCCCGTCATGTCTTCTTCTTTTCCCCTCTTCTGTCTCCCCTTTATTGATTCTACATTAAGAGGGTGTCCCCCCTTTCCCCACCACTATTAGCCTCTCCTCCCCCCCATCCTAAACCACTTTTCACCCTTCTTCCCCCCCCAAACCTTCCCCCCTTCCCCACCCTCCCCACGCTCCCCACCCAATCTATTCCCCCAATCTTTTCCCCCAACCCCTCCCATCCTTCCCCCCCCTCCCCCCACACCTCCCACCCTTTCCCCCCCTTTTACCTTACCCCCCCACTCCCCCCAACCCCCCTCTCCAAAACATAGTCACAACATCTGTGACGCCTTTGGGACGAAAAACCCAAAGCTTTAAAACCCGTAGGGGCCCTTTGGGTTTTAAAAAATGGAGATGGGTTTGATCGAGGAAGGAGGGGAGCCATTTCCCTCGGAACAAGATCTTCAAAATGATGTGGGGAAATCACACACCACCACACAAAACCCAAAACCACACCACACACAACAACACAAAACACACACACCACAACAAACACACACAACACACACACAACAAACACCCCCCTTACACATACACAATCGGGAGTGAAGGATAAAAAAGTAGTTCCTGTTCTCATGCATAAAATCGCCTAACTGCATATTGATGAAAAATTTCTCTCTCTCTCTCTCTCTCTCCTCTCCTTCTCTCTCTCTCTCTTTCTCTTCTCCTCTCTTCTCTCTCCTCCCCTTCGCTTCTCTTCTCTTCTCCTCTTCTCTCCTCTTCTCTCTCTCTTCTCTCTCTCTCTCTCTTCTTCTCTCTCTTTCTTCTCTCTCTCCTCTCTCTCTCTCTCTCCTTCCCTCTCTCTCTCTCTCCCCTAATTTTATCATATTTTTTGAGAGAGTAAGTTTAAATTTCTATGTATAACTTGTCATTATTAATTCTGTTTTTAGGTTTTCAGAGTAAATACTGAACCGTGTTGAAGCTTTGACGCTTTATTTTCCTGAGCGGTTTTGGGCCGGGTTATGTGATGCCCTATTAAATTTTTGGGGAGACCCCTCAAAATTTGTTTAGACTGAGGGACTCTTTCCCCTCCCCTTTTTCCCCCTCCCCCCCCCCTTCCCTCTCCCCCTTTCCCCTCCCCCCTCACCCCGTTGAAGGGTATGATGTGGAATAGAGGTAATTGAGGGAAAGATGCCCCTCAGACGTCCGTCTGGGTTAGCTTATCCTTGTGCCCCCTTCCTCTGCTTCCCTTCCCCCACCCCCCCCTGGGCACTTCCCTCCTCTCCCCCCTCCACTTATCCCTACTATGCGGGGTTGGGGTTGGTGGTGTGTTTTTCCCCTTTTGTGTCCCCTTTGTGTTCTGGGGGTCGATACTCAGCCCCGGGCCCCCGCTGCTTCACTAAATGTACTAGGTCCTTTTTCCCTTGCTCCATGAGCTTATCATACCTCGTCTATTCTTAAGCTATGTTTGGTTCCTGCTACACTACCTTACTATGCGTGTTGTATGTTTACTCACCTAAATTGTACTCACCTAATTGTGGGGTTGCCGGGGGTTCGAGATCAGCTCCTGCCCCGCCCTCTTCACTGATCCGCTACTGGATCCTCTCTCGCTCTGCTTCCTGAGCTTTGTCTACCTCTTCTTAAAACTATGTATGGTTCCTGCCTCCCACTACTTCACTTGCTAGTGCTATTCCAACTTGCTGACAACTCTATGACTGAAGATATACTTTCCTAACGTCCCTGTGATGTCTGAGTCTTCAGCTTCCTGGTTGTGACCCCCTTCTTGTCCTGTGTCCTCTCTCTGGTACCATCCTATCTCTGTCATCCTTGTCTATTCCCCGCAGGTATCTTGTATGTCGTTATATGTCTCCCTGACCCTTTGGCCTCCAGTGTCGTCAGGTCCGATTTCCTTAACCTTTCCTCGTTACGACATTCCCCTTGAGCTCTCGGGACTAGCCTTGTGTTGCAAACCTTGTACTTTCTCTAACTTCTGACCGTGCTGGACCAGTGTGGGTTCCAGACTGGTTGCTGCCATACTCCAGTATGGGCTCCCCCCTAACATACACCAGTGTACAGTTGCTTGAACGATTCCTTAATTAAGGTATCGGTGTTTATATGTGTGTGTCATGTGTGTTTACTAACCTCCGTGTATCACCAATATGTGGCTGCAGGGTCATGTCGCAGCTCCTGGTTCCGCCTCAAAGACTGGATAGCACACTCGACCAAAATTATCACAAATAATGATGCTGTGGTACGAAATATAACTGTATCGAATGTAATTAAGGTAAGATTACGATCCAACTGCGGATTTGTATACACCGAAGTTCTGGCCAGTAAAGTAATTGTTATGTGAGTGGCTTCACTAACTCAACTGAAATAACCTGGATCCCAAACCTGTGTCTTGAAAGGTCAACTCTGTGCCAGTTCCACTAAATAGAAAGAAGAGAAGATGTAAACTGGGAAGAGAGAGATGCTTCCTTCTGCGGAACGAAGGTGAAAGTCACAAGCTTCTCAAAGGGGGCAGATTATCTGAAATGCAGGAAACACTGACTAGGGGGTCATTTCATAACCTAGACACAGGGGTCATCCCACAGTCTAGACACGGGGGTCATCTCACAGTCTAGACACCCAGGGGTCACCCACAGTCTAGGCACAGGGATATCCCACAGTCTAGACTACAGGGGTCATCCCAACGTCTAGACACGGGGGGTCATCTCACAGTCTAGACACAGGGGCATCCCACATGACTAGGACACAGGGGTCTCCCACAGTCTAGACACGGGGTATCCCCAGTTCTAGGACACAGGGGTCATCCCACAGTCTAGACACAGGGGTTATCCCCACAGTCTAGACACAGGGGGTCATCCCACAGCCTAGACTAAGGGTTATTCCCACAGCCTAGACACAGGGGTTCCCATCCCACAGTCTGACACTGGGGTTCATCCCACAGTCTAGACACAGGGGTCATCCCACCAGTCTAGCACTGGGGTCATCCCACAGTCTATGACACAGGGGTTATCCCACAGTCTAGACACAGGGGTCATTCCCACAGTATAGACACAGGGGTCATCCCACAGTACTAGACACAGTGGTCATCCACAGACTAGACCACAGTGGTCATTCCCATGAATAGACACAGGGGGTTCATCCACAGTGGGACACAGGGGTCATCCCACAGTCTGACATAGACAGACCTGTAAACCCACAGCATGTTCGATGCTGATGAACTCTAGACCTGCATTGCAGCGCTCACTACTGAGGACACTGGGAATCTTCAAGAGGATATTAACCAAGTCTTCCAGTGGGCCGCAGAAAATGATATGAAGTTCACTGAGGACAAATTTCAATTACTCTGCTCTGGAAAACGTGAGAAACAAAAAGCTAGTAATCGAGGTTATAAAACCAAAATCTAATCCAGTACAATTAGAGCGGAAACCAAAATGAAGACCTGGGGGAGTTATAATTGTCAGAGGATCTCACTTTCAAGGACCACAGCAATGTAATCATCAGATCTGTTAGGAAAATGGTAGGATGGATAATGAGAACCTGTGTAACAAGGTTGCCAAACCGAACGATGATCCTGTGGAAGTCTTTTTTTCTTAGGCTGAATATTGTGTACACTAACAGCACCTTTCAAGGCAGGTGAAATTGCTGAACCTGGTGAATGTAGAGAGAACTTTCAGACATGTATAGTACCATCAAGGCACCTTAATTACTGAGGAATGTTGAAATCTTTTCAC
>NC_069471.1:22856710-22942469 GCF_026875155.1 Cherax quadricarinatus | reverse complement strand
TTTTTTAAATTTAAACCCTTGGGGTTTGGGTCTTAGTCCTGGCCCGTTTACAAAGGGGTTAGGCCTCTCCACTCTGCCACATCTTATTACTTGGTTTAGGCACAAGGTTTGCCTACTGACCTACTTCAGGGTGACACATGACCACCTAATTGCTCTAGTGGGGGACTCGTTCCCTCTCCCCTCTTCTCCCTCTCCCCTCCCCCTTCCCTCTCCCCTCTATCTCCCTCTCCCCTCACATCCGTTGAAGGGTATGACTAGTGGAATTATGAGGTAATCTGTGGGTAAGATGCCCCTGACGTCCGTCTGAGTGTTAGTCTTACCTTGTGTCCCCTTCCTCTGCTTCCCCTCTCCCCCACCACATCCCCAGGGTCACCTTCCCCTTTTACCTCTCCCCACCCTCCATCTACCTCCCTACCTACTGCTGGGTTGGTGGTGTGATGTTATTATCACTATTTGTAGTCACCTCTTTGTGTTCTAGGGTCGATACTCAGCTCCTGGCCCCGCTGTTTTCACTAACGCTACTAGGTCCTCTCGACTCCTTGGCTCCAGAGCTTTATCATACCTCGTCTTAAAGCTATGTATGGTTCCTGCCTACACTACCTCACTTGCGTGTGTATGTATGTGTGTGTGTGTGTTTACTAACCTCCGTGTACTCACCAATATGTGGCTGCAGGGTCATGTCGCAGCTCCTGGTTCCGCCTCAAAGACTGGATAGCACACTCGACCAAAATTATCACAAATAAGGTAAGATTACGATCCAACTGCGGATTTGTATACACCGAAGTTCTGACCAGTAAAATGTAATCTGTTATGAGAGTGGCTTCACTAACTTCATCTGAAATAACCTGGATCCAAACCTGTGTCTTGAAAGGTCAACTCTGTGCCAGTTCCACTAAATAGAAAGAAGAGAAGATGTAAACTGGGAAGAGAGAGACGCTTCCTTCTGCGGACGAAGGTGAAGGATCACACAGCTTCTCAAAGGGGCAGATTATCTGAAATGCAGGAAACATTGACTAGGGGGTCATCTCATAACCTAGACACAGGGGTCATCCCACAGTCTAGACACGGGGGTCATCTCACAGTCTAGACACAGGGGTCATCCCACAGTCTAGGCACAGGGATCATCCCACAGTCTAGACACAGGGATCATCCCACAGTCTAGACACAGGGGTCATCCCACAGTCTAGACACGGGGGTCATCTCACAGTCTAGACACAGGGGCATCCCACAGACTAGACACAGGGGTCTTTCCCACAGTCTAGACACAGGGTCATCCCACGGTCTAGACACAGGGGCCCATCCCACAACTAGACACAGGGGTCATCCCACAATCTAGAAAACGGGGGGTCATCCCCCCAGTCTAGACACAGTGGTCATCCCACAGACTAGACACAGTGGTCATCCCACTGACTAGACACAGGGATCATCCCACAGTGTAGACACAGGGGTCATCCCACAGTCTGACATAGACAGACCTGTAAACCACAGCACTGTTCTCCTCTGCTGATGACACTAGACCTGCATGCCAGCGTCACTACTGAGGACACTGGGAATCTTCAAGAGGGTATTAACCAAGTCTTCCAGTGGGCCGCAGAAAATGATATGAAGTTCACTGAGGACAAATTTCAATTACTCTGCTGTGGAAAACGTGAAGAAACAAAAGCTAGATCGAGGTATAAAACAAATCCTAACCAGACAATAGAGCGGAAAACCAATATGAAAGACCTGGTTACCTGGAGGTTACCTGGAGGTTATTCCGGGGATCAACGCCCCCGCGGCCCGGTCCATGACCAGGCCTCCCGATGGATCAGGGCCTGATCAACTAGGCTGTTACTGCTGGCCGCACGCAGTCCGACGTACGAGCCACAGCCCGGCTGATCCGGCACTGACTTTAGGTATCTGTCCAGCTCTCTCTTGAAGGCAGCCAGGGGTTTATTGGCAATTCCCTAATTGCTTGATGGAGGCTGTTGAACAGTCTTGGGGCCCCCGGGCACTTATGGTGTTTTCTCTTAGTGTACCAATGGCGCCCCTACTTTTTATTGGGGGCATTTTGCATCGCCTGCCCAGTCCTTTACTTTCGTAGGGAGTGATTTCTGTGTGCAGATTTGGGACCATTCCTTCCAAGACTTTCCAAGTGTAGATTATGATATATCTCTCCCTCCTGCGTTCCAGGGAGTACAAGTCAAGTGCTTCCAAGCGTTCCCAGTAATTAAGGTGCTTGACAGAACTTATACGTGCAGTAAAGGATCTCTGTACACTCTCTAGATCTGCGATTTCACCTGCTTTGTATGGAGATGTTAATGTACAGCAGTATTCCAGCCTAGAGAGAACAAGTGATTTGAAAAGGATCATCATGGGCTTGGCATCTCTCGTTTTGAAAGTTCTCATTATCCATCCTATCATTTTCTTTGCACGTGCGATCGTGGACAATAGAGCGGAAACCCAATATGAAAGACCTGGGAGTTATAATTGTCAGAGGATCTCACTTTCAAGGACCACAGCAATGTAATCATCAGATCTGTTAGGAAAATGGTAGGATGGATAATGAGAACCTGTGTAACAAGGATGCCAAACCGACGATGATCCTTTTGGAGTCATTTGTTCTCTCTAGGCTGGAATATTGCTGTACACTAACAGCACCTTTCAAGGCAGGTGAAATTGCTGACCTGGAGAATGTAGAGAGAACTTTCACGACATGTATAAGTACCATCAAGCACCTTAATTACTGGGAATGCTTGAAATCTTTTCACATGTACTCCCTGGAACACAGGCGACAAAGATATCTCATAACTTACACCTGGAAAATCCTAGAGGGACTAATCCCAAACCTGCACACAGAAGTCACTCCCTATGACAGCAAGAGACTGGCCAGACTGTGCAACATAGCCACTGTGACCACCACGAGTGTCGCAAGTACACTGAGAGGCAACGCAGTGAGTGTCAGGGGACCAAGACTGTTCAACTGCCTCCCACCATACATGAGAGGGATTACCACTGGGTTAACTGGCATCGTTGTGGTTAACCTGTTATCGTTGTCTGCTACAAAGACCCTCTTGGGTTATGTCCTTGTAGCTCACACGGTGACCCTCCCCCCCAGCCCCTCCCCCATCACCCTCTCAATGCCCCTCCCCCTGGTGCCCCCCAGGTGCCCCTCCCCCCGGTGCCCCTTCCCCCGGTGCCCCTCCCAGTGCCACATTTTCCCCTGCCCCTCCCCAGTGCCACTCCTGCCGGCCATATCCCTCTGCCCCTCTCCACTGCCACTTCTTCCTGCCCCTCCCCAGCCCCTCCCCCTTGGCCCTCCCCCCTGCCCCTCTCCACTGCCACTTCTTTCTGCCCCTCCCCCCCCCTCCCCCTTGGCCCCCCCCTGCCCCTCTCCACTGCCACTTCTTCCTGCCCCTCCACCCTTCCCCTCCCCTGCCCCTCTCCCACATCCTCCCTAACTATTCTTTACCTATTCTCAACTCCCTCTCCCCCTCCTCCCCCTCCTCCCCCTCCTCCCCCTCCTCCCCCCTCCTCCCCCTCCTCCCCCCTCCTCCCCCCTCCTCCCCCTCCTCCCCTCCTCCCCCCTCCTCCCCCTCCTCCCCCCTCCTCCCCTCTCCTCCCCCTCCTCCCCTCCTCCTCCCCTCCACTCTTAATATTCTTGTTGGAGGATAATTGAACAATAAAGTGTAGAGAGAGTGAGAGACAAAGAGTTAAGCTGTGACAATAGAGCTAACTCTCAAGACCCCCCTCCACCAGTGAGAGGGGGGGGGAGGGGGAGGGGAGGGGAGGGGAAGCAAAACAGGGGAAGGGGGATGGGAAAGACAGAAGGAGAGGGAAGGAGAAGATGTACACATGTGTCATGCAGTACAATGTCACATGTTGGACATTGTACATGTTGGAATGGTACATGTTGGACATGTGACTTTTGGGTCATGTGTAATTTTTTGGTACATGTGCATTTGGGTAATGTGTACATGTTGACATGTGTACATGTGGTACATGTGTGCATTTTGGGTACATTGTACATGCAGTACTGTGTACAGTTGGTACAGTGACATTTTTGGTACATGTGTACATGTTGGGTACTGTGTACTGTTGGTAATGGTACATGTTGGTACATTTGTACAGATGTATAATTGTACATGTTGGTCTGTGACTGCATGTATTCATGTGTACATTTTGGGTACAATTGACATGTTGGACATTGTACAGTTGGTACAATTGTACATTTGGTACATGTGTACATGCATGTACACAGTTACATGCATGTAACAGTGTAAGCAGTCATTGTACATTTTTGGAAGTTTGTTAATGACAAAAATTAAAAAGTGTTCCCCAAGGGCTATCCTAATTACCTAATTTATCTTAACCTATCCAAATTACCCAACCTTCACTGCGGAATAATTACACTCATGAAATTTAAATTACTTGGACCTGTGAATTTCCTCGACCTTACCCCCGGGAACACAGGCACAAAGTACATCATAATCTAAACCGGAAAATCCCGTGGGGTAGTGCCAAACTGCACACAGAAATCATTCCCCATGACAGCAGGAGAAAGGGGCCGTTCAACAAGCACTGTGCCACCCCGATGCGCGAGTACACTGAGAGGCAGCACAGTATCAGGGGGCCAAGACTGTTCAACTGCTACCCACAACATAAAAAGGGGATTTCCAATTTACCCCCGGGTGTCTTCAAAAACCCCCGGCAGTCTTCAAATCCCCACAGTTTAAAGTCCCTGGGAGTCTTCAAGACCCCGGCAGTCTTCAAAGGGCCCCGGCAGTCTTTAAAAATCCCTGGCAGTCTTCAATGTCCCCGGGGTCTTCAAAATCCCCGGCGTCTTCAAGGTCATCAGTCCTTAGGGTCCCCGGCAGTCGTCAGGATCCCTGGCAGTCTTCAAACCCCTGGCAGTCTTTAAAAACCCTGCAGTCTTAAGGTCTCTGGCGTCTTCCAAAGGGCCCGGGTCCCCCCCCTCCCGCAGTCTTTGGATCCCCCGGGGCCCTTTAAGGTCCCTGACATTTCAAGATCCCCCGGCAGTCTTTAAGATCCCTGGCAGTCTTTAAGACCCCTGGGGTCTTCAGGATCCCTGCAGCTTCAAAATCCCCGGCAGTCTTAAGATCCCTGGGAATCTTCAAGAAACCCTGGGAGTCTTCCCAAAATCCCCGGCATCTTCAAAATCCCTGGAGTCTTCAAGGTCCCCCGGCATTTTCAAAATCCGGCATCTTTAAGACCGGCAGTCTTCAGACCCCGGCAGCTTTAGGGTCCCTGGCATCTCCAAACCCCCGGCAGTCTTCAAGACCCCCACAGTCTTCCCAAACCCTGGCAGTCTTTAAGATCCCTGGCAGTCTTCAAGATTCCTGGCAGTCTTTTAAGTCCTGCAGCTTCAAGCTCCTGGCAGTCTTCAAGTCCCTGGCAGTCTGTATGTCAAAGAGTCCCTTTTCGCACGGAGTTGCTGACACCACAAATGGGTATTGAAGTTCTACAATAAAGATCGAGAACCAAAACCTATCATTTTGGGGTAACAAGCCACCGAGCAACCCAAAAAGTTCAAGGAACAGTACTGAAAATTGAATTACTTTTAAAAAACTTTGCTCCCTCCCCAAACATTTTTGCTTGGGATTTCAACCCAAAGGGATACAAAATGGGAAAAATGGCAAATAATGTTATACTGGGAAAAACCCCGGGGTTGCAGATGAAAAGGGCACACACACATGACTACTAAGTCTTGCGAAAAAAAACCCTTTAAACCAGCAATAGTGGAGCCAACAAGACTAGAAAACACACTTGACCTTATCTTCACAAATAATGAGGACCTGACAAGAGACATAAGAATATCAAAAACAACTAATTCCGATCACAACCTAATCGAAGTCCAGACGTACATGCATAGGGGTCCTGAACAGCAGAATGCATGTACCTGTGAAGGTGTCTTCACAAAATACAACTTCAACAACAAGAACATCAACTGGGACCAGGGAAACCATGTCCTAAACGAAACATGTTGGGAAGATGTCTTAAATGACATGGATCCAAACCAGTGCCTTGAAAGAATCAACTTCTTGGCAGCCGAAGCATGTTCTAGGCATATTCCCCTAAGAAAGAAGAAGAGCAGGAGTAAACTGGAGAGAGAAAGACGCTCCCTCTACAGAAGACGACGAAGAGTCACTGAGCTCCTCAGGAGTGCTAGAATATCTGATACACGAAAGGAGGCACTGACCAGGGAAGTGGAAACTATCGAACTTAAGTTAAATGACTCTTACAGGAACCAGGAGAGGCAGGAGGAGCTTAAAGCTATTAGTGAAATTGAAAGAAATTCAAAATATTTCTTTTCATATGCCAAAAACAAGGAAAATACCACATCTAGTATCGGGCCCTTACTCAGACAGGATGGGACTTACACAGACGACAACAAGGAAATGAGTGAAATATTGAAATTCCAGTACGACTCTGTGTTTAGTGAACCACTAATCGGTCTGAGGATCGACGACCCAAATGATTTCTTCATGAATGATCCTCAAAACTCCATAAATGTATACCAGATTTCCGACATTACTCTAACTCCGATAGATTTCGAAAAAGCCATTGACAACATGCCTATGCACTCAGCCCCGGGCCCAGACTCGTGGAACTCTGTTTTCATTAAGAACTGCAAGAAACCCCTCTCGCGTGCCCTAAGTACACTATGGAGGAGGAGCTTGGACATGGGTGAAATTCCACAGTCACTTAAAACAACGGATTTAGCCCCACTCCATAAAGGTGGCAGCAAAGCATTAGCTAAGAACTATAGACCAATAGCTCTGACGTCCCACATCATAAAAATCTTTGAAAGAGTGCTAAGAAGCAGGATTGCAAATCACCTGGATTCCAAAATCTGCACAATCCAGGGCAACATGGGTTCAGGGCAGGTCGCTCCTGCCTCTCACAACTACTGGATCACTATGACATGGCCTTGGATGCACTGGAAGAAAATCAGAATGCAGATGTAATTTACACAGACTTTGCAAAAGCATTTGACAAATGAGATCATGGCGTAATAGCCCATAAAATACGTGCTAAAGGAATAACTGGGAAAGTGGGGAGATGGATCTTCAACTTCCTAACAAATCGAACACAAAGAGTAGTGGTCAACAGAGTTAAATCGGAGGCTGCCATAGTGAAGAGCTCTGTTCCACAAGGCACAGTACTCGCCCCATCTTATTCCTCTCCTCAATCAGACATAGACAGAGATATACACCACAGCACTGTATCATCCATTGTGGATGATACTAGGATCTGCATGAGGCTGTCATCTGCTGAGGACGCGGTTAACCTCCAAGAAGATATAAACAAAGTTTTCCAGTGGGAAAACGGTAAACAATATGATGTTCAATGAGGACAAATTCCAACTACTCCGTAGGGAAATGGAGGAGATAATAACTAGAACAGAGTATACTATGGACTCGGGCCATACAATAGAGCGGAAAAAATATGAAAGGGGAAACCTGGGAGTAGTAATGTTTGAGGATCTCACTTTCAAGGATCACAACAGTGCCACGATCGCACGTGCAAAGAAAATGATAGGATGGATAATGAGAACTTTCAAAACGAGAGATATCAAGCCCTTGATGATCCTTTTCAAATCACTTGTTCTCTCTAGGCCCTGGAATACGCTGTACATTAACATCTCCATTCAAACCCAGTGAAATCGCAGATCTAGAGATTTGTACAGAGATCCTTTAACTGCACGTATAAGTTCTGTCAAGACCTTAACTACTGGGAACGCTTGGAAGCACTTGACTTGTACTCGTTGGAACCAGGAGGGAGAGATATATCTTAATCTACACTTGGAAAATCTTGGAAGGAATGGTCCCAAATCTGCACCAGAAATCACTCCCTACAAAAGTAAAAGACTGGGCGGGCGATGCAAAATGCCCCCAATTAAAAAGAAAGGGGCGCCATTGGTACACTAAGAGAAAACACCATAAGTGTCCGGGGCCCAAGACTGTTCAACAGCCTCTCATCAAGCATTAGGGGAATTGCCAATAAACCCCTGGCTGCCTTCAAGACCCCTGGCTGCCTTCAAGACCCCTGGCTGCCTTCAAGAGAGAGCTGGACAGATACCTAAAGTCAGTGCCGGATCAGCCGGGCTGTGGCTCGTACGTTAGACTGCGTGCGGCCAGCAGTAACAGCCTAGTTGATCAGGCCCTGATCCATCGGGAGGCCTGGTCATGGACCGGGCCGCGGGGGCGTTGATCCCCGGAATAACCTCCAGGTAACCTCCAGGTAACCCATGGACAGTCTTCATGACCCCTGGCAGTCTTCATGACCCCTGGCAGTCTTCATGACCCCTGGCAGTCTTCATGACCCCTGGCTAGACTAACTTACCTCTAAATCCTTTCACAGATGAACGCCTAATAGCTCTGGTATGCTGGCAAGCTTACTGGAAAGCTTGGCAGCTAACCAGCAAACTGGAAAGCTTGGCAGCTTACCAGCAAGCTGGAAAGCTTGGCAATTTACCAGCAAACTGGAAAGCTTGGCAGCTTACAAGCTAGCTGGAAAGCTTGGCAGCTTACCAGCAAGCTGGAAAGCTTGGCAGCTTACCAGCAAGCTGGAAAGCTTGGCAGCCTACCAGCAAGGTGGAAAGTTTGGCAGCTTACCACAAACTGGAAAGCTGGCAGCTTACCAGCCAGCTGGAAAGCTTGGCAGCTTACCAGAAAGCTGGAAAGCTTGGCAGCTTACCAGAAAGCTGGAAAGCTTGGCAGCTAACCAGCAAGTCGGAAAGCTTGGCAGCTTACCAGAAAGCTGGAAAGCTTGGAAAGCCTACCAGCAAACTGGAAAGCTTGGCACCCTTACAGCAAGCGGAAAAGCTTGGCAGCTTACCAGCAAGCTGGAAAGCTTGGCAGCTTACCAGCAAGCTGGAAAGCTTGGCAGCCTACCAGCAAGCTAGCTGGAAAGCTTGGCAGCTTACCAACAAGCTGGAAAGCTTGGCAGCTTACCAGCAAGCTGGAAAGCTTGGCAGCCAACCAGCAAGCTGGAAAGCTTGGCAGCTTACCAGCAAGCTGGAAAGCTTGACAGCTTACCAGCAAGCTGGAAAACTTGACAGCATGCCAGCAAGCTGGAGAGCTTGGCAGCTTACCAGCAAGCTGGAAAGCTGTGCCTCGGGTCAGTAAAACCAAATCACAAGAAAATAGCGTCAAATTTGCCAATGTTACTTAGTTCCTTCTTGACTTGAACAGTGTTATTCTGAGGATCACCAGACTGTGTCAGGGTCTCTCTACCTCCCTGGTCTCTTTACCTCCCTGGTCTCTCTACCTCCCTGGTCTCTCAAACCTCCCTGGTCTCTCTACCCTCCCTGGTCTCTCTCTACCCCCCTGGTCTCTTTACCTCCCTGGTCTCTCTACCTCCCTGGTCTCTCTACCTCCCTGGTCTCTCTACCTCCCTGGTCTCTCTCTACCTCCCTGGTCTCTCTCTACCTCCCTGGTCTCTCTACCTCCCTGGTCTCTCTACCTCCCTGGTCTCTCTACCTCCCTGGTCTCTCTCTGCCTCCCTGGTCTCTATCTACCTCCCTGGTCTCTCTACCTCCCTGGTCTCTCTACCTCCCTGGTATCTATCTACCTCCCTGGTCTCTCTACCTCCCTGGTCTCTCTACCTCCCTGGTCTCTCTACCTCCCTGGTCTCTCTCTACCTCCCTGGTCTCTCTCTACCTCCCTGGTCTCTCTACCTCCCTGGTCTCTCTACCTCCCTGGTCTCTCTCTACCTCCCTGGTCTCTCTCTACCTCCCTGGTCTCTCTACCTCCCTGGTCTCTCTCTACCTCCTTGGTCTCTCTCTACCTCCCTGGTCTCTCCCTACCTCCCTGGTCTCTCTCTCTCCCTGGTCTCTCTACCTCCCTGGTCTCTCTACCTCCCTGGTCTCTCTTTACCTCCCTGGTCTCTCTCTACCTCTCTGGTCTCTCTCTACTTCCCTGGTCTCTCTCTACCTCCCTGGTCTCTCTCTACCTCCCTGGTCTCTCTACCTCCCTGGTCTCTCTACCTCCCTGGTCTCTCTCTACCCTCCCTGGTTTTTCTCTACCTCCCGGGTCTCTTACCTCCTGGTCTCTCTCTACCTCCCTGGTCTCTCTACCTCCCTGGTCTCTCTACCTCCCTGGTCTCTCTACCTCCCTGGTCTCTCTACCTCCCTGGTCTCTCTCTACCTCCCTTGTCTCTCTATCTCCCTGGTCTCTCTACCTCCCTGGTCTCTCTACCTCCCTGGTCTCTCTCTTCCTCAATGGTCTCTCTATCTCTCTGGTCTCTCTACCTCCCTGGTCTCTCTCTACCTCCCTGGTCTCTCTGTCTCCCTGGTCTCTCTACCTCCCTGGTCTCTCTACCTCCCTGGTCTCTCTCTCTTCCTGGTCTCTCTACCTCCCTGGTCTCTCTCTCCCTGGTGTCTCTCTCTCCCTGGTCTCTCTACCTCCCAAGTCTCTGTCCTGGTCCATACCTGGTTCCTCCCTGGTCTATACCTGGTTCCTCCCTGGTTCATACCTAGTTCCTCGCTGGCCCGTACCTGGTTCCTCTCTGGTCCATACCTGGTTCCTTCCTGGTCCATACCTGGTTCTTCCCTGGTCCATACCTGGTTTCTCCCTGGTCCATACCTGGTTTCTCCCTGGTCCATACCTGGTTCCTCCGTGGTCCATTCCTGGTTCCTCCCTGTTCCATACCAGGTTCCTCGCTGGTCCATACCAGGTTCCTCGCTGGTCCATACCAGGTTCCTCGCGGGGTTCCATACCAGGTTCCTCGCTGGTCCATACCAGGTTCCTCGCTGGTCCATACCAGGTTCCTCGCTGGTCCATACCAGGTTCCTCGCTGGTCCATACCAGGTTCCTCGCTGGTCCATACCAGGTTCCTCGCTGGTCCATACCTGGTTCCTCGCTGGTCCATACCAGGTTCCTCGCTGGTCCATACCTGGTTCCTCGCTGGTCCATACCTGGTTCCTCGCTGGCCCCATACCAGGTTCCTCGTGGTCCATACCAGGTTCCTCGCTGGTCCATACCAGGTTCCCGCGGGTTTCCATACCAGGTTCCTCGCTGGTCCATACCAGGTTCCTCGCTGGTCCATACCAGGTTTCCTCGCTGGTCCATACCAGGTTCTCGCTGGTCCATACCAGGTTCCTCGCTGGCCATACCAGGTTCCTCGCGGGTCCAACCAGGTTCCACGCTGGTCCATACCAGGTTCCTCGCTGGTCATACCAGGTTCCCCCGCTGGTCCATCCCAGGTTCCTCGCTGGTCCATACCTGGTTCCTCGCTGGTCCATCCCAGGTTCCTCCTGGTCCATACCAGGTTCCTCGCTGCCCCATACCTGGTTCCTCGCTGTCCATACCAGGTTCCTCGCTGGTCCATTACTGGTTCCTCGCTGGTCCATACCGGGTTTCCCTCGCTGGTCCATACAGGTTCCTCGCGGGTTCATACCTGGTTCCTCGCTGGTCCATACCTGGTTCCCGCTGGTCCATACCAGGTTCCTCGCTGGTCCATACCTGGTTCCTCGCTGGTCCATACCAGGTTCCTCGCTGGTTTTCATACCTGGTTCCCGCTGGTCCATACCAGGTTCCTCGCTGGTCCATACCTGTTCCTCGCTGGTCCATACCGGGTTCCTCGCTGGTCCTTTACCTGGTTCCCCGCTGGTCCATACCAGGTTCCTCGCTGGTCCATACCTGGTTCCTCGCGGGTCCATACCTGGTTTTCTAGCGGTTCATACCTGTTCCTCGCTGGTACCATACCTGGTTCCCCGCTGGTCCATACCAGGTTCCTCGCTGGTCCATACCAGGTTCCTCGCTGGTCCATACCAGGTTCCTCGCTGGTTCATACCTGGTTCCTCGCTGGTCCATCCCTGGTTTCCTCGCGGGTCCATACCAGGTTTCCTCGCTGGTCCATACTGGTTCCCCGTGTCCATACCAGGTTCCTCGCTGGTCCATACCTGGTTCCTCGCGGTCCATACCTGGTTCCTCGCTGGTTCATACCTGGTTCCTCGCTGGTCCATACCGGGTTTTCCCCGCTGGTCCTACCAGGTTCCTCGCTGGTCCATACCGGGTTCCTCGCTGGTCCATCCCAGGTTCCTCGCTGGTTCATACCTGGTTCCTCGCTGGTCCATACCTGGTTCCTCGCTGGTCCATACCTGGTTCCTCGCTGGTCCATACCAGGTTCCTCGCTGGTCCATACCTGGTTCCTCGCTGGTCCATACCTGGTTCCTCGCTGGTCCATACCTGGTTCCTCGCTGGTCCATACCTGGTTCCTCGTTGGTCCATACCGGGTTTCCTCGCTGGTCCTTTACCAGGTTCCTCGCTGGTCCATACCAGGTTCCTCGCTGGTCCATACCAGGTTCCCGCTGGTTCCATACCGGGGTTTCCTCGCGGGTCCATACCAGGTTCCTCGCTGGTCCTTACTGGTTCCTCGCTGGTCCATACCAGGTTCCTCGCTGGTCCATACCAGGTTCCTCGCTGGTCCATACCAGGTTCCTCGCTGGTCCATACCAGGTTCCTCGCTGGTCCTCCCTGGTTCCCCGCTGGTCCATACCGGGTTCCTCGCTGGTCCATAACCTGGTTCCTCGCTGGCCCAAATACCTGGTTCCTCGCGGGGTTCATACCTGGTTCCTCGCTGGTCCATACCTGGTTCCCCGCTGGTCCATACCAGGTTCCCACTGGTCATACCAGGTTCCTCGCTGGTCCATACCAGGTTCCTCGCTGGTTCATACCTGGTTCCTCGCTGGTCCATACCTGGTTCCTCGCTGGTCCATACCTGGTTCCTCGCTGGTCCATACCAGGTTCCTCGCTGGTCCAAAACCTGGTTCCTCGCTGGCCATACCTGGTTCCTCGCTGGTCCATACCTGTTCCTCGCTGGTCCATACCTGGTTCCTCGCTGGTCCATACCTGGTTCCTCGCTGGTCCATCCCAGGTTCCTCGCTGGCCATACCTGGTTCCTCGCTGGTCCATACCGGGTTCCTCGCTGGTCCTTACCGGGTTCCTCGCGGGTCCATACCGGGTTTTCCTCGCTGGTCCATCCCAGGTTCCTCGCTGGTCCATCCAGGTTCCTCGCTGGTCCATCCCAGGTTCCTCGCTGGTCCATACCAGGTTCCTCGCTGGTTCATACCAGGTTCCTCGCTGGTTCATACCAGGTTCCTCGCTGGTCCATACCAGGTTCCTCGCTGGTCCATACCTGGTTCCTCGCTGGTCCATACCTGGTTCCTCGCTGGTCTAGCGCCTGGAACCAATTTTGGGCCCCGGAAAAACATTATATACTGAGTCAAAAAAGGAGAATTAGTGTGCTTTAAACCTAGCAGAGTTTACTGCCAGAGGGGAATCATAGGCCTGTTTCCCGTGTGCAAAAAATAATAATTGAACTTTTCGTGTCAGAGGAAAGAAAGTCTCCCTGATAACATTGAGTATACATAGTGTTTTAGTGTATACTACAGTGGCTCCCTAGTATAAATTTATGATAAAGGCTAAAGTTCATTTGAAAACAGGTGAATTTTTTAAATGAAGTGATAAGCCTAAAGAGGCAGGGTGCCAGAAGTCGCCAGAAACTTACCAAGGTCAGCTGTTTTTAATAATCTTCCTGGCTTGTAGTGTACTCGCATATAATCTAGTGATACCATGAATAGCAGAATACAGTGTTGTAGTACAACTAACCAGTATTATAAGGTACTTAGTGGAGTGGAAATGACTTCATTAGTTTCTTTTTCTTGAAATACCAGACGTTATGTGAATTTCATATAACCTGTAGTTACCAGCGGTCGCAATATACACAACCGAAGCAATTATTTACTACAGAAAAAGCGTCCTTCCTCCAAAATTTCCACCAGTCAACTATAGTGATAATTTTAGCATTTATTGTGGTGGAGACGGAAAAAAAATAGAAAAGCTAGATACAGCGATTGATAAACAAGGGGGGAGGTCGACCGTTCGTCATTGTAGGAGTGCCAGCAGTCACCGGTTCTTCAACACGCAAGTTATACTTTTGTATCAATCAAATCACATATTACTCGGGTAGATAATTTCCAGTAGATCCTTCATGTGTAGCCCAAATCACCGAACCCGTATGTTTAAATAAATGACCCACTGATTTAGAGCAGATAGACTGGTCTGAACCCTTGACTGGTCCCAACCCTTGATGGTCCGAACCCTTGACTGGTCCGAAAACCCCTTTACTGGTCCGAACCCTTGACTGGTTTCAAACGGATTCATTAGACAAAAAAGCAGACTGTAAACGGATGGGGTTGTAGGCGCCCTTATTAAACACAAACAATAATATAAATCAGGAACATACACGGTAAAACTGTCCAATATACAAGTACAGTTAGAAATAGAAACACAAATAGCTAGAGCTTCATTTAAAGGGGGTTATTAATAGAGTATTCAAGAGGTTTTCTAGAGAATTACAGTAAATCAACCATTCAAATCATTATGAAGCTGTGTGTAGTCTGCAGTCAGTCAAACAAACGGCTTCCACATGGATAAATTTTCATTTATGGGAAATTGGTGCACGCTCCTGTGAGATATCCCAGAACTAGCTACAAGCAGTATTAAAACTGGGAAGTGTTTTTGGGTATGCCCAAATGAGATAAATCTGTGGACTAAAATCACAAGGGGATTAAAAGAGGACAACATCAAAGCTGCTTTCATAGACAACCTGGAAGCTTTCTACAACAGATGGGAACATAAAAATCTGGGCTGAATGGTACTGCCCTTGATACTGGCCATGTAGTCACAAACTGTAAGGCTGGAGGTGATGTCCTGGTAGTCAGTAAATGTAGGGCTGATAGTGCTGTCCTGGGAGACAGTAATGGTGAAGCTGGAGGTGCTGTCCTGGGAGACAGTAATGGTGAAGCTGGGGATACTGTCCTGGGAGACAGTAATGGGTGAGCTGGAGGTGCTGTCCTGGGGAGACAGTAATGGTGAAGCTGGAGGTGCTGTCCTGGGAGACAGAATGGTGAAGCTGGGGGTGCTGTCCTGGGGGACAGTAATGGTGAAGCTGGAGGTGGGTGTCCTGGGAGACAGTAATGGTGAAGCTGGAGATACTGTCCTGGGAGACAGTAATGGTGAAGCTGGAGGTGCTGTCCTGGGAGACAGTAATGGTGAAGCTGGAGGTGCTGTCCTGGGGACAGTAATGGTGAAGCTGAGATACTGTCCTGGGGACGTAATGGTGAAGCCCGGAGGTGCTGTCCTGGGAGACAGTAATGGTGAAGCTGGAGGTGCTGTCCTGGGAGACAGTAATGGTGGAAGCTGGAGATACTGTCCTGGGGGACAGTAATGGTGAAGCTGGGGGTGCTGTCCTGGGAGACAGTAATGGTGAAGCTGGAGGTGCTGTCCTGGGGGACAGTAATGGTGAGCTGGAGGTGCTGTCCTGGGTAGACAGTAATGGTGAACTGGAGGTGCTGTCTGGGAGACAGTAATGGTGAAGCTGGAGGTGCTGTCCTGGGAGACAGTAAAGGTGAAGCTGAGGTGCTGTCCTGGGAGACAGTAATGGTGAAGCTGGAGGTGCTGTTTTGGGAGACAGTAATGGTGAAGCTGGAGGTGCTGTCCTGGGAGACAGTAATGGGAAGCTGGAGAATGCTGTCCTGGGGGACAGAATGGGGAAGCTGGAGGGTTTTGTCCAGGTAGTCGGAATTATACGCAGGAAGGAATACATATAAATGACCCCATAGGGGACAGGAGCCATAGTTAGGGAAACAAGTGTAGTTCAAAGATATGATAAAACCAATATTGCAAACTAGAAATATCACAGGAAATAGCAAACAAGAGGACTCCACTAGCAATAGTGAGGATATATTACCAAAAACAACTGGTGGGAGCTCCATTATTGGTGCTAGGGAGGATAGGAATAAGACAGGGAAACATGCACCAACAGGGAATACAGTCACAGAAACCCAAGGCAAACGGAAACCAAGCCTGTGCACATACTATGCACTTGGTTTCTGCAGACATGGGAAATCTGGAAAAACAAATCGGACGTGCAACTATGACCGCCCTAGAAAATGCCATGCCCATATGACAACCGGAAAATGCAAACTCCTTTCCTGTAAGCTTTTTCACCCTCAAATGTGTACCTCTTCAGTACAGGAAAGACTGTGCTATAACTTAAATTGCCAGGCACACCATCTAAAAGGGACAAAAAGATACAAAACATCCAGGCCATGGGAAAACCTGGGTAGCCACAGCCACTCAAGAGGGAGAGTTTTTTTAGTGCCAGGAAGGAAAAAAAACTGGCAGGAAATGGCAGAAATCGTGCACCAAATCCAGTCATTCCTGGAGTGGAACCACAGTCGATGGCCTCCACTCCAAACCAACAGATACAGATACTAATGCCGGAAAAAAAATCCCCCCCCCAGTACCAAGAATACCACCAGTCCAATGACATTCTTCTTTGCAAATATACAGGGTCTAAAGCCAGCAACAAACAACAAAATACCTTTCATCCGTGGACTGCTTGCAGAGGCAAAGGCAATGTTCGTGGCTTTCACTGAGACCCACATAAAGGATCACTTGGACAACGAAATATGGATCCCAGGTTACAACCTATACAGATGTGACAGAGTGAATAGGCAAAAGGGGGAGGTTGGCCTGTACATTGTAGAGTCACTTGTTTGCACAGAACTGCTTAATGCCTCAAATGACGTAGTGGAAGTTTTAGCAGTAAAGGTCGAGAACCAAAACCTAGTCATTGTGGTAGTCTACAAGCCTCCGGATGCCAAACATCCCAGCAATTCCAGGAACAGCTGTTAAAAATTGACCACTGTCTGGAAAATCTTCCAGCTCCTGCACCCAACATCTTGCTCCTGGGGGATTTCAACTTAAGGCACCTAAAATGGAGGAATATAGCAAATAATATTGTTGCAGTAATAACACCAGGAGGCAGCTCTGATGAAAACTCACACTCACACGAGCTTTTAAATCTCTGCACAAAAATTCAATTTAAACCAGCAAATAATAGAGCCTACTAGACTGGAGAATACACTAGACCTCATCTTCACTAACAATGATGATCTGATAAGAAAATGTCACCATATCAAAAACAATATACTCAGATCACAACATAATTGAGGTTCAGTCATGTATGGGGCGGAGCCCCAGACCGACATAATGAGACTAGTCACGAGGGAGCATTCACCAAATTTAACTTCAATAACAAAAACATAAAGTGGGACCAAGTAAACCAAGTCCTAACCGATATAAGCTGGGAAGATATACTAAGCAACACAGACCCCAACTTATGCCTAGAACAGATTAACTCGGTGGCACTCGATGTATGCACAAGGCTTATTCCTCTAAGAAAAAGGAGGAGTAGATGTAAAATAGAAAGAAACAGGCGCTCCCTTTACAGGCGACGGAAAAGAATAACAGAGTGGCTAAAAGAGGTCAATATATCTGAAATGCGTAGAGAGACACTGGTCAGAGAAATAGCAAGCATCGAACTTAAGCTAAAGGAATCTTATAGGAGTCAGGAATCGCGGTAAGAACTAAAAGCCATAAATGAAATCGAAAGAAACCCAAAGTATTTCTTCTCCTATGCCAAATCAAAGTCGAAAACAACGTCCAGTATTGGGCCCCTACTTAAACAAGATGGGTCCTACACAGATGACAGCAAGGAAATGAGTGAGCTACTCAAGTCCCAATATGACTCAGTTTTTAGCAAGCCGCTAACCAGACTGAGAGTCGAAGATCAAAATGATTTTTTTATGAGAGAGCCACAAAATTTGATTAACACAAGCCTATCCAATGTTATCCTGACGCCAAATGACTTCGAACAGGCGATAAATGACATGCCCATGCACTCTGCCCCAGGGCCAGACTCATGGAACTCTGTGTTCATCAAGAACTGCAAGAAGCCCTATCACGAGCCTTTTCCATCCTATGGAGAGGGAGCATGGACACGGGGGTCGTCCCACAGTTACTAAAAACAACAGACATAGCCCCACTCCACAAAGGGGCAGTAAAAGCAACAGCAAAGAACTACAGACCGATAGCACTAACATCCCATATCATAAAAATCTTTGAAAGGGTCCTAAGAAGCAAGATCACCACCCATCTAGAAACCCATCAGTTACACAAACCCAGGGCAACATGGGTTTAGAACAGGTCGCTCCTGTCTGTCTCAACTATTGGATCACTACGACAAGGTCCTAAATGCACTAGAAGACAAAAAGAATGCAGATGTAATATATACAGACTTTGCAAAAGCCTTCGACAAGTGTGACCATGGCGTAATAGCGCACAAAATGCGTGCTAAAGGAATAACAGATAAAGTCGGTCGATGGATCTATAAATTCCTCACTAACAGAACACAGAGAGTAGTCGTCAACAGAGTAAAGTCCGAGTCAGCTACGGTGAAAAGCTCTGTTCCACAAGGCACAGTACTCGCTCCCATCTTGTTCCTCATCCTTATATCCGACATAGACAAGGATGTCAGCCACAGCACCGTGTCTTCCTTTGCAGATGACACCCGAATCTGCATGACAGTGTCTTCCATTGCAGACACTGCAAGGCTCCAGGCGGACATCAACCAAATCTTTCAGTGGGCTGCAGAAAACAATATGAAGTTCAACGATGAGAAATTTCAATTACTCAGATATGGTAAACATGGAGGAAATTAAATCTTCATAGAGTACAAAACAAATTCTGGCCACAAAATAGAGCGAAACACCAACGTCAAAGACCTGGGAGTGATCATGTCGGAGGATCTCACCTTCAAGGACCATAACATTGTATCAATCGCATCTGCTAGAAAAATGACAGGATGGATAATGAGAACCTTCAAAACTAGGGAGGCCAAGCCCATGATGACACTCTTCAGGTCACTTGTTCTATCTAGGCTGGAATATTGCTGCACACTAACACCACCTTTCAAGGCAGGTGAAATTGCTGACCTAGAAAATGTACAGAGAACTTTCACGGCGCGCATAACGGAGATAAAACACCTCAATTACTGGGAGCGCTTGAGGTTCTTAAACCTGTATTCCCTGGAACGCAGGAGGGAGAGATACATGATTATATACACCTGGAAAATCCTAGAGGGACTAGTACCGAACTTGCACACGAAAATCACTCACTACGAAAGCAAAAGACTTGGCAGACGATGCAACATCCCCCCAATGAAAAGCAGGGGTGTCACTAGCACGTTAAGAGACAGCAGGGGTGTCACTAGCATGTTAAGAGACCATACAATAAGTGTCAGGGGCCCGAGACTGTTCAACTGCCTCCCAGCATACGTAAGGGGGAATACCAACAGACACATGGCAGTCTTCAAGCTGGCACTGGACAAGCACCTAAAGTCGGTTCCTGACCAGCCGGGCTGTGGCTCGTACGTTGGTTTGCGTGCAGCCAGCAGCAACAGCCTGGTTGATCAGGCTCTGATCCACCAGGAGGCCTGGTCACAGACTGGGCCGCGGGTGCGTTGACCCCTGGAACTCTCTCCAGGTAAACCCCAGGTCCATACTTGGTTCCTTGGTTCCTCTCTGGTCAATCATTGGTACCCCCTGGTCCACCCTTGTACCTCCCTGGCCTACCCTTGTTACCCCCCTGGCCCACCCTTGGTACCTCCCTGGTTCACCCTTGGTACCTCCCTACCTACCCATGATACCACCCTGGTCCACCCTTTGTATCTCCCTTTCCCACCCTTGGTACTTCCCTGGCCCACCCTTGGTACCTCCCTGGCCCACTTTTGGTACCTCCCTTGCCCACCCTTGGTACCTCCCTGGCCCACCCTTGGTACCTCCCTACCCACCCATGATACCTCCTTGATCAACCCTTGGTACCTCCCTGATCCACCCTTTGTATCTCCCTGGCCCACCCTTGGTGCCTCCCTGATCCACCCTTAGTACCTCCCTGGCCCACCATTGGTACCTCATGGGCCCACCCTTTGGACCTCCCTGGCCCACCCTTGGTACCTCCCTGGCCCACCCTTTGTACCTCCCTGGCCCCCCATGGTACCTCCCTGGCCCACTTTTTTTACCTCCCTGACCCACCCTTGGTACCTCCCTACCTACCCATGATACCACCCTGGTCCACCCTTGGTACCTCCCTTTCCCACCTTGGTACTTCCCTGGCCCACCCTTGGACCTCCCTGGCCCACTTTTGGTACCTCCCTTGCCCACCCTTGGTACCTCCCTGGCCCACCCTTGGTACCGCCCTAGCCCACCCTTGGTACCCCTTGGACCACTTTTGGTACCTTCTGGCCACCCTTGGTACCTTCCTGCCGCACCCTTGGTACCTCCCTACCCACCCATGATACCTCCCTGGTCCACCCTTGGTACCGTCCCTGGCCTACCCTTGTTACCCCTGGCCCACCCTTGGTACCTCCCTGGTTCACCCTTGGTACCTCCCTACCTACCCATGATACCACCCTGGTCCACCCTTTGTACCTCCCTTTCCCACCCTTGGTACTTCCCTGGCCCACCCTTGGTACCTCCCTGGCCCACTTTTGGTACCTCCTTCCCACCCTTGGTACCTCCCTGGCCCACCCTTGGTACCTCCCTACCCACACCATGATACCTCCTTGGTCAACCCTTGGTACCTCCCTGATCCACCCTTTGTATCTCCCTGGCCCACCCTTGGTGCCCCCCTGATCCACCCTTAGTACCTCCCTGGCCCACCATTGGTACCTCATGGGCCCACCCTTTGGACCTCCCTGGCCCACCCTTGGTACCTCCCTGGCCCACCCTTTGTACCTCCCTGGCCCCCCCTTGGTACCTCCCTGGCCCACTTTTGGTACCTCCCTGACCCACCCTTGGTACCTCCCTACCTACCCATGATACCACCCTGGTCCACCCTTGGTACCTCCCTTTCCCACCCTTGATACTTCCCTGGCCCACCCTTGGTACCTCCCTGGCCCACTTTTGGTACCTCCCTTGCCCACCCTTGGTACCTCCCTGGCCCACCCTTGGTACTGCCCTACCCACCCATGATTCCTCCTTGGTCCACCCTTGGTACCTCCCTGGCCCACCCTTGGTACCTCCCTCTCCCACTCATGGTACCTCCCTGGCCCACCCTTGGTACCCCTCTGGCCCACCCTTGGTACCTCCCTGGCCCACCCTTGGTACCTCCCTGGCCCACCCTTGGTTCCTCCCTTGCCCACCCTTGGTACCCTCCTGGCCCTCCCTTGGTACCTCCCTACCCACCCATGATACCTCCCTGGTCCACCCTTGGTACCTCCCTGGCCTACCCATGGTACCCCTTGGCCCACCCTTGGTACCCCCCTACCCATGTAAGGTTACGGGCCCCGGAGGAGTAGGTTACTGGTTATGAGAGGATAGTCTACGGGTTATGTAGAGGATGGGTTTCACGGTCTATTGAGGAAGGTCTACTGGCCATAAGGGGGATAGGCTACGGTCCAGTCGGGGATGGGCCAGGGTCCATAAGGGGATAGGTTACGGGCCATATAAGGATGGGTCAAAAGGTTTTGTAGGGGACGGGTCTACTGGTCTATTGGGGGATAGGTTACTGGCCCATGTCGGGGATAGGTCTATGGTCTATGTAGGGGATAGGTTTTGGTTATGAGAGGAAGGTCTACTGGTCTATGTGGGGATAGGTCTACGGTCTATGTAGAGGAAGGGGGCTACTTGTCCATTAGGGGATGGGTTTAGGGTCCAGTGAGGATAGGTCACTGGTCCATAAGGGGTAGGTCTATGGCCCAAATTGAGGTCGGTTATGGCCATTTGTGAGGATGGGGTCTAATTGTCCAAAAGGGGGGTGACCTGGCCAGGTAGGAGATAGGTCTCGGGCCCGTATGGTTACTGGTCCATGTAGAGAAAGGTCAAGGGCCATGCAGGGGGTCCTCCCCTGGCTAACCCGAAGAATAATCGGGTTTCCCGGAGGTTATGGAGGTTTTCCGGGATAAAACCCCCCCGGGGCCCCGGTCCATGACCAGTCCATGATTTGTGTCTGATCGTCAGATTATGAAACAGCAAGGGGTTTTTGTGTGGTAGTAGGTGAGTGGGTTGGTGGGGGGGTTTGTGGGTCGGTGGTTAGGGTGGGTGGGTAGGTGGGGGGTAGGTGAGTTGGTGGGGTTTGGTGGGTGGTGGGGGGGTAGGGGGGGTAGGAGGTTGTGGTAGGGGGTTGGTAGGGGGGTTGGGGTAGGGTGTTGGTAGGTAGGGGGGTAGGTAGATGGGGGGGGGGTGGGTTTGGTTGGTTGGCGGGTACTTTTTTAGGTGAATGGTTATTGGTGGTTGGTAGGCATTTTGGTAGGTAGGGGTGGGTAGTTAGTAGGCAAGTCTTTTGAAGGTTGTGGTAGTAGGAAGCGGGGGATGGGTTTTGTAGGTAGAAGATAGGTAAGTGGGAATATTTTTAGGTAAGACGGGAAATTCGGTAGATGGGTTTGGTAGGTAGGTAGAAAAGAAATTCGGAGACAGGTTGGTAGGTGGGTAGGGGAAGTCGGTAGATAGGTTCGTAGGTAGTAGATGGAAGTGGTAGATGGTTGGTAGGTAGGTGTGGAAAAGTAGGTGAAGGTTGGTAGGGGTAATAGGAATTGGTAGACAGGTTGGTAGGTGGGTGATAGGTAAGTCGGTGAAGGTTGTAGGTAGATAGAAGGTAAGGGGAAATGGGGGAGTGGTAGAAGGTAAGTGGGTAGATAGGTTGGTGGGTAGGTAGTAGGCAATTCGGTAACAGGTGGAGGTAGGAAAATAGGTAAAGTCGGTAGATAGGTTCGTAGGTGATAGATAGGTAAGTCGGTTAGATGGGTTTGGTGGTGGGTAGATAGGTAAATCGGTAGATTTGTGGTAGGTAGGTAGTGGGTTAAGTCGGTAGTTTAGGTAGGTGTAGGAAGTCGGTAGAAGTTTGGGTAGGTGGTAGGTAGATGGGTAAGTGGGAGATGTTTGGTAGGTGGTAGTAGGAAGTCGGTAAAAGGGTTGGTAGGTAGGTGCAGGTAGGCCATAGGTAAACGGGGATCCAAAATAGCCAAGGTCCCCCAGAGCGTAGAAATCCTCTCTAAGATACGTCACTATGTACCCCCAAAACGCCCCACTTCACAGGGGGGACCTGCTTTCAAACTAATGGAACTCGTCTTCGGGGCCCCCCTAATTTCGGGGGAGCCCAGAAGCTTGGTGGGTATTTTTTGCAAAGGGGGTTTCCCGATGGGGCCCCCCATGACTACAGTTCAGGCCCCCGAAAGTGGGGCCCCCCACCCAGACACATCCTTTTTATAATCTACCTTACCTCAGCTATAGTATTTGTTTTTGAAATTCTGTTGTTTTTGCTTCATGTATTGTGTTCTTCTTGTGTTGTCAACCAAACTCCTTCCCGACCCTCCGACCCCTCACCCCTCACTACCCCCACTACCCCCACGTCCCCTTCAACGGTTTGCAGATTAGATCAGCTGTTTCCCCTCTAAACCCCGGCATGAGGGAACGTTTAAAGGGGACTTTTGGGGCATACAAAGGGGATAGCACCTTATATCCATCCTTGGTGTAGTGGCTATTTATTTTGCATCATATCCAACCTGGGATGGTAGGGTAGTTTATTGTGTACCTCTATCCTCCTGTGGAGGGAGGGCTAGTTTATGTGTACTCTATCCACCGGGTGGTATGGCTATTTATTTGTACCCCATATCCTCCCGTGGATGGTGTGGTGTTTATTTTGTACCTCAATCCATCGTGGTGGTAGAGGTGTTTATTGTGTACCCCATATCCTCCTGTGGTGGTTGGCTAGTTTTTTGTGTACCCATATCCATCCGTGGATGGTGAGGCTGTTATTGTGACCTCATTCCTCCCGGGATGGTAGTGGCTATTTTTTGTGTACCCCCATATCCCCTCCTTGGATGGTAGTGGTATTTATTGTGTACCTTACCACCCGTGGGTGGTTGGCTAGTTTATTGGTACCTCATATCCCTCCTGTGGATGGGAGGGCTAGTTTATTTTGTACCTCATATCCATCCTGGGGGTAGTGGGTAGTTTTTTTTTTGACCCCCAATCCATCCTGTGGGTGGTAGTGGCTAGTTTATTGTGTACCTCATATCTCCGGGGATGGATGGGGTAGTTTATTGTGACCTCATATTTCCCCCGTGGATGGGAGTGGTAGTTTATTTTACCTCATTCCACCCGTGGATGGTAGTGGCTAGTTTTTTGTGTACCTCAAATCCATCTGGGATGGTTTGTGGGTAGTTTTTGTACCCCCAATCCATCCTGTGGAGGTAGTGGCGTTTTTTGTGACCTCATATCCATCCTGTGGGTGTGTGGGTTTTTATTGGGTACCTCAAACCATCCTGTGGATGGGATGGCTAGTTTTTTGTGCACCTCTACCTCCTGGGGATGGGTAGTGGGTTTATTGTGACCTCTATCATCTTGGTGGGGTGGCTGTTTTTTGTGTCCCATACCATCCTGTGGATGGTAGTGGCTAGTTTTTGTGTACCTTAATTTTATCATGTGGATGGTATGGGTAGTTTATTGTGTCCCATTCCAACAAGTGGGTGGTGTGGCTGTTTATTGTGTACCTCATATCCATCCCGGGATGGTATGGCTAGTTTATGTGTACCCCAATCCTCATTTGGATGGGATGGCTAGTTTATTGTGTACCTCATATCCCCTCCTGTGGATGGTAGTGGCAGTTTTTTGTGTACTCAAATCCATCCTGTGGTGGTTTGGGCTAGTTTATGTGTACCTTATATCCATCCCGTGGAGGTAGTGGCTATTTTTTGTGTACCTTAATCCCTCCCTTTGGTGGTAGGGCTATTTTTTTGTGTCCTCTATCCCTCCTGTGGATGGTGTGGTTTTATTGTTCCTCTATCCCTCCTGTGGATGGTTTGGCTAGTTTATTGTGTACCTTACATCCATCGGGATGGTAGGGCTTTTATTGGTAATCATATCCCCCTTGGATGGTAGTGGCTAGTTTATTGTGTCCTCATATCCATCCGTGGATGGTTGTGGCTAGTTTTTTGGTACCTTTATCCATCCTGTGGTGGGAGTGTAGTTTTTTTTGTGTACCTTATTCCATCCTGGGGTGGGAGGGCTAGTTTTTGGTACCTTTATCCTCCTGGGGGATGGGTATGGCAGTTTATTGTGTCCTCATTTCCATTGTGGATGGTATGGGGTAGTTTATTGTGTACCCTTATATCCATCTGTGGATGGTAGTGGGTAGTTATTGTGTACCCTTTTATATCCTTTGGTGGTATGGCTGTTTTTTGGTACCTCATTCCATCCCGTGGAGGAGTGGTAGTTTATTGTGTCCTTACATCCATCTGTGGATGGGATGGCTATTTATTGTTACCTCTACCATCGTGGTGGTGTGGCTAGTTTTTTGTGTACCCCATATCCTCTTTAATGGAGTGGCTAGTTTTTTGTGTACCTCATATCCATCTGTGGATGGGGAGTGGCTAGTTTATTGTGACTCATATCCCTCCTGTGGGGTGTGGCTAGTTTTTGTGTACCCTATCCACTGTGGATGGTATGGCTAGTTTATTGTGTACCTCATATCCCTGTGGAGGTAGTGGTAGTTTATTGTTTACCCATATCATCCTGTGGATGGTAGGGCTGTTTTTTGTGTACCTCTTCCCCTTGGTGGTAGTGGGGTAGTTTAATTTGTACCCTCTATCCACCTGGGAGGGGAGTGGTGTTTTTTTGTGTACCCGTACCTCCCGTGGATGGGTAGTGGCTAGTTTATTTTGGGACCTATATCCATCCTGTGGATGGTAGTGGGTTTATTGTGTTCCTCTATCCTCCGTGGATGGTGTGGCTGTTTATGTGTACCCCATATCCAACCTGGATGGTAGTGGTTTATTTTGGGTTCCCCATATCCTTCTGTGGTGGTAGTGGCTAGTTTATTTGAACCCATATCCATCCGTGGATGGTGGGCTGTTTTTGTGTTCCTCTATCCTTCTGTGGATGGGAGAGGCTAGTTTATTGTGTTTCCCCATATCCATTCTGTGGTGGTAGTGGCTAGTTTATTGTGTTTTTCCCCTATCCTTCTGTGGATGGGAGTGGCTAGTTTTTGTTTACCTATATCCATCCTGGGATGATAGTGCGTTTATTGTGTACCCATATCCTCCTGTGGATGATAGAGCTGTTTATTGTGTACCTCTATATCCCGTGGAGAATGCTAGTTTTTTGTGTACCCCATACCTCCTGTGATGATAGTAGTGGCTATTTATTTTGTACCTCTATCCATCCTGTGGGTGATTGTAGCGTTTATTGTGTACCTCATATCCATCCTGTGGTATAGTGTGGGTAGTTTTTGTGTACCTCTTTCCTCCCGTGGATGATAGTGGTAGTTTATTTTGTACCCCATTCCATCCCGTGGATGGTAGGCAGTTTATTGGTACTCATATCCATCCCGTGGGGGTAGTGGCTAGTTTATTGTGTACCTCATACCATCCTGGGTGGAGTGGCTAGTTTTTGTGTACCCCATTCCCTCCTGTGGATGATATAGTTTGTTTATTGGTTTCTCATCCCACTGTGGATGATAGTAGCTATTTATTTTGTACCTCAAATTTTCCCTCCTGTTGATTTAGTGGCTAGTTTTTTTGTGTACCTCATTCCCTCCTGTGGATGGTAGGGGCTAGTTTATTTTTTACCTCATACCTCCTGTGGATGGTTTTGTAGCTGTTTATTGTGACCTCTATCCCTCTGTGGTGGTAGTGGCTAGTTTTTTTGGGCCTCTTTCCATCCGGGATTTGGGGTGGGTAGTTTATTTTGTACCTCATATCCATCCCTTTGGGTGATAGTAGCTAGTTTATGGTACCCCTTTTCCCATCCTGTGGATGATAGTAGCTGTTTATTGTGTACCTCATCCCATCCTTGGTGATAGTAGTAGTTTTTGGTATCATACCCATCCTGTGGTGTAGTAGCTAGTTTATTGTGTACCCCATATCCCCGGGATGGTAATGGGTTTATTTTGTCCTCTATCCATCCTGTTTTTGGGAGTGGTAGTTTTTTGTGTACCTCATATCCTTTCCCGTGGATGGTAGTGGCTAGTTTTTTGTTACCTATATCCATCCTGTGGATTTTAGCTGTTTATTTTGTACCCCATACCCCTGGGATGGGAGTGGCTGTTTATTGTGTACCTCAAACCATCCTGGGATGGTGGGCTAGTTTATTGTGTACCTCATATCCCTCCTGTGGGTGGTGTGGCTAGTTTATTGTGACCTCATATCCATCCTGTGGGGTGGTAGTGGGTTTTATTGGACCCCTATCCATCCTGTGGATGATAGTGGTAGTTTTATTGTGTCCCCTATCCATCTTGGATGGTAGTGGCATTTATTGGTCCTCATATCCATCTGTGGTGGGAGGGCTGTTTATTGTGTACCCCATATCCATCCCGGGATGGTATGGCTAGTTTATTGTGTACCTATATCCATCCCGTGGATGATAGTGGTAGTTTTTTTGTGTACCTAACCATCCCGTGGATGGGGATGGATTATTGTGTACCTCATATCCTCCGGGATGATAGTGGGCATTTATTGTGTACCATATCCCTCCCGTTTGGTGATAGTAGCGTTTATTGTGTACCCCCATATCCATCCTGTGGATTAGTAGTAGTTTTTGTTCCTCAAACCCCTCCGTGGATGAAGTAGTAGTTTTTGTTACCTCAATCCATTCCTGTGGATGGTAGTGGCCTTTTTTTTGGGGGCCTCATTCCTCCCGTGGATGATAGTAGCTGTTTTTGTGACCTATATCCCTTTCCCGTGGATGATATAGCTAGTTTATTGTGTCCCCCATATCCCGGTGATGCTGGATAAATCTGACGTAATCTTGGCATAGCGGGGGGAAAAGAGCCACAAACGGCCCACTGTGACCCACTGTGACCCACTGTGACCCCAATTAGTCAATAGGAACCTTAGACACGTCTCTCGTCGGGACCTGACCACTACTGGTGACCCCATGTAACTACCTGAATGATAATAATAATAATAATAATAATAATAATAATAATAATAATGATAATAATAATAATAATAATAATAATAATAAATAATAATGATAATAATAATAATAATAATAATAATAATAATAATAATAATAATGATAATAATAATAATAATAATAATAATAATAATAATAATAATAATAATAATAATAATAATAATTAATAATTATATTTTCATTATTATTGTTGTGTGTGGGTGTGTAATTACTTATTTGGGGTTGCAGGGGACGAATCATAGCTCCTGGCCCCGCCTCTTCACTGAACGCTACTAAGTCTTCTCTCTCCCTGCACCATGAGCTTTATCATACCTCGTCTTAAAGCTATGTATGGTTCCTGACTCCACTACATCACTTGCCAGACTATTCCTGACAACTCTGTGGCTGAAGAAATACTTCCTAACATCCCTCTGACTCATCCGAGTCTTTAGCTTTCAATTGTATCCTCTTGCTGCAGTATCCCCTTGCTGCAGTATCCCCTTGCTGCAGTGTCCCCTTGCTGCAGTGTCCCTTTGCTGCAGTGTCCCCTTGCTGCAGTGTCCCCTTGTTGCAGTATCCCCTTGCTGCAGCGCCCCCTTGCTGCAGTGTCCCCTTGCTGCAGTGTCCCTTTGCTGCAGTGTCCCCTTGCTGCAGTGTCCCTTGCTGCTGTGTCCCCTTGCTGCAGTGTCCCCTTGCTGCTGTGTCCCCTTGCTGCAGTATCCCCTTGCTGCAGTGTCCCCTTGCTGCAGTGTCCCTTTGCTGCAGTGTCCCCTTGCTGCAGTGTCCCCTTGCTGCTGTGTCCCCTTGCTGCAGTGTCCCCTTGCTGCAGTGTCCCCTTGTTGCAGTATCCCCTTGCTGCTGTGTCCCCTTGCTGCAGTGTCCCCTTGCTGCAGTGTCCCCTTGATGCAGTGTCCCCTTGCTGCAGTGTCCCCTTGCTGCAGTGTCCCCTTGCTGCAGTGTCCCCTTGATGCAGTGTCCCCTTGCTGCAGTGTCCCCTTGCTGCAGTGTCCCCTTGCTGCAGTGTCCCCTTGATGCAGTGTCCCCTTGCTGCAGTGTCCCCTTGCTGCAGTGTCCCCTTGCTGCAGTGTCCCCTTGATGCAGTGTCCCCTTGCTGCAGTGTCCCCTTGCTGCAGTGTCACATCTCTGGAACATCCTGTCTCTGTCCACCTTGTTAATTCCTCTCGGTATTTTATATGTTGTTATCATGTCTCTCCTGTCCTCCAGTGTCGTCAGGTCGATTTCATTTAACCTCTCCTCGTATGACATGACTCTTAGCTCTGGGACTAGTCTCGTTGCAAACCTTTGCACTTTCTCTAGTTTCTTGAAGTGCCTGGCTAACTGTGGGTTCCAAACTGGTGCCGCATACTCCAGTATGGGCCTGACGTACCCGGTGTACAGAGTCTTGAACGATTCCTTACCTATTCTTAGGTTTGCCAGGCGCCCATATACTGCAGCAGTTATTTGGTTGATGTGTGCCTTAGGAGATGTGCTCGGTGTTATACTCACCCCAAGATCCTTTTTCTTTGAGGTTTGCAGTCTTTTGCTCCCTAGACTGTACTCTGTTTGCGGTCGTCTCCTTTGCCTTTCCCCGATCTTCATAACTTTGCCCTTGTTGGGGTTGAACTCCAGGAGCCAGTTTCTAGACGAGCCCTGCAGCTGTCCAGATCCCTTTGTAGTCCTGCCTGATCCTCCTCCGATTGAACTCTCTTCATTAACTCCACATCGTCTGCAAACAGGGACGCTTCTGTTTCTATTCCTGCCATCATGACAAAAATACCAGAAACAGCACTGGTCCTAGGGCTGATCCCTGTGGGACCCCACTGGTCACAGGTGGCCACTCTGACACCTCGCCACGTACCATGACTCGCTGCTGTCTTCCTGACAAGTATTCCCTGATCCATTGTAGTGCCTTCCCTCTTATCCCTGCTTGGTCCTCCAGCTTTTGTACTAATCTCTTGTGTGGAACTGTGTCAAACGCCTTCTTGCAGTCCAAGAAAACGCAATCTACCCACCCCTCTCTCTCTTGTCATACTGCTGTCACCATGTTATAGAACTCCAGTAGATCTGTGATGCAGGATTTCCCGTCCCTGAAACCGTGCTTGCTGCTGTTGATAGCTCATTCCTTTCTAGGTGCTCCACCACTCTTCTCCTGATAATCTTCTCCATGACTTTTTTAAAAATTGGGAATACATTTCCTGTCTTCCATACCTCAGGTAGTCGCCCTGTTTCGACAGATGTGTTGAAGATTGTTGTTAGTGGTGCACACAGCATCTCTGCTCCCTCTCTCAGGACCCATGGAGAGATGTTGCCTGGTCCAACGGCCTTCGAGGTATCAGGCTCACTAGCTTCTTCGCCTCCACGGGTGTGTGTATTGTGTCCAACAGTTGCGTGTGTATGTGTGTGTGTGAAAGTTAAGACATGTGCAACATCTGGGTGTCTTTACTGTAGACGTTTCGCCATCCAGTGGCTTTATCAGTACAGATTCTTGGACATAACTGAGATAATCAGTCCCACAGTCTTGGAGTTAGTGTTGAGAGCATCCTGGTGGTGGAGATTCTTGGAGTTAGTGTTGAGAGCATCCTGGTGGTGGAGATTCTTGGAGTTAGTGTTGAGAGCATCCTGGTGGTGGAGATTCTTGGAGTTAGTGTTGAGAGCATCCTGGTGGTGGAGATTCTTGGAGTTAGTGTTGAGAGCATCCTGGTGGTGGAGATTCTTGGAGTTAGTGTTAAGAGCATCCTGGTGGTGGAGATTCTTGGAGTTAGTGTTGAGAGCATCCTGGTGGTGGAGATTCTTGGAGTTAGTGTTGAGAGCATCCTTGGTGGTGGAGATTCTTGGGTTAGTGTTGAGAGCATCCTGGTGGTGGAGATTCTTGGAGTTAGTGTTGAGAGCATCCTGTGGTGGAGATTCTTGGAGTTAGTGTTGAGAGCATCCTGGTGGTGGAGATTCTTGGAGTTAGTGTTGAGAGCATCCTGGTGGTGGAGATTCTCGGAGTTAGTGTTGAGAGCATCCTGGTGGTGGAGATTCTTGGAGTTAGTTTTTAAGAGCATCCTGGTGGTGGAGATTCTTGGAGTTAGTGTTGAGAGCATCCTGGTGGTGGAGATTCTTGGAGTTAGTGTTGAGAGCATCCTGGTGGTGGAGATTCTTGGAGTTAGTGTTGAGAGCATCCTGGTGGTGGAGATTCTTGGTGTAGTGTTGAGAGCATCCTGGTGGTGGAGATTCTTGGAGTTAGTGTTTGAGAGCATCCTGGTGGTGGAGATTCTTGAGAGTTAGTGTTGAGAGCAATCCTGGTGGTGGAGATTCTTGGTGTTAGTGTTGAGAGCTCCTGGTGGTGGAGATTCTTGGAGTTAGTGTTGAGAGCATCCTGGTGGTGGAGATTCTTGGAGTTAGTGTTGAGAGCATCCTGGTGGTGGAGATTCTTGGAGTTAGTGTTAAGAGCATCCTGGTGGTGGAGATTCTTGGAGTTAGTGTTGAGAGCATCCTGGTGGTGGAGATTCCTTGGAGTTAGTGTTGAGAGCATCCTGGTGGTGGAGATTCTTGGAGTTAGTGTTGAGAGCATCCTGGGGTGGAGATTCTTGGTGTTAGTGTTGAGAGCATCCTGGTGGTGGAGATTCTTGGAGTTAGTGTTGAGAGCATCCTGGTGGTGGAGATTCTTGGTGTTAGTGTTGAGAGCATCCTGGTGGTGGAGATTCTTGGAGTTAGTGTTGAGAACATCCTGGTGGTGGAGATTCTTGGTGTTAGTGTTGAGAGCATCCTGGTGGTGGAGATTCTTGGAGTTAGTGTTGAGAGCATCCTGGTGGAGGAGATTCTTGGTGTTAGTGTTGAGAGCATCCTGGTGGTGGAGATTCTTGGTGTTAGTGTTGAGAGCATCCTGTTCTAGAATCTGTACTGATAAAGCCACTGGCTGGCGAAACGTCTACAATAAAGACGGTATTGTGTACCTGTCTTGCACATGTGTGTGTGTGTGACACCACCGTGACAACAGTAGCACCACCGTGACAACAGTAACACCACCGTGACAACAGTAACACCACCGTGTCAACAGTAACACCACCGTGACAATAGTATCACCACAGTGGCAACAGTAACACCACCGTGACAACAGTAACACCACCGTGACAATAGTACCACCACAGTGACAACAGTAACACCACCGTGACAACAGTATGTGTCAGATTTGAACACAAAGAAACCACTAGCATCACTGCTAGCATCACCGCTAGCATCACCACTAGCATCACCCCTAGCATCACCGCTAGCATCACCGCTAGCACCACCGCTAGCATCACAGGTAACATCACCGCTATCATCACCACTAGCATCACCGCTAGCATCACCGCTAGCATCACAGCTAGCATCACCGCTAGCATCACCACTAGCATCACCGCTAGCATCACCGCTAGCATCACCGCTAGCATCAGCGCTAGCATCACCGTTAGCATCAACACTAGCAACACCGCTATCATCACCGCTAGCAACACCGCTAGCAACACCGCTAGCATCACCGCTCTAATCACAGCTAGCATCACCACTAGCATCACCGCTAGCATCACCGCTAGCATCACAGGTAACATCACAGCTAGCATCACCGCTAGCATCACGGCTAGCATCACCACTAGCATCACCACTAGCATCACCACTAGCATCACCGCTAGCATCACAGGTATCATCACGGCTAGCATCACCGCTAGCATCACAGGTAACATCACCGCTAGCATCACCGCTAGCATCACCACTAGCATCACCGCTAGCATCACAGGTAACATCACCACTAGCATCACCACTAGCATCACCACTAGCATCACCGCTAGCATCACAGGTAACATCACCACTAGCATCACCACGAGCATCACAGGTAACATCACCACTAGCATCACCACTAGCATCACCACTAGCATCACCGCTAGCATTACAGGTAACATCACCACTAGCATCACCACTAGCATCACCGCTAGCATCACAGGTAACATCACCACTAGCATCACCGCGAGCATCACAGGTAACATCACCACTAGCATCACCACTAGCATCACCACTAGCATCACCGCTAGCATCACCACTAGCATCACCACTAGCATCACCGCTAGCATCACAGGTAACATCACCACTTGCATCACCGCTAGCATCACAGGTAACATCACCACTAGCATCACCACTAGCATCACCGCTAGCATCACAGGTAGCATCACCACAAGCATCACCACTAGCATCACAGGTAACATCACCACTAGCATCACCACTAGCATCACCGCTAGCATCACAGGTAACATCACCACTAGCATCACCACTAGCATCACCGCTAGCATCACAGGTAACATCACCACTAGCATCACCGCTAGCATCACAGGTAACATCACCACTAGCATCACCGCTAGCATCACAGGTAACATCACCACTAGCATCACCGCTAGCATCACAGGTAACATCACCACTAGCATCACCACTAGCATCACCGCTAGCATCACAGGTAACATCACCACTAGCATCACCACTAGCATCACCGCTAGCATCACAGGTAGCATCACCACAAGCATCACCACTAGCATCACAGGTAGCATCACCACAAGCATCACCGCTAGCATCACAGGTAACATCACCACTTGCATCACCGCTAGCATCACAGGTAACATCACCACTAGCATCACCACTAGCATCACCACTAGCATCACCACTAGCATCACCGCTAGCATCACCACAAGCATCACACAGGTTAGTCATGTTGTCAGGGGTCAAACCCAAGTAACATCTCCAGTAGCGCTGTTGAAGATTCAGCTCCCAGCTGGTTGGGCAGCTGGCTTGCCCCTCAAACCAGCCATTCCTGGGTGCCAAGGCTGGACTACCATCCGGAGAAGATCCGGGCCGGAAGTACCGGCCAATCTCATACAATACATTAATAATAATAGCTTCATTTGCTAGCAGTACCTGACCAACTTATACAGACCATAATAATAATAATAATAATAATAATAATAATAATAATAATAATAATAATAATAATAATTAATAATAATAATAATAATATTTATTACTACCAGTACCTGACACAACTTATACAGACCATAGCTGACACCTATGACATACTACAATATAGAAAGTTCCTTGTTATGTACAGCATTTCCTGCATATTAGGTCAGTTTTGTCCCCAGGATGCCACCCACACCAGTCCACTAACACCCAGGATGCCACCCACACCAGTCACCTAACACCCAGGATGCCACCCACACCAGTCACCTAACACCCAGGATGCCACCCACACCAGTCACCTAACACCCAGGATGCCACCCACACCAGTCCACTAACACCCAGGATGCCACCCACACCAGTCACCTAACACCCAGGATGCGACCCACACCAGTCCACTAACACCCAGGATGCCACCCACACCAGTCACCTAACACCCAGGATGCCACCCACACCAGTCCACTAACACCCAGGATGCCACCCACACCAGTCACCTAACACCCAGGATGCGACCCACCCCAGTCCACTAACCCCCAGGATGCCACCCACACCAGTCATCAAACACCCAGGATGCGACCCACACCACCCCTAACACCCAGGATGCCACCCACACCAGTACCTACCCCCCGGACCCCACCCACACCATCCCCTAACCCCAGGAGCCCCCCACACCAGTCCCAACACCCGGGATGCGACCCAACCGCCCACAAAACATCCGGATACCACCCACACCAGTCACCAACCCCCAGGATGCGACCCACACCATCCCTAACCCCCGGAGGCCACCCACACCTTCACCTAACCCCCAGGATGCACCCACACCATCACCTAACACCCAGAGCCACCCACACCAACCCTAACCCCCGGGATGCGCCCCCAACCAGAAAACAACCCAGGACCACCCACACCATCACCTAACACCCGGGATCGCCCCAAACCCAGTCCACTAATACAGGATGCCACCCACCCCAGTCACCTACACCCGGGATCGACCCAACCGGCCCACTACACCCAGGAGCCACCCACCCCATCCACTAACCCCAGATCCCCCATTTTAAAACGCTGGGTGGCGGAACGGGGACAGCAGGTGTTTAGGGAGATTTGTCCTAAGTTTTCCACCCGTACTGCGGGAGATTCGCCCCCCCGGATCCATGTTGAGCTGAGTGCCAAGAGTCGTTTTACAACTAAAATCAGATTTGGCCGTTTTAAAAGGCATATTGTGGGAAATTTAAACCCCCTTTTTTGTATCAGCAGCCGATGGGCACCAGACAGGGCCTGGGTCAGCTCACGGGATCCCCAAAAAGGCCGGGATAATGCCACGGGAAAGGGGGGACCTGTGAGTGCGACCCTGGATACCCTAAAAGGTGGGTGTAAGGCCACAGGAAGGTGGGACCTGGTGTGCGCATCACTGGATACCCTAAAGGCCTGGGTATAAGTGCCACAAGAAGGTGGGACCTGTGAGTGCAGCATCACTGGATACCCTAAAGGCCTGGGTATAAGTGCCACAGGAAGGTGGGACCTGTGAGCGCAGCATCACTGGATACCCTAAAGGCCTGGGTATAAGTGCCACAGGAAGGTGGGACCGGGAGCGCGTTCCGGGATACCCTAAAGGCCTGGGAAAAGTGCCACGGAAGGTGGGACCTGTGTGCACAGATCACGGGTTACCCAAAGGCCTGGGTAAAAAATTGCCCAGGAACGTAAAGCCTTTGCAGCTTTGACAAGGCTTTTTATACCCCGCTTTTTTGGATTCGACAATGTAAAAAATTCGGACAGTAACCACACCGGACGTAACCACCGTCAGAAACCCCACACGGCAGAACCCCGTGACGAAAACAACACCGTGCATAACCACACCGTGACAGTAACCCCCCCCGGGACAGTAACAACCCCGTGACAGTAACCACACCGTACGAAACCCAAAACCACCGTGACAGTAACCAAAACCTGACAGAACAACACCGTGACGTACCACACCGTACAGAACCACCCCGGACAGAAACCCACACCGGACAGTAACCACACGTGACGAAACAACACCGTGACAGTAACACCCCGTAAAAGTAACCACACCGTGACAAAAAACACCGTGCAGTAACCACCCGTGACAGAAAACCACCCCCGTGACATAACCACACCGGACAGTAAAAAAAAACCCCCGGGGAAGAAACAAACCGTGACAGTAACCACCCGGCAGAAACCCAAACCCCCGGACAGTAACCACACCGTGACAGTAACAACACCGTGACAGTAACAACACCGTACAGTAACCAAAAACCGGACAGTAAAAAACCCCGTGACAGTAACCACACCGTGACAGTAACAACACCGTGACAGTAACAACACCGTGACAGTAACAACACCGTGACAGTAACCACACCGTGACAGTAACAACACCGTGACAGTAACAACACCGTGACAGTAACAACACCGTGACAGTAACCACACCGTACAGTAACAACACCGGACATAACAACCCGGACAGAACAACCCGTGACAGTAACAACACCGGACGTAACAACACCGTGACAGTAACAACACCTTTGACAGAAACCACCCGGACAGTAACCACCCCGTGACAGTAACCACCCCGGACAGAAACCACACCGGGGACAGTAAAAAACCCCGTGACAGTACCCCACCGTGACAGAAAACCACCCGTGACATAACCACCCCGGGACAGAACCAACACCGTGACAGTAACAACACCGTGACAGTAACCACACCGTGACAGTAACAACACCGTGACAGTAACCACACCGTGACAGTAACCACACCGTGACAAAACCCACCGGACGAACAACACCGTACAGTAACCACCCCCGTGACAGTAACCACCCGTGACAGAAAACCAACCCGTGCAGTAGCCCCCGTGACAGAAACACCACCGTGACATACACCCCGTGACAGAGCACCCCCGTGACAGTAGCACCCCCCGTGACAGAAAACACCACCGGACAGCAACACCCCCGTGCAGTAACACCCCGTCCCGAAACACCACCGTGACAGTAACCCCACCGTGACGCAAACTACCTGACAGTAAACCACAGTGAAAATAACCCCACTGCCGCAACTCACAGTGACATAACACCCCAGTGACAGTAGCACCACCGGACAGCAACACCACCGTGACAGTAGCACCACGGGGCAGTACGTGTAGAAGTCAAGGTTGGGGTCGAACGGGTTAATTGGCTAACAAGAAAGGTCCTGAAGGGGGTGGGGGAAGTACGGGAGAGTAGGGGAAGTAGGGCACCCAAGGAAGGGGGGGGAAGAGGGACAAGGGAAAGGGGTGGGGGAAGTGGGGCACCCAAGGAGGGAGGGAATAGGGAGCCAAGGAAGGGGGAAGTAGGGAGCCATGGGGGGTAGGGAATTGGGCACCAAGGAAGGGGGGGGATAGGCACCCAAAGGGAAAGGGGTGGGGGAAGTGGGCGCCAAGGGAGGGTAGGGGGAAATAGGGCAGCCAAGGAAGGGTAGGGAAGTGGGGCACCATGGGAGGGTGGGGGAAAGTAGGGCAGCCAAGGGGAGGGTGGGGGAAGTAGGGCACCCAAAGGGAGGGTAGGGGAATAGGGAGCCAGGGGAGGGTAGGGGAAGGGGCACCAAGGGGGGGGTGGGGGGAAGTAGGGCAAAAAAGGAAAGGGGTGGGGGAAGTAGGGCGCCTGGAGGGTGGGAAGGGGGCACCAAGGGGGGGGAGGGGAAAGGGGGCACCATGGGGGTAGGGAAGGGGCACCAAGGGAGGGTAGGGGAAGTGGGGCACCCAAGGAAAGGTAGGGGAAGTAGGGCAGCCAAGGGAAGGGGGGGAAGTAGGACCAAAGGGGAGGGGGTGGGGGAAGTGGGGCACCAAGGAAGGGTGGGGAAGTAGGGCACCAAGGGGGGTAGGGGAATAGGGCAGCCAAGGGGGGGTAGGGGAAGTAGGCAGCCAAGGAAGGTGGGAAAATAGGGGCGCCAGGAAAGGTAGGGGAAAAGTGGGAAAAAACCCAAAGGGAGGGTAGAGGAAAGAGGGCAGCCAAGGAGGGAGGGGAATGGGGACCAGGAAAGGGGTAGGGGAAGTAGGGAGCCAAGGGGGGGTTAGGGGGGTGGGAAACCAGGGGAAGGTTGAGGGAGGTGGGGGCAGCCAGGGAAAGCAGGTGAAAGGTGAAAACACCCAGGTACCTTTTACTGCTATGCCCAGTGAAGCAGGTGTAAGTAACGACCCCCTAGGTACTTATTTGCTAGGGAACATAGACAGCGGTTCCCTTTAAGGAAAAATGTCCCAATGTTCAACCCATCCGGGATCGACCCCCGGGAAACAGGTTGAGGCGAGTGCCTACCCAAAAAAGCAACGGGGCAAACACTACCCCTTCCCGAAAAGTGCTGTCATCTCCCCAATGAAGTTGGGGTTTTTTACGTGAGCGTGTTGGGGTGTAAGGGAACTTCCCCCGTCAATCTGGCATAGACAGAGGTAGTCTTCTTTACATGCCAACACAGATTAAATAACGACTTACAGCTCCTGTCTCTCCTGGAACTTGTCCAATCCATTTAAGCTCAATATTTTCCACTTTCCTAACCAGTGTTCCCATCCACATTCCAAATAGTCTAACATCCTTGAGAAGGTCTGCGATTCTTCACCCTCACTTCTAGAGGGAGCATTTCTCTTTTCCCAGTTTGCATCTTCTCTTCTTTTTTCTAAGTGGAATGTTCCTTGAACAGACCTCAACTGCCACAGAGTTATTTATCTTCCCAACTTGTTTCATTAAGGAAATTAGTAAGTTTATTTAGACACAGGTACATATAAGTACAATTACTTTCACTGGGGTCCATGACTTACTTTCATTGAGGTCAGTGACTTACTTTCACTGGGATCAGTGACTAATCTAATCCTGGATGATCTAGTTGTTGGAGTTGAATCCAGTTTTGCTAGTGAGAGGAAGATGGAAGAGGGATAAGAGAGGAAGAAGAGGGGAAGAAGAGGGAAAGAAGAGGGGAAGAAGAGGGGAAATAAGAGGGGAAAAGAAAGGAGGAGGATTAAGTAGGGGTAGAGGAAGGGAGGGGGAGATTATGAGAAGGGAAGGGGAGAGGGGAATCTAAGGGAAGGGGAGACGGGAATCTAAGGGAAGGGGAGAGAAGAATCAAATAATCTCAAGACAAATGACAGATTTTTTTGACTACCACTCACTACTTTGTGATCGTCAATATGGCTTCAGGAAAGGTTACTCTGCTGCTGATCTGTTGTTAAACCTCTCCACTAAGTGGCACCAGTCACTGGATGAATCCAAAGTCAGCTGTGTGGTGGCACTGGATATTGCTGGCACTTTCGACCAGGTGTGGCACCAGGGCCTTTTAGCAAAACTTCAAGCACTGGGAATTGCAGGCTCTACGCTATGTCTCCTCAGTGATTACCTTCATGGTAGATCTCTAAGTGTAGTTCTCAATGGAACGGAATCAGCAAGACATCCTATTGGGGCAAGTGTTCCACAAGGAAGCGTGCTGGGTCCATTGTTATGGAATGTTTTCTTCAACGACCTTCTTCATCTCATCCCAGAATCACATGCATATGCAGACGACTGTACACTGACATTCACTTATCCAAGAGAAGAAATGCCAGCTGCTCTAAGCTACATCAATCACTAGCTGAGAGCTATATCAGCTTGGGGAAATAGATGGCAAGTAACATTTGCACCTGAGAAAACACAAATGATGATCGTCTCTAGGCACCATGATGGTAATGCTGGTGCAGTAGTAAGGATGAATGGGAGGATGTTGGCACCTGGAGAAGAAGTTGATATCCTTGGGGTGAAATTTGACTCCAAACTCACCATGAAGAACCATGTTGTAAATCTTGCAAACAAGGCAGCCAGGAAGCTTACAGCACTTCGCCGTATCTCGCATTTGCTTGATAGTAGGGGTTGCAAGATCCTGTATGAGGCACAAGTACGCTCACACCTTGAGTATGCTCCACTTTCTTGGATTGCCTGCACCCCCCCTCTCATCTGCGACTGCTGGACAGAGTAGAGAACAGAGCAAGACGTCTCATCTCTCGCCTGGACCCATCCTGGATAGATCTGTCATTTCAGCAGAGCCTTCAACACACGAGGGATGTGGGTGGCCTTACTGTTATGTACAAGGCCAATATTGTCAAAATACCACACTTGGATCCACTTCGAGGACAGCGTGAAACAAGCTTTTATGCCACAAGACGGGCAGCCAGCAGCAACTTCACTCTGGCTGTACCCTTCTCCAGAACATCACTCCATCTGAGATCATACATACCCAGGATGACTCGAGTATGGAACACATTCGTACAGCATAATGATGTCAACGAGATAAAGTCAGTTGATCAAATGAAAATGCTGGCCCACAGATGGCTCCAACTTCATCCTGTCCCGTACTTGTATGTCTCATAACAATAAAAATGCTTTCAAATGAGCTGATGTAGGTAACAGCTCTTAGCTTGTCAATAAAGTTAGGAATCCTTAACCTGTAAATAGCTGTCAATAAAGCTAGGGATCCTTAACCTTGTCAAACCCTGTGTAAAAAAAAAAAAAAAAAAAAAAAAGGGAAGGAGAGAGTGGAATCTAAGGGAAGGGGAAAGGGCAATCTAAGGGATGGGGAGAGGGCAATCTAAGGGAAGGGGAGAGGGCAATCAAAGGGATGGGGAGAGGAGAATCTAAGGGAAGGAGAGAGGGGAATCTAAGGGAAGGGGAGAGGGGAATCTAAGGGAAGGGAGAGAGGGGAATCTAAGGAAGGGGAGAGGGGGATCTAAGGAAGAGGAGAGTGGAACTAAGGAAGGGGAGAAGAGAATCTAAGGGAAGGGAGAGAGGGCAATCTAAGGGATGGGGAGAGGGCAATCTAAGGGAAGGGGAGAGGGCAATCTAAGGGAAGGGGATAGGGCAATCTAAGGGATGGGGAGAGGGCAATCTAAGGGAAGGGGAGAGAGGAATCTAAGGGAAGGGGAGAGGACAATCTAAGGGATGGGGAGAGGGCAATTTAAGGGATGGGGAGAGAGGAATCTAAGGGAAGGGGAGAGGGGAATCTAAGGGAAGAGGAGAGTGGAAACTAAGGGAAGGGGAGAAGAGAATCTAAGGGAATGGGAGAGGGCAATCTAAGGGATGGGGAGAGGGCAATCTAAGGGAAGGGGAGAGGGCAATCTAAGGGAAGGGGAGAGGGCAAATCTAAGGGATGGGGAGAGGGCAATCTAAGGGAAGGGGAGAGAGGAATCTAAGGGAAGGGAAGAGGACAATCTAAGGGATGGGGAGAGAGGCATTCTAAGAGGATGGGAAGAGAGGAATCTAAGAGAAGGGGAGAGGGGAATCTAAGGGAAGGGAGAGGGGAAATCTAAGGGAAGGAGAGGGCAATCTAGGGATAGGGAGAGAGGGGAATAAGGGAAGGGGGGAGAGGGAATATAAGGGAAGGGGAGAGGAGAATCTAAGGAAAGGTGAGAGGGGAATCTAAGGGTAGAGGGAGAGGGAAATCTAAGGAGAGAGGAGAGGGAATCTAAGGGAAGGGAGAGGGCAATCTAAGGGAAGAGGAGAGGGGATCTAAGGGAAAGGGAGAGGGGAATCTAAGGGAAGGGGAGAGGGGAATATAAGGGAAGGGGAGAAGAGGAATCTAAGGGATGGGAGAGGGCAATCTAAGGGAAGGGGAGAGAGGCAATCTAAGGAAGGGGAGAGGGCAATCTAAGGGAAGAGGAGAGGGCAATCTAAGGAAGGGGAGAGGGAATCTAAGGGAAGGGAGAGGGGAATCTAAGGGAAGGGGAGAGGGGAATCAAAGGGATGGGGAGAAGGCAATCTAATGGAAGGGGAGAGGGGAAATCTAAGGGAAGGGGAGAGGGGAATCTAAGGGAAGGGAGAAGGGAATCTAAGGGAAGGGGAAAGGGAAATCTAGGGGAAAAAGAGAGGGGAATCTAAGGGAAGGGGAGAGGGGAATATAAGGGAAGGGGAGAGAGGAATCTAAGGGATGAAGAAAGGGGAATCTAAGGGAAGGAGAGAGAGCAATCTAAGGGAAGGGGAGAGGGCAATCTAAGGGAAGAGGAGAGGGCAATCTAAGAAAAGGGGAGAGGGGAATCAAAGGGAAGGGGAGAGGGGAATCTAAGGGAAGGGGAGAGGGGAATAAAAGGATGGGGAGAAGGCAATCTAAGGGAAGGGGAGAGGGGAATCTAAGGGAAGGGAGAGGGGAATCTAAGGGAAGGGGAAAAGGAATCTAAGGGAAGGGGAAAGGGCAATCTAGGGGAAAAGGAGAGGGGAATCTAAGGAAAGGGGAGAGGGGAATCTAAGGAAGGAGAGAGAGGAATTTAAGGGAAGGGGAGAGGGCAATCTAAGGGAAGAGGAGAGGGCACTCTAAGGGATGGAGAGAGGGCAATCTAAGGGAAGGGGAGAGGGGAATCTAAGGGAAGGGGAGAGGGGAATCTAAGGGAAAGGGGGAGAGAGGAATCAAAGGGAAGGGGAGAGGGGAATCTAAGAGAAGGGGAGAGGGGAATCTAAGGGAAGGGGAGAGGCCAATCTAAGGGGAAGGGGATGGGAGGGAATCTAAGGGAAGGGGGTAACAAGAAGAGAGAATCAGGGTAGTTGGTCACTGGAACCTCACAACGGTGTCCAAATGTCAGCAAAGGGGTCAAGTATAACGTGACTGTAATGATTGTGACCTTACTGGTACTAGAGGATGGTGGTAAATGTGATGGTAGTGATAGTGTGTAGTGATGTGTAGTGATGGTTATGAATGGTGGTAGTGTGGTGGTAGTGATGGTAGTAGAGATGGTGGTAGTGATGGTGGTAGTGATGGTGGTAGTGGTGGTGTGGCGTGGTGTGATGGTGGTAGTGATGGTGGAGTGATGGTGGAAGTGATGGTGGTAGTGATGGTGGAGTGATGGTGAGTAGTGATGGTAGTAGTTGATGGTGGTAGTGGTGGGTAGTAGTGATTGGTGGTAGTGGATGGTGGTAGTTGAATGGTGGTAGTGATGTGGGTAGGTGATGGGGTGGAGTGGTGTGAGGTAGTGATGGTGGTAGTGATGGTGGTAGTGATGGTGGTAGTGATGGTGGTAGTGATGGTGGTAGTGATGGTGGTAGTGATGGTGGTAGTGATGGTGTAGTGATGGTGGTAGTGATGGTGGTAGGTGATGGTGGTAGTGATGGTGGTGGGGTGAGTGGTGTAGTGATGGTGGTAGGTGATGGTGTAGTGATGGTGGTAGTGATGGTGGTAGTGATGGTGGTAGTGATGGTGGTAGTGATGGTGTTAGTGATGGTGGTAGTGATGGTGGTAGTGATGGTGGTAGTGATGGTGGTAGTGATGGTAGTTAGTGATGGTGTTGATGGTGGTAGTGATGGTGGTAGTGAGGTGGTAGTGATGGTGGTAGTGATGGTGGTAGTGATGGTGGTAGTGATGGTGTATGATGTGGTAGTGATGGTGGTAGTGATGGTGGTAGTGATGGTGGTAGTGATGGTGGTAGTGATGGTGGTAGTGATGGTAGGTATTGATGGTGGTAGTGATGGTGGTAGGATGTGTAGTAGTGATGGTGGTAGTGATGGTGTAGTGATGGTGGTAGTGATGGTGGTAGTGATGGTGGTAGTGATGTAGTAGTGATGGTGGTAGTGATGGTGGTATGATGGTGGTTTGTGATGGTGGTAATGTATGGTGTAGTAGATGGTGGTAGATGATAGGTAGTATGTGATGGTGGTAGTGATGGTGGTAGTGATGGTGGTAGTGATGGTAGTAGAGATGGTGTAGGTGATGGTAGTAGTGATGGTGGTAGTGATGGTGGTAGTGATGGTTGTAGTGATGGTGGTAGTGATGGTGGTAGTGATGGTGGTTAGTAGATGGTGGTTAGTGATGGTGAGGTAGTGATGGTGGTAGTGATGGTGGTAAGTGATGGTGGTAGTGTGTGTGGTATGAATGGTGGTAGTGATGGTGGTAATGATGTGGTAATGATGGAGGTAGTGATGGTGGTAGTGATGGTGGTAGTGATGGTGGTAGATGATGGTTTGGTAGTAGTATGGTGGTAGGTGGATGAGGGATGTAGTATGATGGTGGTCGTGATGGAGTGTAATGATGGTGGTAGTGATGGTAGTAATGATGGTAGGTAGTGAGATGTGGTAGTGATGGTGTATGATGGTGGTCGTGATGGTGTAAGTGATGGTAGTAGAGATGTGGTAGTGATGTGTGGTGTGGATGAAGGTGGTAGTGACGTGTGGTAGTGATGGTGGTAGAGATGGTGGTAGTGATGGTAGTAGTGATGTGGTAGTGAGGTGGTAGTGATGGTGTAGAGATGGTGGTAGTGATGGTAGTAGTGATGGATGGTAGGATGTGGTAGTGATGGTAGTAGTGATGGTGGTAGTGATGGTGGTAATGATGGTGGTAGTGATGTGGTTAGTGACGTGGTAGTGAGTGGTAGATGATGGTGGTAGTGATGGAGTAGTGATGGTCGGTTAGTGATGTGGTAATGATGTTGTAGTGATGATTTGGGTGGTATGATGGTAGTAGAGATGGTGGTAGTGTGATGGTAGTGATTATGTAGTGATGGTGTAGTGATGGTGGTGTGATGTGGTAAGAGGTGAGTAGTGATGGTGGTAGTGATGGAGGTAGTGACTGGTCGTAGTGAATGGTGCTAGTGATGGGGGGTGAGGTAGTAGTGATGGTTGAAAGTGTAGTGAACTAAAGATTGTATGAGGAAGTAGGACTCCTCAACTGATATTACAGAGTTGTGACTCGGGACGAGGGGTTGAACATTGGTCAGCAGGTGGAATTCTGGTAGATGCTTATCATGGAACGTGACTGAGAATAATGCAAGATTATATGTATTATTATTTATTGATTATTATATATTGTAGTTATATATATTATTTACTGGTGGTGTGAATAATCAGTACGATCCGAGGTGGAGGAAGGCAGTCGATCTGTGATCAATGAGCTCTAGCATCATACAATAGTTATACTGTGAATACAATTAAGTCGTATGAGGGTTCCCAGGTTGTCAACTGAGGTACATTATGACCGTTTGTAGCGACATCCGGCACCAAGCAGCATGTGGTTGGAACTGTGTAGCAAAAGGCGAAACTGAGGGCTAGAGGACCAAGGGAATGAGCAAGGTTATAGAAAGGGTAGAATGTAGTGGAGTTGAGAAGGTGAAGTATGAGACAGGTGAAAGGTTGAGAAACCGGTGTGGAGACAATCAGGGACGCGAAGGGAGGGAGAGAAAGCTGGGAGCTCCTTGTTCAGGGGCCCCCCCAGCGTACGTTGCAATGAATAGGCTAGGTGGAGGGGGACAGTACTGACTTTGTCAGGTATTGGACAACAGGTTGATTAGGGGGGTGTGGAGGGGGAAAAGGGTAGAAGAAAATAGCTGGGGTCAAGTACAGCCCGGGGGGTCTGCCAGCTTGTCTTGAAGACAACCAGGGGTCTTGAAGACAACCAGGGGTCTTGAAGACAACCAGGGGTCTTGAAGACAACCAGGGGTCTTGAAGACAACCAGGGGTCTTGAAGACAACCAGGGGTCTTGAAGACAACCAGGAGTCTTGAAGACAACCAGGGGTCTTGAAGACAACCAGGGAGTCTTGAAGACAACCAGGGAGTCTTGAAGACAACCAGGGAGTCTTGAAGACAACCAGGGAGTCTTGAAGACAACCAAGGAGTCTTGAAGACAACCAGGGAGTCTTGAAGACAACCAGGGAGTCTTGAAGACAACCAGGGTCTTGAAGACAACCAGGGAGTCTTGAAGACAACCAGGGGTCTTGAAGACAACCAGGGGTCTTGAAGACAACCAGGAGTCTTGAAAACAACCAGGGGTCTTGAAGACAACCAGGGTCTTGAAGACAACCAGGGGTCTTGAAGACAACAGGGTCTTGAAGACAACAGGGTCTTGAAGACAACCAGGGGTCTTGAAGACAACCAGGGGTCTTGAAGACAACTAGGAGTCTTGAAGAGGGTTGGGGGGTTGGGGGACAACCAGGGTCTTGAAGACAACAGGGGTCTTGAAGACAACCAGGGTCTTGAAGACAACCAGGGTCCTGAAAACAACCAGGGGTCTTGCAAGTACAAACCAAGGGTCTTGAAGACAACCAGAGGTCTTGAAGACAACCAGGAGTCTTGAAGACAACCAGGGGTCTTGAAGACAACTAGGGGTCTTGAAGACAACCAGGGGTCTTGAAGACAACTAGGGGTCTTGAAGACAATCAGGGATCTTGAAGACAACTAGGGGTCTTGAAGACAACTAGGGGTCTTGAAGACAACCAGGGGTCTTGAAGACAACCAGGGGTCTTGAAGACAACCAGGGGTCTTGAAGACAACCAGGGGTCTTGAAGACAATCAGGGGTCTTGAAGACAACTAGGGGTCTTGAAGACAACTAGGGGTCTTGAAGACAACCAGAGGTCTTGAAGACAACCAGGGGTCTTGAAGACAACCAGAAGCCTTGAAGACAACTAGGGGTCTTGAAGACAATCAGGGATCTTGAAGACAACCAGGGGTCTTGAAGACAACCAGGGGTCTTGAAGACAACCAGGGGTCTTGAAGACAACTAGGGGTCTTGAAGACAATCAGGGATCTTGAAGACAACCAGGGGTCTTGAAGACAACCAGGTTTCTTGAAGACAACCAGGGGTCATGAAGACAACCAGGGGTCTTGAAGACAAAAAAGGGCCTTAAATACAACCAGGGGTCTTGAAGACAACCAGGGGTCTAGAAAACAACCAGGGGTCTTGAAGAAAACTAGGGGTCTTGAAGCCAACCAGGAGTCTGGAAGACAACTAGGGTCTTAAAGACAAACAGGGGTCTTAAAGACAGCCAAGGGTCTTGAAAACAACCAGGGTCTTGAAGACTACAAGGGGTCTTGAAGACAACCAGGGGTCTTGAAGACAACCAGGGATCTTGAAGACAATAAGGGGTCTAGAAGACAACCAGGGGTCTTGAAGACAACCAGGGGTCTTGAAGACAACCAGGGGCCTTGAAGACAACCAAGGGTCTTGAAGACAACCAGGAGACTTAAAAACAACCAGGAGTCTTGAAGACAACAAGGGGTCTTGAAGACAACCAGGGGTCTTGAAGATAACCAGGAGTCTTGAAGACAACCAAGGGTCTTGAAGACAACCAGGGGTCTTGAAATCAACAACAAGGCGTCTTGAAGACAACCAGGGGTTTTGAAGACAACCAGGGGTTTTGAAGACAACCAGGGGTCTTGAAGACAACCAGGGGTCTTGAAGACAAGCAGAGGTCTTGAAGACAACCAGGGGTCTTGAAGACAACAAGGGGTCTTGAAGACAACCAGGGGTCTTGAAGACAACCAGCAGTCTTGAAGACAACAAGGGGTCTTGAAGACAACCAGGGGTCTAGAAGACAACTAGGGGTATTGAAGACAACCAGGGATATTGAAGACAAAGAAGGGTTTAGAAGAAAACCAGGGGTCTTGAAGACAACCAGGGGTCTTGAAGACAGCCAGGGTTCTTGAAGACAAACAGAAATCTTAAAGACAACCAGGGCTCTTGAAGACAACCAGGGTCTTGCAGACAACCAGGAGTCTAGAAGACAACCAGGGGTCTTGAAGTCCACCAGGGGTCTTGAAGACAACCAGGAGTCTTGAAGATAACCAGGGGTCCTGAAGACAACTAGGGTCTTGAAGACAACCAGGGGTCTTGAAGACAACCAGGGGTCTTGAAGACAACCAAGGGTTTTGAAGACAACCAGAGTCTTGAAGGTAACAAGGGGTATTGAAAACAACCAGGGGTTTTGAAGACAACCAGGGGTCTTGAAGACAACAAATGGTCTTAAAGACAACCAGGAGTCTTGAAGACAACCAGGGGTTTTGAAGACAACCAGGGGTCTTGAAGACAACCAGGGGTCTTGAAGACAACCAGGGTCTTGAAGACAACCAGGGGTCTTTTAAGACACCAGGGGTCTTGAAGACAACCAGGGGTCTTGAAGACAACTGGGGATCTTGAAGACAACCAGGGGTCTTGAAGACAACCAGGGGTCTTGAAGGATAACCAGGGTCTTGAAGACAACCAGGGTCTTGCAGACAACCAGGGGTCTTGAAGACAGCCAGGGATCTTGAAGACAACCAGGGGTCTTGAAGACAACCAGGGGTCTTGAAGACAACCAGGGGTCTTGAAGGCAACCAGGGTCTTGAAGACAAAACACCAGGATCTTGAGACATCCAGGGTTTTGAAGCAACCAGGGTCTTGAAGACAACCAGGGGTTTTGAGAGTGACAACCAGGGGTCTTGAAGACAACCAGGGATCTTGAAGACAGCCAGGGGTCTTGAAGACAGCCAGGAATCTTGAAGACAACCAGGAATCTTGAAGACATCCAGGAGTTTTGAAGTCAACCAGGGGTCTTGAAAACAACCAGGGGTCTTGAAGACAACTATGGGTCTTAAAGGCAACCAGGAGTCTTGAAGACAACCAGGGATCTTGCAGACAACCAGGGCTCTTGAAGACAACCTGTTTCTTAAAGACAACCAGGAGTCTTGAAGACAGCCAGGGTCTTGAAGACAACCGGTTTCTTAAAGACAACCAGGAGTCTTGAAGACAGCTAGGGTCTTGAAGACAACCGGTTTCTTAAAGGCAACCAGGAATCTTGAAGACAGCCAGGGCCTTGAAGACAACCGGTTTCTTAAAGGCAACCAGGAATCTTGAAGACAGCTAGTGGTTTATTGATAATCCGCCTTACGTATCCTGGGAGGCAGTTGAACAGTTTTGGGATCCTGACACTCAATGTGGTACCTCTCATTTTTGGGGGACATATTAAAAGAAATATTTTTTGTTTATTTCGGGTTCGTTAATAGCTCTTGGCTCTTAGTAACTTTTCTGCATCCTGTACGATTCATTTAAGTTCAGTATTTTCAACTTTCCTAGACAGTGCTTCCCTCTGTATTTCAGATAATCTAGCATCCTTGAGAAGCTGTGTGATTCTTCACCTTTTAATGTAGAGGGAGCATCTCTCTCTTCCCAGTTCACGTCTTCTCTTCTTTTTCCTTAGTGGATTGTACCTTGAACAGACCTTAACTGGCACAGAGTTGACCTTAACTGGCACAGAGTTGACCTTTCAAGACACAGGTTTTGATCCAGGTTATTTCAGATAATCTAGCATCCTTGAGAAGCTGTGTGATTCTTCACCTTCTAATGTAGAGGGAGCGTCTCTCTCTTCCCAGTTTACACCTTCTCTTCTTTTTCCTTAGTGGAATGTACCTTGAACAGACCTTAACTGGCACAGAGTTGACCTTTCAAGACACAGGTTTGGACCCAGGTTATTTCAGATAACTTCCCAGGATGCTTCAGCTAGATGATTTATCTGATTCCAGCTTATGTTCTTGAAGCCGAATTTGGTAAAGTTACCCAGATAACAAGTGTGAAGTTGGATCAGCTAGTGTGATGAATTAGCTGTCTTCAATACTGCTATATTTTGAGCCAGGTCGCCATTATTAGTGACAATAAGGTCGAGTGTGTTAGCCAATCCTGTTGGATCAATTATATGTTGGCTGCGGTGTGTTTATGTGTGTGAGGGAGAGAGGGTGAGAGGGAGGGTGGGAGAGAGTGAGGGAAGGAGGGATAGGGTCGATTCACAGCTCCTGGCCCCGCCTCTTCGTTGGTATGTGTGTGATTCTGTGTTTTGTTTGTATGTGTGTGTGTTTGTACTCAGCTATTTGTACTCACCTAATTGTGGTTGCAGGGGTCGATTCACAGCTCTTGGCCCTGCCACTTCACTGTTTGCTACTAAATCCACTCTCTCCCTGCTTCAAGAGGTTTATCATACCTCTTCTTAACCCACTCTCAAGATCCACCCACACTCTCTCCCACCCTAACCCACTCTCACAGACCCACACATTCTCATCCACCCTGGCCCACCATGGCCCACCCTCACCCACCTCACCCACCCTCACCCACCCTCACCCCCTCACCCACCCTCACCCACCCTCACCCACCCTGGCCCACCATGACCCACCCTGACCCACCCTGGCCCACCCTGACCCACCCTGACCCACCCTGACACTCCCAGGTTCGTCAATATTGCTTCTCAAGCAATATTTCTCAACTTATCGCAGGAGTTGAACAATATTGTCTGTGTGTTGGTAACACTGTTCATGATGAACACGTCAGTGTGTTCATGATGAACACGTCAGTGTGTTCATGATGAACACGTCAGTGTGGTCATGATGAACACGTCAGTGTGTTCATGATGAACACGTCAGTGTGTTCATGATGAACACGTCAGCGTGTTCATGATGAACACGTCAGTGTGGTCATGATGAACACGTCAGTGTGTTCATAATAAACACGTCAGTGTGTTCATGGTGAACACGTCAGTGTGTTCATGATGAACACGTCAGTGTGTTCATGGTGAACACGTCAGTGTGTTCATGGTGAACACGTCAGTGTGTTCATGATGAACACGTCAGTGTGTTCATGATGAACACGTCAGTGTGTTCATGATGAACACGTCAGTGTGTTCATGATGAACACGTCAGTGTGTTCATGATGAACACGTCAGTGTGTTCATGGTGAACACGTCAGTGTGTTCATGATGAACACGTCAGAGTGTTCATGATGAACATGAAGGATAAGAGAATATAACAAAGTATTAGAGGGTATAACAGAGTATAACAGAGTATAACACAGTATAACAGAGTATAACAGAGTATAACACAGTATAACACAGTATAACAGAGTATAACAGAGTGTAACACAGTATAACAGAGTATAACAGAGTGTAACACAGTATAACAGAGTATAACTGAGTATAACAGAGTATAACAGAGTGTAACAGAGTATAACAGAGTATAACAGAGTGTAACAGAGTATAACAGAGTATAACTGAGTATAACAGAGTATAACAGAGTGTAACAGAGTGTAACAGAGTATAACAGAGTATAACAGAGTATAACACAGTATAACAGAGTATAACAGAGTGTAACAGAGTATAACAGAGTATAACTGAGTATAACAGAGTATAACAGAGTGTAACAGAGTGTAACAGAGTATAACAGAGTATAACTGAGTATAACAGAGTATAACAGAGTGTAACAGCGTGTAACTGAGTATAACAGAGTATAACAGAGTATAACAGAGTATAACAGAGTGTAACAGAGTGTAACAGAGTATAACAGAGTATAACAGAGTATAACAGAGTATAACGAGAGTATAAACAGAGTGTAACAGAGTATAACAGAGTATAACAGAGTATAACAGAGTGTAACAGAGTGTAACAGAGTATAACAGAGTATAACAGAGTATAACAGAGTGTAACAGAGTATAACAGAGTATAACAGAGTATAACAGAGTAAAACAGAGTAACAGAGTATAACAGAGTATAACAGAGTATAACAGAGTATAACAGAGTATAACAGAGTAAAACAGAGTAACAGAGTATAACAGAGTATAACAGAGCATAACAGAGTAAAACAGAGTAACAGAGTATAACAGAGTATAACAGAGTATAACAGAGTATAACAGAGTAAAGCAGAGTAACAGAGTATAACAGAGTGTAACAGAGTATAACAGAGTATAACAGAGTATAACAGAGTAAAACAGAGTAACAAAGTATAACAGAGTATAACAGAGTATAACAGAGTAAAACAGAGTATAACAGAGTATAACAGAGTATAACAGAGTATAACAGAGTATAACAGAGTATAACAGAGTGTAACAGAGTATAACAGAGTATAACAGAGTATAACAGAGTATAACAGAGTATAACAGAGTGTAACAGAGTATAACAGAGTATAACAGAGTGTAACAGAGTATAACAGAGTATAACAGAGTAAAGCAGAGTAACAGAGTATAACAGAGTGTAACAGAGTATAACAGAGTATAACAGAGTATAACAGAGTAAAACAGAGTAACAAAGTATAACAGAGTATAACAGAGTATAACAGAGTATAACAGAGTATAACAGAGCATAACAGAGTAACAGAGTATAACCGAGAATAACAGAGTATAACAGAGTATAACAGAGTATAACAGAGCATAACAGAGTAACAGAGTATAACCGAGAATAACAGAGTATAACAGAGTATAACAGAGTATAACAGAGCATAACAGAGTAACAGAGTATAACCGAGAATAACAGAGTATAACAGAGTATAACAGAGTATAAGGTAGGAAGTATAACGGAGTATAACCTAGCAGCAAATAGGTACCTGGGTGTTAGTCGACTGGTGTGGGTGGCATCCTGGGGGACAAGATTAAGGACCCCAATGGAAATAAGTTAGACAGTCCTCGATGACGCACTGACTTTCTTGGCTTATCCTGGGTGGCTAACCCTCCGGGGTTAAAAATCCGAACGAAATCTTATCTTATCTTATCTTAACAGAGCATAAGGTAGGAAGTATAACAGTAACACTGACACCTATATGGTAACAGCTATCAGTGCTATCTACCAGCCTTTTAACAGCTCAGATTACATTCCAGTAAGGTGGTGCACACACCTACACACACACACACGGAAGAGGCTGGGTCCAGGAGCTGTTTCTCAACCCCTGCCAGCACATGCTGCTGATGACACACACACAGCTGCTGACTCAGCTGTGCCAGGTCAGCTGATCACCTAACTAGACACACATGGGTCAGCACAAGTACCTGATCCATCACCTAACTTCCTCTATCCTAACCCTATCTATATCTATCTATCTGTCTATCTATATCCTGGATTACCCTGGCTTAATAACCCAGTGAGACATAATCCTGGGTTATGCTGGTTACTGACACAGGAAGATGGATAATCCTGGATTATTCTGTGAGATGGATAATCCTGGGTTATCATGTCATATGGATAATCCTGGATTATCCTATCATATGGATAATGCTGGGTTATCCTGTGACATAGATAATCCTGAGTTATCCTGTGAGATGGATAATCCTGAGTTATCCTGTGAGATGGATAATCCTGAGTTATCGCGTGAGATGGATAATCCTGAGTTATCGCGTGAGATGGATAATCCTGAGTTATCCTGTGAGATGGAATATTCTTGGTTTCTAACCCACTAGGGATAATAGTCACAGATGATCCTGGGTTACGAATTTCGTTTTCCCATACCCACACTGTTTATCCCTGTCACCACTTGAAGTAAGGTGGTCCTGGGTGGTCCTGGGTGGCCCTGGGTGGCCCTGGGTGGCCCTGGGTGACCCTGGGATGGTCAGTGGTCATTAGCACCTCAGACTCTCCCTCCTCCATTACCCATTCTAGGCAGGTCTTGGATGGTCCCTCCTGCCTCTCACAACTACTGGACCACTATGACATGGTCTTGGATGGTCCCTCCTGCCTCTCACAACTACTGGTCCACTATGACATGGTCTTGGATGGTCCCTCCTGCCTCTCACAACTACTGGACCACCATGACATGGTCTTGGATGGTCCCTCCTGCCTCTCACAACTACTGGACCACTATGACATGGCCTTGGATGGTCACTTCTGCCTCTCACAACTACTGGACCACTATGACATGGTCTTGGATGGTCACTCCTGCCTCTCACAACTACTGGACCACTATGACATGGTCTTGGGTGGTCACTCCTGCCTCTCACAACTACTGGACCACTATGACAAGATCTTGGATGGTCCCTCCTGCCTCTCACAACTACTGGACCACTATGACATGGTCTTGGATGATCGCTCCTGATTCTCACAACTACTGGACCACTATGACATGGTCTTGGATACTCACTCCTGCCTCTCACAACTACTGGACCACGGTGACATGGTTTTGGATGGTCACTCCTGCCTCTCACAACTACTGGACCACTATGACCTGGTCTTGGATACTCACTCCTGCGTCTCACAACTACTGGACCACTGTGATATGGTCTTGGATGGTCACTCCTGCCTCTCACAACTACTGGTCCACTATGACATGGCCTTGGATGGTCGATCCTGCCTCTCACAACTACTGGACCACTTGACATACTTGGAGTATACCTGGAGGAGATAGTAATCATTAAGGTGGTAAGTTCCTCTCAGCCCTCTCCAAGATACCGTTGTGCTGCTGTGTCTGACAGAGTGGATAAAAATATATAACCGACCCCTGGCTGTCATGAAGACTCCAGGCTGTCTTAAAGACTCCTGGCTATCATCAAGACCCCTGGTTGTCTTCAAGACCCCTGGCTGTCATCAAGACTCCTGGCTGTCTTCAAGACTTCTGGCTGTCTTCAAAACCCCTGGTTGTCTTCAAGACCCCTGGCTGTCTTCAAGATTCCTGGCTGTCTTCAAGACTTCTGGTTGTCTTCAAAACCCCTGGTTGTCTTCAAGACCCCTGGCTGTCTTCAAGATTCCTGGCTGTCTTCGACACTTCTGGCTGTCTTCAAGACCCCTGGTTGTCTTAAAGACCCATGGCTGTCTTCAAGACCCCTGGTTCTCCTAAAGACCCCTGGCTGTCTTCAAGACCCCTGGCTGTCTTCAAGACCCCTGGCTGTCTTCAAGACCACTGGCTGTCTTCAAGACCACTGGGCATACACATAAAGTCAGTACCTGACCAGTCTGGCTGTGGTTCCCTCGCTGGTTTACATACTGCCAACAGTAACAACCTGGTTCATTAGGTCCTGATCCACCACCAGGCGTGGTCATGGACCGGCCCACGGGGGCGCTGACCCCGGAAACACACATATTGTAACATGTATAATGGGTGTGTATGTGAGTCAGTTATATCTTGTGTTTACGACCTGTGGGAAGTTATTCAGGAACATAAGGAACTCACACGGGAGGGGCCATGAAGGAGCAGTGGGGGCACATAGGAGGGGTCATGAAACACCAGGTTAGAAATACAAGGGGCCATGAAGCACCAGGGTGGACATACAAGGGACCATGAAGCATCAGGGTGGACATACAAGGGGTCATGAAGCACCAGGGTGAACATACAAGGGACCATGAAGCACTAATGTGGACATACAAGGGGTCATGAAGCACCAGGGTGGACATACAAGGAACCATGAAGCACAAATGTGGACATACAAGGGGACATGAAGCACCAGGGTGGACATACAAGGGACCATGAAGCACCAGTGTGGACATACAAGGGGTTATGAAGCACCAGGGTGGACATACAAGGGGCCATGAAGCACCAGGGTGGATATACAAAGGATCATGAAGCACCAGGGAGGACATACAAGGGACCATGAAGCACCAGTGTGGACATACAAGGGGTCATGAAGCACCAGCGTGGATATACAAGCGGTCATGAAGCACCAGAGTGGACATGCAAGGGGTCATGAAGCACGAGGGTGGACATACAAGGGGTCATGAAGCACCAGGGTGGACATACAAGGGGTCATGAAGCACCAGTGTCGACATACAAGGGGCCATAAAGCACCAGGGTGGACATTCAAGGGGTCATGAAGCACCAGTGTGGATATACAAGGGGCCATGAAGCACTAGGGTGGACATACAAGGGGTCATGAAGCACGAGGGTGGACATACAAGGTGTCATGAAGCACCAGGGTGGACATACAAGGGGTCATGAAGCACCAGGGTGACATAAAAGGGGCCATGAAGCACCAGGGTGGACATACAAGGGGCCATGAAGCACTAGGGTGGACATACAAAGGATCATGAAGCACCAGGGTGGACATACAAGGGACCATGAAGCACCAGGGTGGACATACAAGGGGTCATGAAGCACCAGGGTGGACATACAAGCGGCCATGAAGCACCAGGGTGGACATACAAGGGGTCATGAAGCACCAAGGTGGACATACAAGGGGTCATGAAGCACCAGGGTGGACATACAAGGGGTCATGAAGCACCAAGGTGGACATACAAGGGGTCATGAAGCACCAGGGTGGACATTCAAGGGGTCATGAAGCACCAGAGTGGATATACAAGGCGCCATGAAGCACCAGGGTGGACATACAAGGGACCATGAAGCACCAGTGTGGACATACAAGGGGTCATGAGGCACCAGGGTGGACATACAAGGGGTCATGAAGCACCAGGGTGGACATACAAGGGGTCATGAAGCACCAAGGTGGACATACAAGGGGTCATGAAGCACCAGTGTCGACATACAAGGGGTCATGAAGCACCAGGGTGGACATACAAGGGGTCATGAAGCACCAAGGTGGACATACAAGGGACCATGAAGCACCAGTGTGGATATACAAGGGGTCATGAGGCACCAGGGTGGACATACAAGGGACCATGAAGCACCAGTGTGGACATACAAGGGGTCATGAAGCACCAGTGTGGACATGCAAGCGGTCATGAAACACCAAGGTGGACATACAAGGGGTCATGAAGCACCAGGGTGGACATACAAGGGGTCAAGAAGCACCAAGGTGGACATACAAGGAGTCAAGAAGCACCAGGGTGGGCATACAAAGGGCCATGAAGCACCAGAGTGGACATACGAAGGGTCATGAAGCACCAGAGTGGACATACAAGAGGTCATGAAGCACCAGGGTGGACATACAAGGGGTCATGAAGCACCAGTGTGGACATACAAGGGGCCATGAAGCACCAGGGTGGACATACAGGGGCCATGAAGCACCAGGGTGGACATACAAGAGGTCATGAAGCACCAGGGTGGACATACAAGAGGTCATGAAGCACCAGGGTGGACATACAGGGGCCATGAAGCACCAGGGTGGACATACAAGAGGTCATGAAGCACCAGGGTGGACATACAAGAGGTCATGAAGCACCAGCGTGGACATACAGGGGCCATGAAGCACCAGGGTGGACACACAGGGGTCATGAAGCACCAGGGTGGACATACAAGAGGTCATAAAGCACCAGGGTGGACATACAGGGGCCATGAAGCACCAGGGTGGACATACAGGGGCCATGAAGCACCAGGGTGGACATACAGGGGCCATGAAGCACCAGGGTGGACATACAAGAGGTCATGAAGCACCAGGGTGGACATACAGGGGCCATGAAGCACCAGGGTGGACATACAGGAGCCATGAAGCACCAGGGTGGACATACAGGGGCCATGAAGCACCAGGGTGGACATACAGGGGCCATAAAGCACCAGGGTGGACATACAGGGGCCATGAAGCACCAGCGTGGACATACAGGGGCCATGAAGCACCAGGGTGGACATACAGGGGCCATGAAGCACCAGCGTGGACATACAGGGGCCATGAAGCACCAGCGTCGTGGACATACAGGGCCATGAAGCACCAGCGTGGACATACAGGGGCCATGAAGCACCAGCGTGGACATACAGGGGCCATGAAGCACCAGCGTGGACATACAGGGGCCATGAAGCACCAGCGTGGACATACAGGGGCCATGAAGCACCAGGGTGGACATACAGGGGCCATGAAGCACCAGGGTGGACATACAGGGGTCATGAAGCACCAGGGTGGACATACAGGGGCCATGAAGCACCAGCGTGGACATACAGGGGTCATGAAGCACCAGCGTGGACATACAGGGGCCATGAAGCACCAGGGTGGACATACAGGGGTCATGAAGCAACAGGGTGGACATACAGGGGCCATAAAGCTCCAGGGTGGACATACAGGGGCCATGAAGCACCAGCGTGGACATACAGGGGCCATGAAGCACCAGCGTGGACACTGGCACCCGGGTGGACACTGGCACCCGGGTGGACACTGGCACCCGGGTGGACACTGGCACCGGTGGGACACTGGCACCAGCGTGGACACTGGCACCCGGGTGGACACTGGCACCCGGGTGGACACTGGCACCAGCGTGGACACTGGCACCCGGGTGGACACTGGCACCCGGGTGGACACTGGCACCCGGGTGGACACTGGCACCCGGGTGGACACTGGCACCCGGGTGGACACTGGCACCCGGGTGGACACTGGCACCAGCGTGGACACTGGCACCCGGGTGGACACTGGCACCCGGGTGGACACTGGCACCCGGGGGGCATGGCACCCGGTGGACACTGGCAAAACCCCGGGTGGACACTGGCACCGGGTGGACACTGGCACCCGGTGGACACTGGCACCCGGGTGGACATGGCACCAGCGTGGGAAAACTGGCCCCGGGTGGCACTGGCACCGGGTGGACACTGGCACCCGGTGGACACTGGCACCCGGTGGGGACACTGGCACCCGGGTGGCAAGGTATGTCTCAAGGCGTCGAATATAAAATTAGCCCGAGTGGTGTGATGGTGGTATCTGTGACGAGGGCCTGGCCCCTACACTGTTTGACCCGGGTGGTAAAAGGTAATTCCAAGGGCCCCGCCCCCCAATATAAGACTATCGGCTTCTACAATCAAGGTGTTAAGTTAGGGTCATGGATTTGAGGGGGTTAGACTTAGGCTTAACCCCCGAAGCCCCTCCCCTGCTACCCCTCCAAAACCGGCCCTAACCAACGGTTTATCCTATGTCTGGACCAGGCCCCAAGGACCCCCCCCTCCCACCCCCCTCCACCCCCCCTCTTCCGCCACCCCTTCCTTCCTTCTCCTCCTCTTCCTTCTTCCTTCCTTCTTCCTTCCTTCCTTCTTCCTCCTTCCTTACTCCTTCCTTTTCCTCCCTTCCTTCCTTCTCCTTCCTTCCCCTTCCTTCTTCTTCCTCTTCTCCTTCCTCATCCTCCTTCCTTCCTTCTTTCTTCCCTTCTTCCTTCTTCCTCCTCCCCCTTCTCCTTCCTTTCCTCCTCCTTCCTTCCTTCCTCCCTTCCTCCTTCCCCTTCCTTCCTTCTTCCTTCCTTCCTTCCTTCTCCTCCTCCTCCCTTCTTCCTTCCTTCCTTCCTTCCTTCCTTCCTTCCTTCCCTCCCTCCCTTCCTTCCTTCCTTCCTTCCTTCCTTCCTTCCTCCCCCTCCTTCCTTCCTTCCTTCCTTCCTTCCTTCCTTCCTTCCTTCCTTCCTTCCTTCTTTCTCCCTTCCTTCCTTCCTTCCTTCCTCCCTTCCTGTCCTTCCTTCCTTCCTTTTCCTTCCTTCCTTCCTTCCTCTCTTCCTTCCTTCCTTCCTTCCTTCCTTTCTCCCTCCTTCCTTCCTTCCTTCTCCTTCCTTCCTCCTTCCTTCCTTCCTTCTTCCTTCCTTCCTTCCTTCCTTCCTTCCTTCCTCCCTTCCTTCCTTCCTTCCTTCCTCCCTTCCTTCTCCTTCCTTCCTTCCTTCTCCCTTCCTTCCTTCCTTCCTTCCTTCCTCCCTTCCTTCCTTCCTTCCTTCCTTCCTTCCTCCCTCCCTTCCTTCCTTCCTTTCCTTCCTTCCTTTCCTCCCTCCCTCCCTCCCTTCCTTCCTTCCTTCCTTCCTTCCTTCCTTCCTTCCTTCCTCCCTTCCTTCCTTCCTTCCTTCCTTCCTTCCTTCTACTTCCTATCTTCTTCCTTTCCTCCTCCTACTTCGTGAAGACATAACGGGCTTTTGAGAATCTCTAATCATTTATAATAAGTAAAATAATTATTGATAATTTGTAAAAATATAATTAAATGGAAGGCTAAAATAATCTAATAGAATTATCCTAACTGATGAAGATAATTAAAATTAAATATATAATCTCGCGAAGGTAATGACGGTCATCCCGATGCGCCGATGGTAGTGGTTTACGTAGCTGTCGGGATTCCCGGTGAACAAGACGCCTGTGTGAGAGGAGGTAGTCACTGGTGGACGTCACTCTGGTACAAACTTCAGCCTCAGACTGAGAGTACATGATGAACAGATGAACAAGACGCCTGTGTGAGAGGAGGTAGTCACTGGTGGACGTCACTCTGGTACAAACTTCAGCCTCAGACTGAGAGTACATGATGAACAGATGAACAAGACGCCTGTGTGAGAGGAGGTAGTCCCTGGTGGAGTCACTCTGGTACAAACTTCAGCCTCAGACTGAGAGTACATGATGAACAGATGAACAAGACGCCTGTGTGAGAGGAGGTAGTCACTGGTGGACGTCACTCTGGTACAAACTTCAGCCTCAGACTGAGAGTACATGATGAACAGATGAACAAGACGCCTGTGTGAGAGGAGGTAGTCACTGGTGGACGTCACTCTGGTACAAACTTCAGCCTCAGACTGAGAGTACATGATGAACAGATGAACAAGACGCCTGTGTGTGAGGAGGTAGTCACTGGTGGACGTCACTCTGGTACAAACTTCAGCCTCAGACTGAGAGTACATGATGAACAGATGAACAAGACGCTGTGTGAGAGGAGGTAGTCACTGGTGGACGTCACTCTGGTACAAACTTCAGACTCAGACTGAGAGTACATGATGAACAGATGAACAAGACGCCTGTGTGAGAGGAGGTAGTCACTGGTGGACGTCACTCTGGTACAAACTTCAGCCCCACTAGGAGGAGAAAGAATGGTGTAGAGAGATAACAATAGACAGCCATTATCCAACAAATAGTCAACCACTTATTCTACCTTCTACCTTCTACCTTCTACCTTTTACCTTCTTCCTTCTACCTTCTACCTTCTACCTTCTACCTTCTACCTTCTACCTTCTACCTTCTACCTTCTACCTACTACCTTCATCCTTTCAATCCTATCTAATAAACCTTCCTCCTGACGGCTTCCTTAGTTTACTAATAAGGCCCCTCTCTATACCTCCTCCTATTCCTGCTCCTTCTCCTCCTCTTCCTCTTCCTCATCCTCTACCTCCTCCTCCTCCTCCTCCTCTTCCTCCTCTTCCTCCAACATTCGTCTCAGTTACAAACTTTTACGACCTCACAAGACAAAATATTTTTAATTCACTTTTCAAAAGTGGAAATGAAAGAGTTTTTTGAAATCTCTTAAAGTTATCCTTGAAAAGATTATTCCCGTTTTCTTTCAACGTGTTATAACTTCCCGTTTTCTTTACAGAATATGAAGGAAGCGGAAATTAAGAGGAAGATGTGAAGAATAATGTGTTAAGAGGAAGATGTGAAGAGGAAGATGTGAAGAGGATGATGTGAAGAGGAAGATGTGAAGAGGAAGATGTGAAGAGGAAGATGTGAAGAGGATGATGTGAAGAGGATGATGTGAAGAGGAAGATGTGAAGAGGAAGATGTGAAGAGGAAGATGTGAAGAGGAAGATGTGAAGAGGATTGATGTGAAGAGGAAGATGTGAAGAGGAAGATGTGAAGAGGAAGATGTGAAGAGGAAGATGTGAGAGGATGATGTGAAGAGGATGATGTGAAGAGGAAGATGTGAAGAGGAAGATGTGAAGAGGAAGATGTGAAGAATAATGTGTTAAGAGGAAGATGTGAAGAGGAAGATGTGAAGAGGATGATGTGAAGAGGAAGATGTGAAGAGGAAGATGTGAAGAGGAAGATGTGAAGAGGATGATGTGAAGAGGATGATGTGAAGAGGAAGATGTGAAGAGGAAGATGTGAAGAGGAAGATGTGAAGAGGAAGATGTGAAGAGGATGATGTGAAGAGGATGATGTGAAGAGGAAGATGTTGAAGAGGAAGATGTGAAGAGGAAGATGTGAAGAGGATGATGTGAAGAGGAAGATGTGAAGAGGAAGATGTGAAGAGGAAGATGTGAAGAGGATGATGTGAAGAGGATGATGTGAAGATGATGATGTGAAGAGGAAGATGTGAAGAGGATGATGTGAAGATGATGATGTGAAGAGGAAGATGTGAAGATGATGATGTGAAGAGGAAGATGTGAAGAGGAAGATGTGAAGATGATGATGTGTAAGAGGAAGATGTGAGATGATGATGTGAAGAGGAAGATGTGAAGAGGAAGATGTGAAGATGAATGATGTGAAGAGGAAGATGTGAAGAGGAAGATGTGAAGAGGAAGATGTGAAAAGGATGATGTGAAGAGGAAGATGTGAAGAGGAAGATGTGAAGAGGATGATGTGAAGAGGAGGATGTGAAGAGGAAGATGTGAAGAGGAAGATGTGAAAAGGATGATGTGAAGAGGAAGATGTGAAGAGGAAGATGTGAAGAGGAAGATGTGAAAAGGATGATGTGAAGAGGAAGATGTGAAGAGGAAGATGTGAAGAGGATGATGTGAAGAGGAGGATGTGAAGAGGAAGATGTGAAGAGGAAGATGTGAAAAGGATGATGTGAAGAGGAAGTAATGTGAAGAGGATGATGTGAAGAGGATGATGTGAAGATGGATGGATGTGAAGAGGAAGATTGATGAAGAGGAAGATGTGAAGAGGATGATGTGAAGAGGAAGATGTGAAGAGGAAGATGTGAAGAGGAAGATGTGAAGATGATGATGTGAAGAGGAAGATTGAAGAGTGAAGATGTGAAGAGGATGATGTGAAGATGATTGATGTGAAGAGGAAGAATGTGTGAAGAGGAGATGTGAAGAGGAAGATGTGAAAGATGATGATGTGAAGAGGAGATGTGAAGAGGAATGATGTGAAAGAGGATGATGTGAAGAGGATAGATGTGAAGAGGATGATGTGAAGAGGATGATGTGAAGAGGAAGATGTGAAGAGGAAGATGTGAAGAGGATGATGTGAAGAGGATGATGTGAGAGGATGATGTGAAGAGGAAGATGTGAAAGGATGATGTGAAGAGGATGGATGTGAAGAGGATGATGTGAAGAGGATGATGTGAAGAGGAAGGTGTGAAAAGGATGATGTGAAGAGGATGATGTGAAGAGGATGATGTAGAGGAGGACGTGAGAGGAAGATGTGAAGAGGAAGATGTGAAGAGGATGATGTGAAGAGGATGATGTGAAGAGGAAGATGTGAAGAGGAAGAGTGTAGAGGAGATGTGAAGAGGAGGATGTGAAGAGGAAGATGTGAAGAGGAAGATGTGAAAGGATGATGTGAAGAGGATGATGTGAAGAGGAAGATGTGAAGAGGAAGATGTGAAGAGGAAGATGTGAAGAGGAAGATGTGAAAAGGATGATGTGAAGAGGATGATGTGAAGAGGAAGATGTGAAGAGGAAGATGTGAAGAGGAAGATGTGAAGAGGAAGATGTGAAAAGGATAATGTGAGAGGCAAGATGTGAAGAGGATGATGTGAAGATGATGATGTGAAGAGGAAGATGTAGAAATGTGATGTGAAAGAGGATAGATGTGAAGAGGAAGAGTGAAAGGTGAGGAAGAGGATGATGTGAAGATGTATGATGTGAAGAGGTGATTGAAGAGGATGATGTGAAGAGGATGATGTGAAGAGGAAGATGTGAAGAGGATGATGTGAAGAGGATGATGTGAAGAGGATGATGTGAAGAGAAGGTGTGAAAAGGATGATGTGAAGAGGATGATGTGAAGAGGAAGATGTGAAGAGGAAGATGTGAAGAGGAAGATGTGAAGAGGATGATGTGAAGAGGATGTATGTGAAGAGGATGATGTTGAAGAGGAAGATGTGAAGAAGGATGATGTGAGAGGATGATGTGAAGAGGAATTGAAGAAATAAGTGAGAGGAAGATGTGAAGAGGAAGATGTGAAGAGGAAGATGTGAAGAGGATGATGTGAAGAGGAAGATGTGAAGAGGAAGATGTGAAGAGGATGATGGAAGAGGAGATGGAAGAGGAGATGTGAAGAAATGATGTTAAGAGGAGATGTGAAGAGGACGATGTGAAGAGGAAGTGTGAAGAGGAAGATTGAAGAAAACTGTGTTAAGAGGAAGATGTGAAGAGGAAGATGTGAAGAGGAAGATGTGAAGAGGAAGATGTGAAGAATAATGTGTTAAGAGGATAGATGTGAAGAGGAGATGTGAAGAGGAAGATGTGAAGAGGAGACTGTGAGAATAATGTGTTAAGAATAAGTTAAGAGGAAGATGTGAAGAGAAGATGTGAAGAGGAAGATGTTGAAGAGGAAGATGTGAGATAATGTGTTAAGAAAGATGTGAAGATGAAGTATGAAGAGGAAGATGTGAAGAGGAAGATGTGAAGAGAAGATGTGATAGAAGATGTGAAGAGGAAGATGTGAAGAGGAAGATGTGAAGAGGAAGATGTGAAGAGGAAGATGTGAAGAATAATGTGTTAAGAAGAAGATGTGAAGAGGAAGATGTGAAGAGGAAGATGTGAAGAGGAAGATGTGAAGAGGAGATGTGAAGAGGAAGTGTGAAGAGGAAGATGTGAAATAGGAAGATGTGGAAGAGGAAGATGTAAGAAATGAGAATGATGTGAAGAATAAGAGAGTTGAAGAGAGATAGTGTGAAGAGGAAGATGTGAAGAGGAAGATGTGATGAGGCGAATGTGAAGAGGAAGATGTGAAGCGGAAGATGTCGAAGAGGAAGATGTGAAAGATAATGTGAAGAATAATGTGAAGAGGAAGATGTGAAGAATAATGTGTTAGATAAGATGTGAGAGGAAGATGTGAATAGTGTTAAGTATGTGAAGAGAATAGATGTAAGAGATGATGTGAAGAGGAAGATGTTGAAGTGGAAGATGTGAAGGGAGATGTGAGAAGAGGAAGTGTGAAGAGGAGATGTGAAGAATAATGTGAAGAGGAAAGATGTGAAGAATATGATGTTAAGAGGAAGATGTGAAGACTAATGTGAAGATAAGATGTGAGAGGAAGTATGTAGAATAATGTGTTAAGAGTAAGATGTGAAGATGACGATGTGAAGATATGTGTAGATATGTGAGAGGAAGATGTGAAGTGGAAGATGTGAAGAGGATAGTGTGAAGAGGAAGATTGTGAAGTGGAAGATGTGAAGAGGATGATGTGTTAAGAGGAAGATTGATGTGGAAGACGTGAATGAGATGTGAAGGGAAGATGTGAGGGAAGATGATAAAGTGAAAGATGTGAAGTGAGAAGATGTGAAGAATATGTGAAGAGGAGTGTGAAGATGAAGATGTGAAGATAATGTGAAGTAAGATGTGAAGAGGAAGATGTGAAGTGGAAGATGAAGAGGAGAGGACAAGCAAGATGTCAGTGCAGAATATCTACCTCTAGTATTTTCCAGGTGTAAATTATGATGCATCTTTGTCGCCAGTGTTCCAAGGAGTACACGTCAAGGAACTTCAGACATTACCAATAATTAAGATGTATATATACTGTGATGTAGTTCAGCTGGGCTTGTGAGGTCTCTGTGGAGACCTAATTTAATCAGTTATATGGTCACCTTGCCTTGGCAAATGTCTGTCAGAGACACGCCTTTCCGGCTTAAGTCTCAGCTCCTTTGTTCATCACTGGCGCCAGATCTCGGCGTCAGGTCGTAACAAGTGGTGCACACCCAATTGTGGGGGGTGCTTGGACCACCATATAAGCCCAAGGAACAGCTGAACAGAGTAGATTCGTGCGGAGCTCTGGCCTTGGTGCACAGCTCTGAGCAGAGAGATTCGAGAGGAGCTCCTGCTGGGGTGCAGGTCTCAGGAGAAGGCTGCTGAAGTCTCTGGAGGAGACTGTTGGAGGCATTGGGCAGAGTACTGGCTTGGCGCAGTACTCGTGCTGTGTAGGTCTTGGGACCTGTGGCTTAGTTCCTGTGATGAACTGTCCTCTGTACTATATTGTAAGTTACATTCATTTTGGTCAAGTTGATTGTGTTCCCTGTCTCACTGCTTATACATACCATCCCATTTATCTAAACCCCAATGCTGTACTCCTGTTCCCAAATATATTATTGTACAAGAACTTAATAATAAACTGTGTTTGAGTAGAATAGTAATATTCACTGTCCCCGTTATTAACTCATTTATTCCTTAATTTAGTTAAAGTAGTGAGAGGGTGAGTAGTGTGGTGGGTAAAGTAATGAGAGATAATGGTGTAGTCACCAGTGACCTCACATTACCTACCTACCTCCGCTAATCACCTCTATCTCTCCTAAATCCTCGCCTGCCTATATCCTCTACCTACATACTCTCTTACTCCCATATTCCCCGATTAATAATTACGTTCCAACACTCCCCTATATGACAATACGTGCAGTGAAAGTTCTTTGTACATTCTCCAGGTTTTTAATTTCGCTTCCTTTGTAAGATGCTGTTAGTGTACAGTTATATTCCAGCCTAGAGATAACAAATGGGCTTGGCATCCCTAGTTTTGAAGGTTCTCATTATCGATCCTATCATTTTCCAAGCAGTTGTGATAATGACATTGTCTCAGTAGTAGTAACCAGTTACCAGTAACCAGTGTACCAGTAGTTGACTCACTACCAACCGTCTCTGCCTGAGTCACTGTCTGTATTCATATTGTGCTGACCACAGCAGTATTCAAAGACCCCCTCACATATGGGTACTGTGGGCGGCCAGTCAGTTTACGAGAGTGAGCAAGAGAGGCAGGTTCGGCTGTGGCGCCCTTCCACATACTTCAGTTACAAAATACGTACTTCCAGCCTACGTGAGTATTTTTACCCAATCCACGTGTTCGAACTCCCACATGATAATTGTTGTGATCCTTGAAGGTGAGATCCTCTGACATTATCACTCCCAGGTCCTTCACATTAGTTTTTCGCTCTATTGTGTGATTGGAATTCGTTTTATGCTCCTATACTGTTTTTATTTCTTCAGGTTTTCCATGGCTCAGTAATTGAAATTTGTCCTCACTGAACTTCACATTGTTTTCTGTGGCTTGTGGAGAAGTTAATTTATAACCACTTAAATATTTACAGAGTCCTCAATGGATGACACTGCCATGCAAAGTCTGGTGTCATCTACAAAAGAAGACACGGTGCTGTGGCTTATATCTCTGTCTATGTCAGTTATGAGGCTGAGGAACAGGACGGGAGACAGTACTGTGCCTTGTGGAACACTGGGAGCCAGTACTGTACCTTGTGGAACACTGGGAGACAGTACTGTGCCTTGTGGAACACTGGGAGCAGGTACTGTACCTTGTGGAACACTGGGAAACAGTACTGTGCTTTGTGGAACACTGGGAGACAGTACTGTGCTTTGTGGAACACTGGGAGCCATTACTGTGCCCTAGGGAAAAAACGGGGGACCCAAAAAATTTGAAACCTTTGGAACACTGGGAACCAGTACTGTAACTTTTGGAGCACGGGGAAAACCAAGTTAAAGCCTTGGGGAAAACACGGGGAAGCCGTATTTGTAGCTTGTGAAAACTGGGAACCAGAAACTGTACCTTGTGAAAAACTGGGAACCAGTAGGGGTCCTTGTAAAACAGGGGGAACCAGTACTGTCCCTTTGTGGAACACTGGGAGCCAGTACTTTTCCCTTTTGGGGAAAAATGAGGGGACAGTACTTTTGCCTTGGGGAAAACGGGGAAAGCCAGTACTGTACCTTGGGGAAACTGGGAGCCAGTACTGTAGCTTGTGAAAAAAAGGGAAAACCATTTCGGTACCTTGTAAAAACACGGGGAACCAGAAACTGTCCCTTTGGGAAAAAACACGGGGAAAACCGTACTGAAACCTTGTAAAAACCGGGGGGAACCCGAAATGAAACCTTGTGAAACCTGGGAACCAGTAGGGTGCCTTGTAAAACACGGGGGCCAGTACTGTGCCTTGTGGAACCCGGAGCCAATACTGAAACCTAGGGGGAACACGGGAAGGCAGTTTGCCCCTCGGGGAACACGGGGAACCTTTTTTTTTTTTACCTGTACCTTGTGGAACATGGGAAACCCAGTACGTCCCTTTTTAAAAACATGGGAACCAGTATTTTGGGGCCCGTTTTGGAAACTGGACCCCCAGTCCCTTTCCCTTTGTGGAACAGAGCTTTTCACCGTAGTGTTATAGGGGGTCCAGTAGTTGTGAGAGGCAGGAGGGACCTTCCAAGACATGCCCCATAGGGGTCCAGTATTTGAGGGGGCAAAAGGGGAACCTTCCAAAAATGTCATAGTCGTCCAGTAGTTGTGAGAGGCAGGGGGTGACCATCCAAGACCATGTCATAGTGGTCCAGTATTTTATGGGAAGGGGAAGGCCCAATCCAAAAATTTGTCATAGGGTCCAAATAGTTGTGAGAGGGGGAGGGACCACCAAAGATCATGTCATGGGTGGTCCATATTTGGGGGGGAGGGGAAAGGGGGTGATCACCCAAGACCATGTCATAGTGGTCCATATTTGGGGGGCGGGAAGGCCCACCCAAAGAACCATGCATAGGGGTTCCCAGTAGTTGTGAGGGGCCCAGGAGGGCCCACCCCAAGGGCCCCTTATCATAGTGGTCCAGTATTTTGGTGGAGGCAGGAGGAAACCACCCGGGGGGCCCAATATCATAGTGGTCCTAGTTTGAAGGCAGGAGGGACCATCCAAGACCATGTCAAAGTGGTTAGTATTTGTGAAGGAGGAGGGACCATAAAAGGGCCCATGTCATAGGGGCCCGGTAGTTGGAGAGGCAGGAGTGACCACCAAAAACCTTTCCCATAGTGGTCCATAGTTGTGGGAAGTGGAAGCACCACCCAAAGACCAAATCATATGGTCCAGAGTTTGTGGGGCAGGGGGAAACCATCCAAGACCATGTCATAGGGGGCTAGTAGTTGTGGAGGCGGAGGGACCATAAAAAGCCCATGTCTAGTGGCCCGGGTGTTGTGAGAGACAGGAGGGACCTTCCAAGACCATGTCATAGTGGCCCAATAGTTTGTGAGGGCAGGAGCCAACATCCAAAAACCCATTCATAGAGGTCCAGTATTTGTGAGAGGCAGGAGTGCCCACCCAAAGACCATGTCATATTTGGTCCAGTAGTTGTGAAAAGGAAAGGGGGAAACCACCCAAAGACATGCCCTTTGTGGTCCAGTAGTTGTGAGGGGCCCAAGGGGGACCATCCAAAAAAGGGCCATGTCTTTAGGGGGCCCATAGTTGTGAGGGGAAAGGGGAGGGCCCCTCCAAGACCAATAAATAGAGGTCCAGTAGTTGTGAGAGGCAGGAGTGACCATCCAAGACCTTTCCCATAAAAGGGTCCAGTAGTTGTAAAAGGGGAAAGGGAGGGGCCCAAACCAAGACCATTTTCATAGTGGTCCAGTAGTTTTTGAGAGGCAGGGGGGGGACCACCCCAAGACCATGCCCATAGTGGTCCAGTATTTTTGTGAAAAGGAGGGGGGACAACCCAAAGAACCATGCCCATAGGGGGCCCGGGTAGTTGGGGAGAGGCAGGGGGGATAATCCAAGACCATGTCAAAGTGGTAAGTATTGTGAGGGGCGGGAAAGTGACTATCCAAGACCATGTCATAGTGGTCCAGTATTGTGAAAAGGCAGGACCACCTTTCCAATACCATGTCATAGTGGACCAGTATTTTGTGAGAGGCAGGAGTGACATCCCAAAGACCATGAAAGGTGGTCCAGTAGTTGTGAAGAGGCAAGGGGGGCCCATCAAAGCCCAGGGTCATAGTGGTCCAGCTTTGGGGAGAGGAAAGGGGGGACCCCCAAGCCCATGTCATAGTGGTCCAGTATTTGGGTGAGAGGCAGGAGCCACCACCCCAAGACCATATCGTAGTGGCCCAAGTGCTGTGAGAGGCAGGGGGGTGACCTTTTCCAAGACCATGCATAGGGGTTTCCAAAGTAGTTGTAAAGGCAAGGGGGACCACCCAAAAGCCCATGCCCATAGTGGCCAGTATTTTGGTGAGAGGCAGGAGGGACCACCCAAAGACCATTTTCATAGTGGTCCCGTAGTTGTGGAAAGGCAGGAGGGACCATGCAAGACCATGTCATAGTGGCCCGGTATTGTGTAAAGGTAGGAGGGGACCACCCAAAGGGCCCCATGTCATAGTGGTCCAGTATTTGTAAAGAGGGGGAAAGGGACCCCCCAAGCCCCCCCATGTCATAGTGGCCCGAAAGTTGTGAGAGGCGGGGGGGACCATTCAAGACCATGTCATAGTGGTCCAGTATTTTGTGAGGGGCAGGAGTAATGCCAAGCCCAAATGTAATAGTGGCCCAGTAGTTGTGAGAGGCAGGAGGGACCAAACCCAAAGGGGACCATGTCATAGGGGGCCGGGTAGTTGGGGAGGGGGCAGGGGGCCATCCAAGACCATGTATAGTGGTCCAGTAGTTGTGAGGGGCAGGAGGACCACCCAAGACCATGTCATTGGGGTCCAGTAGTTGTGAGGGGGGCCAGGAGGGACGTTTTTCTAAACCCCATGCTCCCCTGGGTTGAAAATTTTTTGGGGTATCCAAGGGGTTGGTGATCTTCCCTTCTTAGACCCTTTTCAAAGTTTTTTATGATGGGGGGAAGTTAGTGTTACCACCCTAAAAATTCTTTGTTGATGTTTTACGCCCCCCTTTTGTGGAGTGGGATTTTGCTGCCCCCTTTTGTGGAGTGGGATTTTTAACTCCCACCTTTGTGGGGGGGGGATTTTCTGCCACCTTTGGGGAGTGGGAATTTTTACTGCCACCTTTTTTGGAGTGGGATTTTTAACTGCCCCCTTTGTGGAGTAAATTGTTTTAAACTGCCACCTTTGTGGAGGGGGGGGTTTTTACTGCCACCCTTTGTGGAGGGGGAATTTACTGCCACCTTTGGGATTGATGCTTTCCCTGCCACCTTTGTGGGGGGATTTTAAATTTGCCCCCATTTTTTGTGGAGTGAGTTTTCCCTGCCCCCTTTTGTGGAGTGGGATTTTTCTGCCCCCCTTTTGTGGATTTGGTGTTTAAACTGCCCCCTTTGTGGAGTGGGACTTTATTTGCCACCTTTGGGGAGTGTTTGCTTTGCTGCCACCTTTGTGGAGTGGGACTTTACTGCCCCCTTTTTGTGGAGGGGTTTGCTTTACGCCCCTTTGTGGAGGGGGCCCTTTACTGCCACCTTTGGGGGTTTTATGTTTTGGGTTTCCCCCTTTTTGTGGAGTGGGATTTTAAACTCCCACCTTTGTGGAGTGGGCTTTACTGCCCCTTTGTGGAGGGGGGGGACTTTCCCTGCCCCCTTTGGGGAAGGGGGTCTTTACTGGCCACCTTTGTGGAGTTTTGTTTTTATTTGCCACCTTTGTGGAGGGGGAAACTTTACGGGCCCCCTTTGTGGAGGGGGAAATTTTTACTCCCACCTTTGGGGAAAGGGGGCCCTTTTTACTGCCCCCTTTGTGGAGTGGGATTTTTACGCCACCTTTTGGGGGGGGATTTTACTGCCACCTTTGTGGAGGGGGACTTTACTCCCCACCTTTGTGGATTTGGGATTTTTACTCCCAAACCTTTTGTGGAGGGGGTTTTTAAATGCCACCTTGGGGAATTTGGGACTTTACTGCCCCCTTTGTGGATTTGGGACTTTACTGCCACCTTTGGGAGGGGGGTTTCTGCACCTTTGTGGATGGGATTTTACTGCCCCCCTTTGGGAGTGGGATTTTATTGCCCCCCTTTGTGGAGTGGGAATGTAGGGGGGTGTTTTTTTTTAAATGTCTGTGGGTGCCCCCCGTGTAAAGGCTGTGGGAAAAACCCCCCTGGGGTCTTGACGGGTGGGATGCCCCCTGTGTTTTTGACTGTGGGATGCCCCCCGTGCCCAAGGTTTTGGGGGGATAACCCCGTGTCTTAAACTGTGGGATGACCCCTGTGTCTTGACTGTGGGATGACCCCCGTGTCAAGGCTGTGGGATAACCCCTGTGTCTTGACTGTGGGATGACCCCCGTGTCAAGGCTGTGGGATAACCCCTGTGTCTAGACTGTGGGATGACCCCTGTGTCTTGACTGTGGGATGACCCCCGTGTCAAGGCTGTGGGATAACCCCTGTGTCTTGACTGTGGGATGACCCCCGTGTCAAGGCTGTGGGATAACCCCTGTGTCTAGACTGTGGGATGACCCCTGTGTCTTGACTGTGGGATGACCCCCGTGTCAAGGCTGTGGGATAACCCCTGTGTCTTGACTGTGGGATGACCCCCGTGTCAAGGCTGTGGGATAACCCCTGTGTCTAGACTGTGGGATGACCCCTGTGTCTTGACTGTGGGATGACCCCCGTGTCAAGGCTGTGGGATAACCCCTGTGTCTTGACTGTGGGATGACCCCTGTGTCTTGACTGTGGGATGACCCCCGTGTCAAGGCTCTGGGATAACCCCTGTGTCTTGACTGTGGGATGACCCCCGTGTCAAGGCTGTGGGATAACCCCCGTGTCAAGGCTGTGGGATAACCCCTGTGTCTTGACTGTGGGATGACCCCCGTGTCAAGGCTGTGGGATGACCCCCGTGTCAAGGCTGTGGGATAACCCCTGTGTCTTGACTGTGGGATGACCCCCGTGTCAAGGCTGTGGGATGACCCCCGTGTCAAGGCTGTGGGATAACCCCTGTGTCTTGACTGTGGGATGACCCCGTGTCAAGGCTGTGGGATAACCCCGTGTCAAGGCTGTGGGGATAACCCCTGTGTCTTGACTGTGGGATGACCCCCGTGTCAAGGCTGTGGGATGACCCCCGTGTCAAGGCTGTGGGATAACCCCTGTGTCTTGACTGTGGGATGACCCCCGTGTCAAGGCTGTGGGATGACCCCCGTGTCAAGGCTGTGGGATAACCCCTGTGTCTTGACTGTGGGATGAACCCCGTGTCTAGGATCACTCTCCATAACATACATAAGATGCATGAAAGGGGATTTTTGTAGTTTTTGAAGAGCACAGGGTTCCAGGAGTCTGGGCCTTTGGCAGTGCACGCGTATGTTGTATATGGCTTTTCAATGTCCAATGCAGTTTGTGTTATGTCAGAAATTCTGGGAATATTAAAAAAATTTTGAGTCTCTCTTAGTTTAATTAACGACTCACTAAACACAGTTATACGGAGACTTCAGTATCTCACTCATTTTTTTGCTGTCATCAGCGTAAGTTCCGTCTTGTTGAAAACAGTTCCCAATACTGGGTGTGTTTTTTTCTTTGTTTTTGGCTTATGAAAAGAAATATTTTGAATTTCTATGTGTGTTTCCCGGCTTCTATATGATTCATTTAACTTCAGTTCAGTATTTTCTACTTCTCTGGCCAGTGGCTAATTCCTTGTGCCAGATAGACAGATGAACTGTGACCCCTTTGAGAAGCTCTGTGATTATTCGCCTTCTCCTTTAGAGGGAGCATCTCTCTCTTTCTAATTTACATATTCTTTTACCTTAGTGGAATGTGCCCGAACATACCTCAACTGCCACAGAGTTGACGCTTATTAGACATTCGATCAGATCCGTGTTATTTAAATCTTCCCCAACTTGCTTCAGTGTGATGTGATTAATATAACAAGAGGACTATAAGGGGACTACAACGGGGCTACAAGAAGACTATGAAGGAACTATGTGGGGACTACAAGGTAACTATGAGGGGACTGCAAGGTGACTACAAGGGATGAAAATTGAGGATTGAGAGGACTCAAATGACTTAGGTGACTGAGAGGACTGAAGTGACAGAGGGGACTGAGGGAATTAAGGAGACTGAGGGGACAGAGGGGACTCCTAGTCACCAACTTCTCTCTCTCTCTTTTCTCTTCCGAGTTCTTCCTTATTTGATTCTTTTCCACAAGAGTTTAATAACGAGTTGTGAGAGTTTGATAAATGAGGAAGAGAAAGAGAGAGAGAAGAGGAGAAGTAGAGAGAGAGAGAGAGAGGAGAGAGAGAGAGGAAGAGAGAGAGAGAGAGAGAGAGAGAGAGAGAGAGAGAGAGAGAGAGAGAGAGAGAGAGAGAGAGAGAGAGTCAGAAGCGTGTCAGATCTGGTCTGAACCAACACATGAACCACAACCCGTCTGATCAGGAACTGACTTGACGGTCTCATTAAGTTCCCTTTTGGAGACAGCCAGGGGTGCTGAAGAGTCTTGGACCCCTTACACGTATTGTGTTGTCTATTATTCCTCTGTGCCTCTGTCAAGTCTTGTTTTCACACAGGGTGATTTCAGAATGCAGATTTGGAACCATTCCCTCCCGAGCCTTCCAGGTGTAGGTTATGGTGTATCTTTGTCGTCAACGTTCCAAGGAGAACATGTCTAGGGACTTCAAACGTTATTAGATCACTGAGAGTGTAATGTAGTAGCCAGGCTTAGGCTTGGTTACAAGTACTTCTGACAGTGTGATGTTGTAGTAGCCAGACTTAGGCTTGTTTACAAGTACTTCTGACAGTGTGTTGTTGTAGTAGCCAGACTTAGGCTTGGTTACAAGTACTTCTGACAGTGTGATGTTGTAGTAGCCTGGCTTAGCCTTGGTTACAAGTACTTCTGACAGTGTGATGTTGTAGTAGCCAGACTTAGGCTTGTTTACAAGTACATCTGACAGTGTGTTGTTGTAGTAGCCAGACTTAGGCTTGGTTACAAGTACTTCTAACAGTGTGATGTTGTAGTAGCCAGGCTTAGGCTTGGTTACAAGTACTTCTGACAGTGTGATGTTGTAGTAGCCTGGCTTAGGCTTGGTTACAAGTACTTCTGACAGTGTGATGTTGTAGTAGCCTGGCTTAGACTTGGTTACTAGTACTTCTGACAGTGTGATGTTGTAGTAGCCTGGCTTAGCCTTGGTTACAAGTACTTCTGACAGTGTGATGTTGTAGTAGCCTGGCTTAGCCTTGGTTACAAGTACTTCTGACAGTGTGATGTTGTAGTAGCCAGGCTTAGGCTTGGTTACAAGTACTTCTGACAGTGTGATGTTGTAGTAGCCTGGCTTAGGCTTGGTTACAAGTACTTCTGACAGTGTGATGTTGTAGTAGCCTGGCTTAGGTTTGGGTTACAAGTACTTCTGACAGTGTGATGTTGTAGTAGCCTTGCTTAGGCTTGGTTACAAGTACTTCTGACAGTGTGATGTTGTAGTAGCCTGGCTTAGGCTTGGTTACAAGTACTTCTGACAGTGTGATGTTGTAGTAGCCAGACTTAGGCTTGGTTACAAGTACTTCTGACAGTGTGATGTTGTAGTAGCCTGGCTTAGGCTTGGTTACAAGTACTTCTGACAGTGTGATGTTGTAGTAGCCTGGCTTAGACTTGGTTACAAGTACTTCTGACATTGTGATGTTGTAGTAGCCAGACTTAGGCTTGGTTACAAGTACTTCTGACATTGTGATGTAGTAGCCTGGCTTAGGCTTAGTTACAAGTACTTCTGACAGTGTGATGTTGTAGTAGCCTGGCTTAGGCTTGGTTACAAGTACTTCTGACAGTGTGATGTTGTAGTAGCCTGGCTTAGGCTTAGTTACAAGTACTTCTGACAGTGTGATGTTGTAGTAGCCAGATTTAGGCTTGGTTACAAGTACTTCTGACAGTGTGATGTTGTAGTAGCCTGGCTTAGGCTTGGTTACAAGTACTTCTGACAGTGTGATGTTGTAGTAGCCTGGCTTAGGCTTGGTTACAAGTTCTTCTGAGAGTGTGATGTTGTAGTAGCCTGGCTTAGGCTTGGTTACAAGTACTTCTGACATTGTGATGTAGTAGCCTGGCTTAGGCTTAGTTACAAGTACTTCTGACAGTGTGATGTTGTAGTAGCCTGGTTTAGGCTTAGTTACATATACTTCTGACAGTATGATGTTGTAGTAGCCTGGCTTAGGCTTGGTTACATATACTTCTGACAGTATGATGTTGTAGTAGCCTGGCTTAGGCTTGGTTACTGGTACTTCTGACAGTATGATGTTGTAGTAGCCTGGCTTAGGCTTAGTTACAAGCACTTCTGACAGTGTGATGTTGTAGTAGCCTGGCTTAGGCTTGGTTACTGGTACTTCTGACAGTGTGATGTTGTAGTAGCCTGGCTTAGGCTTGGTTACAAGTACTTCTGACATTGTGATGTTGTAGTAGCCAGACTTAGGCTTGGTTACAAGTACTTCTGACATTGTGATGTTGTAGTAGCCTGGCTTAGGCTTGGTTACAAGCACTTCTGACTGTGTGATGTTGTAGTAGCCTGGCTTAGGCTTGGTTACTGGTACTTCTGACAGTGTGATATTGTAGTAGCCTGGCTTAGGGTTGTTTACAAGTACTTCTGACAGTGTGATGTTGTAGTAGCCTGGCTTAGACTTGGTTACAAGTACTTCTGACATTGTGATGTTGTAGTAGCCAGGCTTAGACTTGGTTACAAGTACTTCTGACATTGTGATGTTGTAGTAGCCAGGCTTAGACTTGGTTACAAGTACTTCTGACAGTGTGATGTTGTAGTAGCCAGGCTTAGACTTGGTTACAAGTACTTCTGACAGTGTGATGTTGTAGTAGCTTGGCTTAGGCTTGGTTACAAGTACTTCTGACATTGTGATGTTGTAGTAGCCAGACTTAGGCTTGGTTACAAGTACTTCTGACATTGTGATGTTGTAGTAGCCAGGCTTAGACTTGGTTACAAGTACTTCTGACAGTGTGATGTTGTAGTAGCTTGGCTTAGGCTTGGTTACAAGTACTTCTGACAGTGTGATGTTGTAGTAGCCAGGCTTAGGCTTGGTTACAAGTACTTCTGACAGTGTGATGTTGTAGTACCCAGGCTTAGGCTTGGTTACAAGTACTTCTGACAGTGTGATGTTGTAGTAGCCAGGCTTAGGCTTGGTTACAAGTACTTCTGACAGTGTGATGTTGTAGTAGCCAGGCTTAGGCTTGGTTACAAGTACTTCTGACAGTGTGATGTTGTAGTAGCCAGGCTTAGGCTTGGTTACAAGTACTTCTGACAGTGTGATGTTGTAGTAGCCTGGCTTAGGCTTGGTTACAAGTACTTCTGACAGTTTGATGTTGTAGTAGCATGGCTTAGGCTTGGTTACAAGTACTTCTGACAGTGTGATGTTGTAGTAGCCAGACTTAGGCTTGGTTACAAGTACTTCTGACAGTGTGATGTTGTAGTAGCCTGGCTTAGACTTGGTTACAAGTACTTCTGACAGTGTAATGTAGTAGCCTGGCTTAGACTTGGTTACAAGTACTTCTGACAGTGTGATGTTGTAGTAGCCTGGCTTAGCCTTGGTTACAAGTACTTCTGACAGTGTGATGTTGTAGTAGCCTGGCTTAGGCTTGGTTACAAGTACTTCTGACATTGTGATGTTGTAGTAGCCTGGCTTAGCCTTGGTTACAAGTACTTCTGACAGTGTGATGTTGTAGTAGCCAGACTTAGGCTTGGTTACAAGTACTTCTGACAGTGTGATGTTGTAGTAGCCTGGCTTAGACTTGGTTACAAGTACTTCTGACAGTGTGATGTTGTAGTAGCCTGGCTTAGGCTTGGTTACAAATACTCCTGACAGTGTGATGTTGTAGTAGCCTGGCTTAGGCTTGGTTACAAGTACTTCTGACATTGTGATGTTGTAGTAGCCAGGCTTAGGCTTGGTTACAAGTACTTCTGACAGTGTGATGTTGTAGTAGCCTGGCTTAGGCTTGGTTACAAGTACTTCTGACAGTGTGATGTTGTAGTAGCCTGGCTTAGGCTTGGTTACAAGTACTTCTGACAGTGTGATGTTGTAGTAGCCTGGCTTAGGCTTGGTTACAAATACTTCTGACAGTGTGATGTTGTAGTAGCCTGGCTTAGGCTTGGTTACAAGTACTTCTGACATTGTGATGTTGTAGTAGCCAGGCTTAGGCTTGGTTACAAGTACTTCTGACAGTGTGATGTTGTAGTAGCCAGGCTGAGGCTTGGTTACAAGTACTTCTGACATTGTGATGTTGTAGTAGCCTGGCTTAGGCTTGGTTACAAGTACTTCTGACAGTGTGATGTTGTAGTAGCCTGGCTTAGGCTTGGTTACAAGTACTTCTGACAGTGTGATGTTGTAGTAGCCTGGCTTAGGCTTGGTTACAAGTACTTCTGACAGTGTGATGTTGAAGTAGCCTGGCTTAGGCTTGGTTACAAGTACTTCTGACAGTGTGATGTTGTAGTAGCCAGACTTAGGCTTGTTTACAAGTACTTCTGACATTGTGATGTTGTAGTAGCCAGACTTAGGCTTGTTTACAAGTACTTCTGACATTGTGTTGTTGTAGTAGCCTGGCTTAGGCTTGGTTACAAGTACTTCTGACAGTGTGATGTTGTAGTAGCCTGGCTTAGACTTGGTTACAAGTACTTCTGACAGTGTGATATTGTAGTAGCCTGGCTTAGGGTTGTTTACAAGTACTTCTGACAGTGTGATGTTGTAGTAGCCTGGCTTAGGCTTGGTTACAAGTACTTCTGACATTGTGATGTTGTAGTAGCCTGGCTTAGGCTTGGTTACAAGTACTTCTGACAGTGTGATGTTGTAGTAGCCAGACTTAGGCTTGGTTACAAGTACTTCTGACATTGTGATGTTGTAGTAGCCAGGCTTAGACTTGGTTACAAGTACTTCTGACAGTGTGATGTTGTAGTAGCTTGGCTTAGGCTTGGTTACAAGTACTTCTGACAGTGTGATGTTGTAGTAGCCAGGCTTAGGCTTGGTTACAAGTACTTCTGACAGTGTGATGTTGTAGTAGCCAGGCTTAGGCTTGGTTACAAGTACTTCTGACAGTGTGATGTTGTAGTAGCCAGGCTTAGGCTTGGTTACAAGTACTTCTGACAGTGTTGATGTTGTAGTACCCAGGCTTAGGCTTGGTTACAAGTACTTCTGACAGTGTGATGTTGTAGTAGCCTGGCTTAGGCTTGGTTACAAGTACTTCTGACAGTTTGATGTTGTAGTAGCCTGGCTTAGGTTTGGTTACAAGTACTTCTGACAGTGTGATGTTGTAGTAGCCAGACTTAGGCTTGGTTACAAGTACTTCTGACAGTTTGATGTTGTAGTAGCCTGGCTTAGACTTGGTTACAAGTACTTCTGACAGTGTAATGTAGTAGCCTGGCTTAGACTTGGTTACAAGTACTTCTGACAGTGTGATGTTGTAGTAGCCTGGCTTAGCCTTGGTTACAAGTACTTCTGACAGTGTGATGTTGTAGTAGCCTGGCTTAGGCTTGGTTACAAGTACTTCTGACATTGTGATGTTGTAGTAGCCTGGCTTAGCCTTGGTTACAAGTACTTCTGACAGTGTGATGTTGTAGTAGTCAGACTTAGGCTTGGTTACAAGTACTTCTGACAGTGTGATGTTGTAGTAGCCTGGCTTAGACTTGGTTACAAGTACTTCTGACATGTGATGTTGTAGTAGCCTGGCTTAGGCTTGGTTTACAAATACGTCTGACAGTGTGATGTTGTAGTAGCCTGGCTTAGGCTTGGTTACAAGTACTTCTGACATTGTGATGTTGTAGTAGCTAGGCTTAGGCTTGGTTACAAGTACTTCTGACAGTGTGATGTTGTAGTAGCCTGGCTTAGGCTTGGTTACAAGTACTTCTGACAGTGTGATGTTGTAGTAGCCTGGCTTAGGCTTGGTTACAAATACTTCTGACAGTGTGATGTTGTAGTAGCCTGGCTTAGGCTTGGTTACAAGTACTTCTGACATTGTGATGTTGTAGTAGCCAGGCTTAGGCTTGGTTACAATTACTTCTGACAGTGTGATGTTGTAGTAGCCAGGCTGAGGCTTGGTTACAAGTACTTCTGACAGTGTGATGTTGTAGTAGCCTGGCTTAGGCTTGGTTACAAGTACTTCTGACAGTGTGATGTTGTAGTAGCCTGGCTTAGGCTTGGTTACAAGTACTTCTGACAGTGTGATGTTGTAGTAGCCAGGCTTAGGCTTGGTTACAAGTACTTCTGACAGTGTGATGTTGTAGTAGCCTGGCTTAGGCTTGGTTACAAGTACTTCTGACAGTGTGATGTTGTAGTAGCCAGGCTTAGGCTTGGTTACAAGTACTTCTGACAGTGTGATGTTGTAGTAGCCTGGCTTAGGCTTGGTTACAAATACTTCTCACAGTCTGGCAGACACACAGATGATGATCACACAAAATACAAAGTATGTAACCAGGTTTATGGTCACTATCTTGAACACTATGTGCTTAATTGTCCGCTTATTGAGGAACATAAAGATAGATAGTATAATAACCTATGTGACATGTCAAGATATCTTATTAATGAAAATAAGATACCAGATATATTAAGCAAAATTCCTAAATTTGCCTGTAACAGGTAAGTGAACTGTTGATATAAATCCAGACGTACTCCTTTTAACCCTTTTGGGGCCTAGTTCCTAGGCCTATTGTGTATCCATATGCACTTGCGCTACCATCTATAGAATGATATGAGGTACACAATAAACTAGCCACTACCATCCACAGGATGGATATGAGGTGCACAATTAACTAGCCACTACCATCCACTGGATGGATATGAGGTACACAATAAACTAGCTACTACTATCCACAGGATGGATATGAGGTACACAATAAACTAGCCACTACTATCCACAGGATGGATATGAGGTACACAATAAACTAGCCACTACCATCCACAGGATGGATATGAGGTACACAATAAACTAGCCACTACCATCCACAGGATGGATACGAGGTACACAATAAACTAGCCACTACCATCCACAGGATGGATACGAGGTACACAATAAACTAGCCAGTACCATCCACAGGATGAATATGAGGTACACAATAAACTAGCCACTACCATCCACAGGATGGATACGAGGGAGGAAACAGAGCGAGATAAGGGAGGGAGGTAGAGAGGGAAGAGGAAAGAGAGAGAAAGAGAGACATTAAATCTTTATTACCAGACAATTGCTTGTTCCAAACTTCTTTATTCTCTCTACTTAATTTATTACCAATAAAAAAATCATTGTGGTTGTTACCAGTTCATAACGAGTTCAGTGCCACTGGTGAACACTGTTGAACACTGTTGAACACTGTTCCACCTGTCTGGAGTATATGGACCAGGAAAAGATGTCCCTTTCGGATTTTCAAGGTGTAAATTATGATGTAGCTTTCTCGCCTGTGTTCCAGGGAGTACTGGTCAAAGGACTTGACACATTACCAAAAATTAAGGTGACTAACACCCAGATACCTACTTACTGCTAGGTGGACAGTGACAGCAGGTGTACGGTGACTAACACCCAGGTACCTACTTACTGCTAGGTGGACAGTGACAGCAGGTGTACAGTGACTAACACCCAGGTGCCCACTTACTGCTAGGTGGACAGTGATAGCAGGTGTAAGGTGACTAACACACAGGTACCTACTTACTGCTAGGTGGACAGTGACAGCAGGTGTAAGGTGACTAATACCTAGGTACCTACACATAGCACTGAAGCATGTCTGGGTATGTGGCGGTGTCTCAGGGGGGTCAGTCCCTCCCTACATGGTCCACTGTACCGCTCAAAGAGGATCAGTTCCCCTCACGGTCCACTGTACCGCTCCCAGGCGGCCAGTCCCACTCTACATGGTCCACTGTATGGCTCAAAGAGGATCAGTTCCCCTGACGGTCCACTGTACCCTCCCAGGGCATCAGTCCCTCCCTACATGGTCCACTGTACCGCTCCCAGGGGGTCAGACCACTCTTCACGGTCCACTGTACCACTCCCAGGGCATCAGTCACTCAACACGGTCCTCTGTACGGTTTCCAGAGGGTCAGTCCACCCATCACGGTCCACTGTACCGCTCCCAGGGGGTCAGTCCACCCATCACGGTCCACTGTACCCCTCCCAGGGGATCAGTCCACCCATCACAGTCCACTGTACCCTTCCCAGGGGATCAGTCTCTCAACACGGTCCATTGTACCCCTCCCAGGGGATCAGTCTCTCAACACGGTCCACTGTACCGCCTCCCTGGACCGGGACAACATCAATAAGAGAGTCATTTTCCAGGCTAGTGGACCACTGAAATACAACCCGGACTGAGTTCGGGGAGTCATAAATCCAGGTCACGTTACCCTCGCTCTGCCGTACATCATAGTTGCAACAATGCAGTTGATAGCAACCTCCCCCTGCAACTATGTTGGTGCTAGCAACCTCCCCTGCAACTATGTTGGTGCTAGCAACCTCCCCTGCAACTATGTTGGTGCTAGCAACCTCCCTGCAACTATGTTGCCTCTAGCAGCCTCCCCTGCAACTATGTTGCCTCTAGCAGCCACCCCTGCAACTATGTTGCCTCTAGCAGCCACCCCTGCAACTATGTTGCCTCTAGCAGCCTCCCCTGCAACTATGTTGCCTCTAGCAGCCTCCCCTGCAACTATGTTGCCTCTAGCAGCCTCCCCTGCAACTATGTTGGTGCTAGCAGCCTCCCACTGCAACTATGTTGCCTCTAGCAGCCTCCCCTGCAACTATGTTGGTGCTAGCAACCTTCCCTGCAACTTTGTTGCCTCTAGCAGCCTCCCCCTGCAATTATATTGGTGCTAGCTGCCTCCCACTGCAACTATGTTGACTCTAGCAGCCTCCCCTGCAACTATGTTGCCTCTAGCAGCCACCCCTGCAACTATGTTGCCTCTAGCAGCCTCCCCTGCAACTATGTTGGTGCTAGCAGCCTCCCACTGCAACTATGTTGCCTCTAGCAGCCTCCCCTGCAACTATGTTGGTGCTAGCAACCTTTCCTGCAACTATGTTGCCTCTAGCAGCCTCCCCCTGCAATTATATTGGTGCTAGCAGCCTCCCGCTGCAACTATGTTGCTTCTAGCAGCCTCCCCAAGCAACTATGTTGGTGTTAGCAACCTCCCTCGCAACTATGTTGATGCTAGCAACTTCCCCTGCAACTATGTTGTCTCTAGCAGCCTCCCCCGCAACTAAGTTGCCTCTAGCAGCTTCCCCCTGCAACTATGTTGGTGCTAGCAACTCCCCCTGCAACTGTGTTGGTGCTAGCAACCTCCCCCTGCAACTGTGTTGGTGCTAGCAACCTCCAGCTGCAACTATGTTGGTGCTAGCAACCTCCCCCTGCAACTATGTTGGTGCTAGCAACCTCCTCTGCAACTATGTTGGTGCTAGCAACCTTCCTCTGCAACTATGTTGGTTCTACCAGCCTCCTCCTGCAACTATGTTGGTTCTACCTGGATCCCCTGCAACTATGTTGGGTCTAGCAGCCTCCCCTGCAACTATGTTGGTTCTAGCAGCCTCCTCCTACAACTATGTTGGTTCTACCAGCCTCCTCCTGCAACTATGCTAGCTCTAGCAGCCTCCCCTGCAACTATGTTGGTTTTACCAGCCTCCCCTGCAACTATGTTGGTTCTACCAGTCTCACCTGCAACTATGCTGGCTCTAGCAGCCACCCCTGCAACCATGTTGGTTCTACCAGCCTCCCCCTGCAACTATGTTGGTTCTACCTGCCTCCCATGCAACTATGTTGGCTCTAGCGACCTCCTCCTGCAACTATGTTGGCTCTAGCAGCCTCCCCTGCAACTATGTTGGTGCTACCAACCTCCCCTGCAACTATGTTGGTGCTAGCAACCTCCACTGCAACTATGTTGGTGCTAGCAAACTCCCTCTGCAACTATGTTGGCTCTAGCAGCCTCCCCTACAACTATGTTGGTTCTACCAGCCTCCCCTGCAACTATGTTGGTTCTACCAGCCTCCTCCTGCAACTAAGTTGGCTCTAGCAGCCTCCCCTGCAACTATGTTGGTGCTACCAACCTCCTCTGCAACTATGTTGGTGCTAGCAACCTCCCCTGCAACTATGTTGGTGCTAGCAAACTCCCTCTGCAACTATGTTGGCTCTAGCAGCCTCCCCTACAACTATGTTGGTTCTACCAGCCTCCCCTGCAACTATGTTGGTTCTACCAGCCTCCTCCTGCAACTAAGTTGGCTCTAGCAGCCTCCTCCTGCAACTAAGTTGGCTCTAGCAGCCTCCCCTGCAACTATGTTGGTGCTACCAACCTCCTCTGCAACTATGTTGGTGCTAGCAACCTCCCCTGCAACTATGTTGGTGCTAGCAAACTCCCTCTGCAACTATGTTGGCTCTAACAGCCTCCCCTACAACTATGTTGGTTCTACCAGCCTCCCCTGCAACTATGTTGGTTCTACCAGCCTCCCCTGCAACTATGTTGGTTCTACCAGGCTCCCCTGCAACTATGTTGGTTCTAGCAGCCTCCCCATGCAACTACGTTGGTTCTACCAGCCACCTCCTCCAACTATGTTGGTTCTACCAGCCTCCCCATGCAACTACGTTGGTTCTAGCAGCCTCCTCCTGCAACTATGTTGGTTCTAGCAGCCTCCTCCTGCAACAATGTTGGTTCTAGCAGCCTCCCCCTGCAACTATGTTGGTTCTAGCAGCCCCCCCTGCAACTATGTTGGTTCTGGCACCCTCCTCCTGCAACTATGTTGGCTCTAGCAGCCTCCCCTGCAACTATGTTGGTTCTACCAGCCTCCTCCTGCAACTATGTTGGCTCTAGCAGCCTCTACTGCAACTATGTTGGTTCTAGCAGCCTCCACCTGCAACTATGTTGGTTCTAGCAGCCTCCTCTTGCAACTATGTTGGTTCTAGAAGCCTCCTCCTGCAACTATGTTGGCTCTAGCAGCCTCTACTGCAACTATGTTGGTTCTAGCAGCCTCCTCCTGCAACTATGTTGGTTCTAGCAGCCTCCCCCTGCAACTATGTTGGTTTTAGCAGCCTCCTCCTGCAACTATGTTTGCTCTAGCAGCCTCCCCTGCAACTATGATGGTGCTAGCAACCTCCCCTGTAACTATGATGGTGCTAGCAACCTTTCCTTGCATCTATGATGGTGGTAGCAACCTCCCCGTGCAGGAGGAGGGGACAGAGGAGAGGGGAGAGGGAAGAGTGTAGGCGGGAGATGGGAGATACAAGAGTGTACCTGGAGGTTACCTGGAGGTTATTCCGGGGATCAACGCCCCCGCGGCCCGGTCCATGACCAGGCCTCCCGATGGATCAGGGTTTGATCAACTAGGCTGTTACTGCTGGCCGCACGCAGTCCAACGTACGAGCCACAGCCCGGCTGATCCGGCACTGACTTTAGGTATCTGTCCAGCTCTCTCTTGTGTAGGCGGGAGAGGGGAGATGCAAGAGGTGAAAGGGAAGAGGGTAAGGGGAAGATAAGAGAGGGGGGAGGGGCCATAGAAGAGGGTGGGGGAGAGGGGAGATAGGAGAGGTGAGGGGGAGGAATGTAGGGGGTGAGGGGAGAAGAGAGGGGTGAGAACCAGTTGTTGTGGTCAGTTCGTGGGTATAAAGAGATTTGTCACACCCCAAATTCTCCCCTCTCCTGTTTCCCCTTCCCTCTCCCCCACCCTTCCCTCACCCCCTCCCCTCCCTCCTCCCCTTTGTCACCCCTTCCCTCACCACCCTCTCCCCATAACGTCTTAGAAACACTACTTATATATATCTGGAGAGTGATGTAGTGGAGGCAGGATCCATACATAGCTTTAAGAAGAGGTATGATAATGCTTCTGGACCCTTAGAGAGAGCGGACCTGGAAGTGACCAGTGAAGAGGAGGGGCCAGGTGAGTAACACCCAGGTACCTATTTACTGGTAGGTTCACGGGGACGGCAGGTGTAAGGTGACTAACACCCAAGTACCTACTTACTGCTAGGTGAACAGTGACAGCAGATGTAAGGTGACTAACACCCAAGTACCTACTTACTGCTAGGTGAACAGTGACAGCAGGTGTAAGGTGACTAACACCCAAGTACCTACTTACTGCTAGGTGAACAGTGACAGCAGATGTAAGGTGACTAACACCCAAGTACCTTCTTACTGCTAGGTGAACAGTGACAGCAGGTGTAAGGTGACTAACACCCAAGTACCTACTTACTGCTAGGTGAACAGTGACAGCAGATGTAAGGTGACTAACACCCAGGTACCTACTTACTGCTAGGTGAACAGTGACAGCAGATGTAAGGTGACTAACACCCAAGTACCTTCTTACTGCTAGGTGAACAGTGACAGCAGGTGTAAGGTGACTAACACCCAAGTACCTACTTACTGCTAGGTGAACAGTGACAGCAGATGTAAGGTGACTAACACCCAAGTACCTTCTTACTGCTAGGTGAACAGTGACAGCAGGTGTAAGGTGACTAACACCCAAGTACCTACTTACTGCTAGGTGAACAGAGACAGCAGGTGTAAGGTGACTAACACCCAAGTACCTACTTACTGCTAGGTGAACAGAGACAGCAGGTGTAAGGTGACTAACACCCAGGTACCTACTTACTGCTAGGTGAACAGTGACAGCAGATGTAAGGTGACTAACACCCAAGTACCTACTTACTGCTAGGTGAACAGAGACAGCAGGTATCTTAAGGAATCAAGCTAGATAGAGAAATGGATCAGTAACTTGACCTCCTACCATCACCAAGAAAATATATCTATGATAATAGATGCTGTCTTTTCTATCACACACCCTTTCTTTCCCCTCTCTTCCCCTCCCTTTCCCTCCAGTTCCCCTCTCCCATACTCTCAAGACCACTCCACTATCAGCCACACCTCGACCACACTGTAAACACAGGTTACCTCACGTAAATCTACCCAGACCCTCTATTTAACACATTTCAAGAGTGTTTGTGTAGGCATCAGTGTGTTTACAATTGTGATTACACTTGGGTTTGTTTTCTGTCTACTACGTTAAGGCTGGTCTATAAGGTTTAAAGTCTATCTACAACACCAGAGTCATTAAGACTGGTTGGTTGGTTAATGGGGTTTAAAGTCTATCTATTACACCAGGGTCATTAAGACTGGTTGGTTGGTTAATGGGGTTTAAAGTCTATCTACTACACCAGGGTCATTAAGGCTGGTTGGTTGGTTAATG
>NC_069471.1:22839210-22851710 GCF_026875155.1 Cherax quadricarinatus | reverse complement strand
GCCCAGTAAAGGATATTATTGGGGTGTATAACAACACAAGAAGGAAGGAGCACTGCAGGAGGCCCACTGGCCCGGTGCCAGGCAAATGCAAGTCACCTACTGGCCTAAGCCACTGGCCAGAGCCAGCCACTTGAGAAGGAAGGAGCACTGCTGGAGGCCCACTGGCGAAAGACAGGAATGTTCTGTCTGCATAAGGGCTCTTAAGTCGAAATAATGGGGGAGGTAGAATATGAATTAGTCCCTAAGCCCGATGATGAAAGTTTGAGGGGGTCAGTCCCTGAGTTTCGAAAAGAATTTTAATGCCTCCACTGTATATGATTGAAGATGGTTACTGTGTGGGCGAGACAGTGGGGAATCAAGGTACCTGAGCGTTGCACCTGTGTCTCACTGTAATTATCGGTGGGGCAGGCAAGTAGGTACGGGAAACCCTGGTCCCTAACTGGTGCCTAATACTTCTTATTGGGAATTTACTGATACACAAACTACATACACAACACACCCACATGCACACCCCACACACACAACACACACACACACACACACACACACACACACCACCCACACAAAACACACACACACCCACACACAACAACAAACCCACACACACACTCACACACAAACACACACACACACACACACACACAACACACACCACACACACACACACACATGCCCACAACACACAAACACACACACACACACAACACCACACACACACACACAACACACACACACACCAACCCACCACACAACACAAACACACACACACACCACACACCACACACACCACACACACCACACACACATACACACAACCCCACACACACATGCACACACACACACAACACACAACACACACACACACACCCACACACACACACACACACACACACACAAAAACACACACAACCCACCACAACACACACAAACACACACCACACACACACACCACACACACCCCACACACACACAAAACACACACACACACACACACACACACACACACACACCACATACACACACACACACATACACACACCCAAAACAGACACACACACACACTACAAAACACCACACACACATACACACACACACACCACAAAACCACACACACACCCACACACACCCCACAAAACAAAAAACCACACACACAGGCGGGCCAGGACCGGACCGACCCCCGAAACCCCTCAACTAGGTGAGTACACACACACACCACACACACACACACACACCCCGCGCACACACACACACACACATAAAAACGCTGGAATAAACAAGTGACAAAGACAGGATGTTCCAGGAGGGACACAGAAACAAGAGCCACAATGGAAGTTGAAACACAAATGAGTCAGAGAGATAGTAGAAGTATTCTCATCAAGAGTTGTAAGGCGTGAAACCTAGAAAATGACGTAGTGGAGGCAGGAACCATACACAGTTTTAAGACGAAGGTTAAAATAAACACATGGAGCGGGAAGAGAGGGCCTAAAAGCAACCGTGAAGAGGCGGGGCCAGGACTAGACTCGACCCCCGCAACCACAAATAGGTGAGTACAAAAGTGAGTACACACACAGAACAAAGCACTTGTAAGCTGTAGTACACACGCAAACACACACATACCCCAAAACACACAAAACACAGGATTTCCCACACCGTCCTGTGAACTGACCATCTGAACCTCGTCCTTCTCTCTCTCCCTCTCTTTCCTATCCTAGTAGAGACCTATCTCACCTTTCTCACTCTTTACCTAACCCTCTCTCTAACAATCACTCTCTAACCTATCTCTCTCTCTCCTTTCCCTCTCCCACTCTCCCCCTCAACATCTCTTACCTCAACACCTCCCCCCCTCAACATCTCTCCCCCTCTAACATCTCTCCCCTCCCATTACTCTCCCCTCCCCTCTCCCATTCCCATCCTCCCCTTTCCTCCCTCTCCCCTATCTCTCTCCCCTCTTGCCCCTTCCATCTCCCCCCTTTTTCCCCCCTTCTGCCCCTCTCTTCCCCCCCTCTTTTCTCCCCCTCTCTTTGCCTTCTCTCTCTCCCCTCTCCCTCCCTCTCTCCCCCCCTCTCCTCCCTCTCTCTCTCCCTCCCTCCCCCCCCTCTCTCCCCCCTCTCCCTCTCTCTCTCTCTCCCTCTCTTCCCTCTCTCTCTCTCTCTCCTCTCTCCTCTCTCTTCCCCTCTCTCTCTCTCTCCCTCTCCTCTCTCTCCTCTCTCTCTTCTCTCCTCTCTCTCCTCTCCTTCTCTCTCTCTCTCTCTCCTCTCTCTCCCTCTTGCTCTCTCTCTCCCCCTTTTCCCTTCTAACTCCTTCCCCCTCTCCTACCCTTCCCTTCACTCTCTCTCCATCTCTCTCTCTCCTCCTCTCCCCTCTCTCCCTCTCTCCCTCTCTCTCCCTCTCTCCCTCTTTTCCTCTCTCTCCCTCCTCTCTCCTCTCTCCTTGCTCTCTATCTTCCCCAATTTTCCCTTCTAACTCCCCCCTCTCCTACCCTTCCCTTCACTCTCTCTCCCCCTCTCTCCCACTCTCACTCTCTCCCACTTTTTCCTTCTCACTATCCCCTCTCTCTACCTTCCCTTCTCTCTCTCTCCCTCTTCTCCCCTCTCTCTCCTCTCTCTCTCTCTTCTCTCTCCCTCTCCCCTCTCTCCTTCATCCCTCCCCTCTCTCTTCCCCTCTTTTCTCTCCTCTCTCTCTCTCTCTCCTCTCTCTCTCTCTCCTCCCCCTTCTCTCCCTCTCTCTCTCTCTCTCTCTCTCCTCCTCTCTCTCTCTCTCTCCTCTCTCTCTCTCTCTCTCTCTCCTCTCACCCTCTCTCTCTCTCTCCTCTCTCTCCTCCTCTCTCTCCCCCTTCTCTCTCTCTCTCTCTCCCTCTCTCTCTCTCCTCTCTCTCTCTCTCTCTCCTCTCTCCCTCTCTCTCTCCCCTCTCTCTCTCTCTCTCTTCTCTCTCCATCTCTTCTCCATTTTTCCCTTCTCACTCTGCCCCTCTCCTTCCCTTCCCTTCTCTCTCTTTCTCCCTCCCTCTACACTCTCTCTCCCCCCTTCTCACTCTTCCCCTCTCTCTCTCCTTCAAACCTTTCCTCCTCTCTTCTCTCACAAAAAAAAAATGGTGGGGACTCGCGGGAACCAAGGATCAGATGAGAATGGTTCTGGTGGGGAGGAAAGTGGATGGAGGAGCAGGGGAAAAAGGGATGGAAAAAGAGTGGGAGAGAAAATTGGGAGAGCTTTCTAAAAAAATGGAGAAAGAGCTCTCTGTGAAATTGGAAAAGAATTTGGAGAAGGAGACAAAGAATTGGGAGGCACAAGTCGAACTGCAGTAGCCAAGATAAGGGTCCTAGAAGTTGAGATAAATGGCTGAAGCGAGTTACAGGGGCAGTGACCAAGAAGACACAGCATATGAAGCTGTGAGGCCGAACAGGAAGGAAGGAATTATGAATTATGCTAAGTCTATCAGCCTGCCAAGGAGGACCAAGGAGTGAAAGGGAAGAACAGCTGGTTGCAGATGAGAGGGTGATAGGTCGAATCCCTGAGGCACAACCATGCTATCAAGAGCCATTGGAAAATCAAGGGAGAAATTGACCACATACAGGCAGGATCCAGAGTCACAGAGGGGTGAGGAAATTTGGGAGGAAGAAAGGGCAAAGTCAGTGTTTATCCATGGGCTTCAGGAGAGAGAGGAAAGGACACACACTGAAAGGCACCCGGAAGAAAGAATGGAGATTGAGAAAATCATCACGTAAATAGGTGAAAGAGATGGACGAGATTGTAAATTTTCAGAGAATAGGGAGTACTCAAGGGGAGAAACTGCCCAAAATCAAGCTGATTCTCCAGACGGAAACAGTGCGGAACAGGATCCTCCAAGAGAAACCACGATTGAAATATCGGAAGAGTACAAGAGGGGCGTTCCTAGACAGAGACAGAAAAAAATCAGAACGACAGCAGCTGAGGGAGAGGACAAAAAGCGAAAGGAGCTAGGAAAAGATACAAGGATGGAACCAGCAGGGGTCAGTCGAGCAGAACAGAACAGAAAGGGGCAAGCACCACACAACATTCTCAGAACCATACAACCTATCACACCATCCCAACACACACTAAAATCCATACCCACAGCCTCCCCCAAACCCACCGAGCTATAGAATCCCACAGTAATGCCACCGGGTCTCCCCCCTCACAGGCCCCCCAAACCACAGTGTTGGAAAGGAAACTGAAGGTATGGTACAAAAAACGCTGATGGAATAACAAACAAGTGGGAGGAGTGGCACGAAAGAGTCAAAGAAGCATCACCGGACATCATAGCTCTCACAGAAACGAAGCTTACAGGTATGAAAAACAGATGCCATCTTTCCAAGGGATACCAAATCCTGAGGAAAGACAGAGGGAAAGGGGGGGGGGAGGAGTGGCATTGCTGATCAAAAATCACTGGAATTTTGATGAGCTGGAGAGGGGAAAGACAGCAGAGAAGAAAGTGTTACATAGCGGGAACGCTTCACTCTGGAGGTCCCAAGGTGGTAATAGCAATGATGTATAACCCACCACAGAACAGCAGGAGGCCAAGGCAAGAGTACGGCGAGAGCAATAGAGCGATGGTTGACACCTGGCTAGAGTGGCCAAAGAGCTCATGCACGCGGGGCAAAGCTCCTGATCATGGGTGACTTTACCACAAGGAGATCGATTGGGAGAACTTGGACCCACATGGGGGCCAAGATACATGGAGGGCTAAGATGATGGAGGTGATACTGGAAAACTTCATGTGCCAACACGTAAGGGACACTACAAGAGAGAAAAGGAAGGTTGAACCACAATGGCTGGACTTAGTATTCACCTTGAGTAGTGCAAATATTTGAGGACATCACATATGAAAGACCCCTTGGGGCCAGTGACCATGTGGTTTTAAGCTTCGAATACACAGTAGAGCTACAAGTGGAGGGAGAAGCAGGAAGGCCAGAACAAATGAAGCCAAACTACATGAAAGGGGACTACATAGGAATGAGGAACTACCTGAACGGGGTTCAGTGGGACAGAGAACTGGCAGGAAGCCAGTTAATGAGATGATGGAATATGAAGCAACAAAATGCAAGGAGGTTGAGGAGAGGTTTGTACCCAAGGGTAACAGGAATAATGAAAAAGCCAGGATGAGCCCATGGTTTACCCAAAGGTGCAGGGAGGCAAAAACCAAGTGTGCTAGGGAATGGAAGAAATAAGAAGGGAAAGGACCCAGGAGAATAAGGAGAGCAGTCGTAGAGCCAGAAACGAATATGCACAGATAAGAAGGGAGGCCCAAAGACAATATGAAAAAGACATAGCAGCAAAAGCCAAATCTGACCCAAAAATGTTGTACAGCCACATCAGGAGGAAAACAACAGTCAAGGACCAGGTAATCAGGCTAAGGAAGGAAGGAGGAGAGACAACAAGAAATGACCGTGAAGTATGTGAGGAACTCAACAAGAGATTCAAAGAAGTGTTCACAGAGGAGACAAAAGGGGCTCCAGAAAGACGGAGAGGTGGGGCACACCACCATGTGCGGACACCAGTGCAACACAAACCCAGGAAGAAGTGAAGAGGCTTCTGAGTGAGCTAGATACCTCAAAGGCAATGGGGCCAGATAACATCTCTCCATGGGTATTGAGAGAGGGGGCAGAGGCGCTAAAGTGTACCCCTAACAACAATATTCAATACATCTATCGAAACAGGGGGATTGCCTGAGGCATGAAAGAGAGCAAATGTAGTCCCCAATCTTTAAAAAAGGAGACAGACATGAAGCATTAAACTACAGACCAGTGTTCACTGACATGTATAGTATGCAAAAACATGGAGAAGATTATCAGGAGAAGAGTGGGGGGAAACCTAGAAAAGGGAAAGATCTCATCAACAGCAGCCAATATGGCTTCGGGGTGGAAATCCTGTGTCACAAACCTATGGAGTTCTAAGATATGGTGACAGCAGTAAGACAAGAGAGAGAGGGGTGGGTGGATTGCATTTTCTTGGACTGCAAGAAGGCGTTTGACACAGTTCCACACAAGAGATTGGTGCAAAAACTGGAGGACCAAGCAGGATAAAAGGGAAGGCACTACAATGGATCGGGAATACTTGTCAGGAAGCAGCAGCGAGTCATGGTACGTGGCGAGGTGTCAGAGTGGGCACCTGTGACCAGGGGGTCCCACAGGGGTCAGTCCTAGGACCAGTGCTGTTTCTGGTATTTGTGAATGACATGACGGAAGGAATAGACTCTGAGGTGTCCCTGTTTGCAGATGACGTGAAGTTGATGAGAAGAATTCACTCGATCGAAGACCAGGCAGAACTACAAAGGGATCTGGACAGGCTGCAGACCCGGTCCAGCAATTGGCTTTCCGGGGTTCAATCCCACCAAGTGCAAAGTCATGAAGATTGGGAAGGGCAAAGAAGACCGCAGACGGAGTACAGTCTAGGGGGCCAGAGACTACAAACCTCACTCAAGGAAAAAGTCTTGGGGTGAGTATAACACCAGGCACATCTCCTGAAGCACACATCAACCAAATAAACTGCTGCACATATGGGGCCTAGCAAAAACCCCAGAACAGCATTCCGACATCTTAATAAGGAATCATTCAGGACCCTGTACACCATGTACGTTAGGCCCATATTGGAGTATGCGGCACCAGTTTGGAACCCACACCTAGCCAAGCATGTAAAAAAACTAGAGAAAGTGCAAAGGTTTGCAACAAGACTTGTCCCAGAGCTAAGAGGTATGTCCTACGAGGAGAGGTTAAGGGAAATAAACCTGACGACACTGGGACAAGAGAGATAGGGGGGGCATGATAACGACATACAAAATACTGAGAGGAATTGACAAGGTGGACAAAGACAGGATGTTCCAGAGATTGGACACAGTAACAAGGGGACCACAGTTGGAAGCTGAAACAAAAGATGAATCCAGGGATATTAGAAGTATTTCTTCAGCCACAGAGTAGTCAGTAAGTGGAATAGTTTGGGAAGCGAGTAGTGGAGGCAGGAATCCATACATAGCTTTAAGCAGAGGTATGGGTAAAGCTCACGGTTCAGGAGAGTGACCTAGTAGCGATCATGAAGAGGGGGGGCCAGGAGCTCGGACTCAACCCCCACAACCTCAACACACAACCACACACACACACAAACACACACACACACACATAAACACACACACACAACCCCACACACACACACACACACACACCACACACACACACACACACATACACACACACACACACACACACACAACACACATACACCCTGCACAATACACACAAACAACACATACACAACACACACACACACAAAAACACACACAAACATACACACACACAATACACAAAAACAACACACACAAAACAACACACCACACCGTACACTCCCCCCTCCCACCGACATCTCACTCCTTCCCCTGATCCCTCCCCTCCCTCTTTCCACCCCCCCCTCCCCCCCCTCTCCCTCCTTCCCCTCTCCCCCCCCCACTCACCCACTTGCTTTCTCCCTCCTTCCCCCTCCACACTCTGACATACACACTACTAACCTAACATACAGAACTAAAATAGGTTTCCCCTCTGAGGCAATCAGGGTAAAACAAAAATGGGTTGCCAGAGAGCAACAAGAAAAACCAAGGGACAAGAGGAGAAACTGCAAAGGAAACTGCAATAATTGATTCTTAAATCCAAACACACACACACAAGGCGAGTAACTTACTATAAGCTAGGTGGCGGGACAACTTTTAAGGGCAACATTTGTAAGACAGTGCAAGGGTCAAGTCCCAGGAGGGTTGGGGGTCAGGTCACAAGAAGTTGCGGCCAGTCATTACAACCGCACAAGACACCTCTTTACACACACAACTCACACACACACACACATGTACACATGGGTAGGGCAGTGTTACCCACCGGTAGTTATTAGCAGTAAGAATACTTAGGAAACTAGAAGTCCTCTCCAATGTGAACAAGGAATACTATAAACCAGCAACAATTAATACGTAAATCCAGAAAAGGCAATAAGTGGAGAGAAATAGCATAATTGGGAAAAATAGATGAGACTAAATTTGTGCCTACAAAGACGGATCTTTCAACCACACCACCTACCCCCCCTAACCATCCCTCCCTCACACACAAGCACACACCACAGGTAGACACTCATAGAAGCTCTAGACCCTAGTAGCAAGTTCCTTTTTATAACCCAAATTACTGGTATGTGTTAGCAGTATCTCCCCCTCACACCTCCCCCATACACACGAACACACACATAACACACATACACACACCTGCACTAGGACAATATGTAACTAACTAGGGGAATACACACACACAACACACACACACACACACACACACACACACACACACGCACACACACACACACACACAAAACACACTCACACACCACTCACACCACCACCACTTGACACAAACACTTGACACAAACACGTACCCCCCTCCCCTAACCACCTCTCCCCTTACCTAACCACCTCACCTTAACCACCTACCCCTCCCCCAAGCCACCTAAACCCCTCCCCCAAACACTAACCCCCCAACACCTCCCTCCCTCCAATAACCTCCTCCCCCCCCCCCATAACCATCCACCCCTCTCTCTCTAACACATACTCCCCCCTCCCCTAACTACCTCTTCCCCTTCCCTAACCACCTATCCCTAGCCATCTACCCCCCCCCAAACCATCTAAACCCCCCCCCCAACTATCTCTACCCCTCCAATAACCATCCTCCCCTTTTCCCCCTAACATCCACCATCCCCTCTCCCCCTAACCATCTATTCCCCTCCCCCCAACCACCTGTCCCCCCCTTCCTTCTGGGGGAGCAAGGGGGAACCTAGAACTAGGATGAGGACAAGGGGCTCCAAGGAAGAATCTGGGAGGGAAGAGTGGGAGGCAGAGTTCAAAAAAAGGGAGGAAAACTGGGGAAGGAGACTAGATGAGCTGGAAAGGAAGATGGAAGAGAGGTTAGCAGCAGAATGCAGAAGGTGGAAGGGAACATGCCACAGCAGCAGAAAACAAGATAGAGATATTAGAATAGGAGCTGAGACATCTGAAAAAAGCATAGAGACAAAGATATTACAGAAGTAGCATCGGCAATGGCTACATCAGACAAGACAACAGGTCTGAAGGGAAAAATGGAAAATAAACTGTATGCAGTGGTCCTGTCAAACCCACATGGGGCCAAAACAAAGACAGGGAGCACACTAGGGCAGAATGAGAGGTTGGAAGACATTGAAGGAAATAGGCATGTGCAGGGGCCTTACCAGATCCCCGTGGGGCCAGGAAGAGGTGAGCAGGGAAAGGGCCCAAAACCCAAAGGGGCATAGGGGCCATAACTAGGGAAGGGACTGAAGGAAGGAACACTCCACGGGAAGAAACTAAAACACATCAGAGGATGCAATGGGAGTCACAGTGGAGGTGGAAAGGAGAGATCCGTGTTTGTCTATGGGCTAGAAAAGCTAAAGGGAAAACTTATGATGAAAGAAAGCAGGAGGAGAAAAAGCGATTGAAAAGGGATCATGAAGGTGATAGGCGAGGGGACATGACCCAGGTGGCAAATTTTTGGAGAATTGGGTGGTTCACAAAGAAAAGGAATCGGCCTCTCAAAGTAATTTTCAAGGCAGAATCAACCCGAACCATGATCCTGCAGGAGAAAGCACGGCTGAGAGGCAAGCAGGAGTTCAGGAGTGTGTACCTCGATCGAGACAGAACACAGGATAAAAGAAGATGATGAAAGAGAGAGTTCAAAAACGAAAGGAGAAATGGGAGGAAATGAAAAAGGAGAGCAGAATAACCCAGGAACAAATGGAAGGACAAGCACACCCCCCAGAAACACCAGCAGGAGGACTCCAGCCACGACACCCCCAAGGCAACTGAACAGTCCAAACCAACCATCACACACCGATCCCTCTGTTCCCACCCCCCGCACCACAGTTACAGTATTAGAACAGAAGTTGAAGGTTTGGTACACAAATGCAGATGGTTTAACGAATGAACATGAGGAATGGCAAGAAAGAATCAATGAGATGTCCCCAGACATCATAGCAGTTACTGAAACAAAACTCATGGAGACAATAACAGATGCAATCTTCCCACAAGGATACCAGATCATGAGGAAAAATAGAAGGGGCAGAGGGGGAGGTGGGGTTGCTCTGCTCGTAAAAAACAGATGGAAATTCGAGAAAATGGAAGGCATAGAAGAGACGGAGAAAGAGACTACATAGTAGGTACACTTCAGTCTGGGGAACACAAGGTGGTCATTGCAGCGATGTATAATCCACCACAGAACTGCAGGAGGCCAAGAGAGGAATATGAAGAGAGCAACAGAGCAATGGTGGACACACTTGCTGAGGTGGCAAGAAGAGCTCACTCCAGCAGAGCAAAGTTGCTGGTTATGGGAGATTTCAACCACAGGGAGATTGACTGGGAAAACCTGGAGCCACATGGGGGTCCAGAAACATAGAGAGCCAAGATGTTGGACATAGTGCTGAAAAACCTCATGCACCAACATGTTAAGGACACAACCAGAGTGAGAGGGGAGGATGAACCAGCAAGATTGGGCCTTGTGTTCACCCTGGGTAGCTCAGACATTGAGGACATCAAGTATGAGAGTCCCCTAGGAGCTAGCGACCACGTGGTTCTGTGCTTTGAATACATAGTAGAGCTGCAAGTGGAGAGAGTAACAGGAGTTGAATGGGAAAAGCCTGACTATAAAAGAGGGGACTACATAGGGTTGAAGAACTTCCTGCGGGAGGTTCTGTGGGACAGAAAACTGGCAGGAAAGCCAGTATACAAAATGATGGAATATGTAACAACAAAATGCAAGGAGGCAGTGGAAAGGTTTATTCCCAAGGGCAACAGAAAAAACAGGAAGACCAGAACGAGCCCCTGGTTTACCCTACGGTGTAAGGAGGCAAAAACCAAGTGCAATAGAGAATGGAAAAAGTACAGAAGGCAGAGAACACACGAAAATAGGGAGATCAGTCGCAGAGCCAGGAATGAGTATGCACAGGTAAGGAGGGAGGCCCAGCGACAGTATGAAAATGACATAGCATCGAGAATCAAGACTGACCCGAAACTGTTGTATAGCCACATCAGGAGGAAGACAGTCAAAGACCAGGTGATCAGATTAAGGACAGAAGGTGGAGAACTCACAAGAAATGATCAGGAGGTATGTGAGGAGCTAAACAGGAGATTTAAGGAAGTTTTTACAGTAGAGACAGGAAGGGCTGTGGGAAGACAGCACAGAAGGGAACATCAAGAGGGAATATACCAACAAGTTTTGGATGACATACGAACAACCGAGGAGGAGGTGAAGAAGCTCCTAAGCGACCTTGATACCTCAAAGGCGATGGGACCAGACAACATCTCCCCATGGGTCCTTAGAGAAGCAGCAGAGATGCTGTGCATGCCTCTAACCACAATCTTCAACACATCCCTTGAAACTGGGCAACTACTTGAGAAATGGAAGACAGCAAATGTAGTCCCCATATTTAAGAAAGGAAACAGAAACAAGGCGCTAAACTACAGACCTGTGTCTCTGACATGTATTGTGTGCAAAGTCATGGAGAAGATTATCAGGAGGAGAGTGGTCAAACACCTGGAACGGAACAAGATTATAAATGAAAACCAGCATGGGTTAAAGGAAGGCAAATCTTGTATCACAAACCTCCTGGAGTTTTATGACAAGGTAACAGAAGTAAGACATGAGAGAGAGGGGTGGGTAGATTGCGTCTTCCTAGACTGCAGGAAGGCCTTTGACACAGTTCCCCACAAGAGATTAGTGCAGAAGCTGGAGGATCAAGTGCATGTAACAGGGAGGGCACTGCAATGGATCAGGGAATACCTGACAGGGAGGCAGCAACGAGTCATGGTACGTGAAGAGGTATCACAGTGGGCGCCTGTGACGAGCGGGGTCCCACAGGGGTCAGTTCTAGGAACCGTGCTATTTTTGATATATGTGAACGGCATGATGGAAGGAATAGACTCTCAAGTGTCCCTATTGGCAGATGATGTGAAGTTGATGAGAAGAATTAAATCGGATGAGGATGAGGCAGGACTGCAAAGAGACCTGGACAGGCTGGACATGTGGTCCAGTAACTGGCTTCTCGAATTCAATCCAGCCAAATGCAAAGTCATGAAGATTGGGGAGGGGCAAAGAAGACCGCAGACAGAGTATAGGCTAGGTGGAAAAAGACTGCTGACCTCACTCAGGGAGAAAGACCTCGGGGTGACCATAACACGGAGCACGCCACCGGAGGCACACATCAACCAAATAACTGCTGCAGCATATGGGCGCCTGGCAAACCTGAGATAAGCGTTCCGATACCTTAATAAGGAATCGTTCAAGACACTGTATGCTGTGTATGTTAGGCCCATACTGGAGTATGCAGCACCAGTCTGGAACCCACACCTGGTCAAGCACGTCAAGAAGTTAGAGAAAGTACAAAGGTTTGAAACAAGGCTAGTCCCAGAGCTCAGGGGAAGTCGTACGAGGAAAGGTTGAGGGAACTCGAAATGACGACCT
>NC_069471.1:22766834-22838710 GCF_026875155.1 Cherax quadricarinatus | reverse complement strand
GGGTCGAGTCACAGCTCCTGGCCCCGTGTGTGTGTACTTTTTGTTTACAGGGGTCGAGTCACAGCTCCTGGCCCCGTGTGTGTGTACTTGTGTTTACAGGGGTCGAGTCACAGCTCCTGGCCCCGTGTGTGTGTACTTGTGTTTACAGGGGTCGAGTCACAGCTCCTGGGCCCGTGTGTGTGTACTTGTGTTTACAGGGGTCGAGTCACAGCTCCTGGCCCCGTGTGTGTGTACTTGTGTTTACAGGGTCGAGTCACAGCTCCTGGCCCCGTGTGTGTGTACTTGTGTTTACAGGGGTCGAGTCACAGCTCCTGGCCCCGTGTGTGTGTACTTGTGTTTACAGGGGTCGAGTCACAGCTCCTGGGCCCGTGTGTGTGTACTTGTGTTTACAGGGGTCGAGTCACAGCTCCTGGCCCCGTGTGTGTGTACTTGTGTTTACAGGGGTCGAGTCACAGCTCCTGGGCCCGTGTGTGTGTACTTGTGTTTACAGGGGTCGAGTCACAGCTCCTGGCCCCGTGTGTGTGTACTTGTGTTCACAGGGGTCGAGTCACAGCTCCTGGCCCCGTGTGTGTGTGTACTTGTGTTTACAGGGGTCGAGTCACAGTTCCTGGACCTGTACTCACCTAATTGTGGTTGCAGGGGTCGAGACTCAGCTCCTGGCCCCTGTGTGTGTGTGTGTGTGTGTGCTAGAGGAGGGGCTGCTGTCAGATCAACAACACAGGCTATAACAGTGCTGACAGCCGGTGTTGGTACGACACTCCAAAGTTTACACCAGACTAGACCTCTTATCTTCCCTCGATGATGCCCAGTACCCCAGTGCCCTCTTGGGGGTACCCACAACCCCAGTACCCTCCTGGAGGTACCCACCACCCCAGCACCCTCCTGGGGGTAGCCAGTACCCTCCTAGGGGTACCCACCACCCCAGTACCCTCCTGGAGGTACCCACCACCCCAGCACCCTCCTGGGGGTAGCCAGTACCCTCCTAGGGGTACCCACAACCCCAGTACCCTCCTGGAGGTACCCACCACCCCAGCACCCTCCTGGGGGTAGCCAGTACCCTCCTAGGGGTACCCACAACCCCAGTACCCTCCTGGAGGTACCCACCACCCCAGCACCCTCCTGGGGGTAGCCAGTACCCTCCTAGGGGTACCCACCACCCCAGCACCCTCCTGGGGGTTGCCAGCACTCTCCTGGGGATACCCACAACCCCAGTACCCTCCTAGGGGTACCCACAACCCCAGTACCCTCCTGGAGGTACCCACCACCCCAGCACCCTCCTGGGGGTAGCCAATACCCTCCTAGGGGTACCCACCACCCCAGCACCCTCCTGGGGGTAGCCAGCACTCTCCTGGGGATATCCACAACCCCAGTATCCTCCTAGGGGTACCCACAACCCAAGTACCCTCCTAGGGGTACCCACAACCCAAGTACCCTCCTGGGGGTACCCACCACCCCAGCACCCTCCTGGGGGTAGCCAGCACCCTCCAGGGGGTACCCACAACCCCAGTACCCTTCTGGGGGTACCCACCACCCAAGCACCCTCGTGGGGGTACCAACCACCCAAGTTCCCTCTTTTGGGTACACAGTACCCCAATACTCTCATGGGGGTATGCAGCACCCTCCGGGGATAACCTGTACCCCAGTGCCCTCCAGGGGGTACCCAGCACTCTCCTATGAGTACCCACCACCCCAGTACCCTTCAAGGGGTACCCAGCACCCTCATGGGAGTACCCAGTACCCTCCTAGGGGTACCCAGCACTCTCCTGGGGGTACCCAGTACCCCAGTACCCTCCTGGGGGTACCCACCACCCCAATATCCTCCTGGGGGTACCCAGAACCCTCCTGGAGGTGACTAGTATCCCAGTATCCTCCTGGGGGCACCCAACACCCACTAGGGGGTACCCAGTACCCCAGCACCCTTTTGGGGGTACCAAACACCCTCCTGGGTGTAACTAGTACCCCAGTACCCTACTGCGGGTACCCAGCACCATTCTGGGGGTACCCAGTACCCCAGTACCCTCCTGCGGGTACACACAACATCAGTACCCTCCTGGGGGTGACCAGTACCCCAGTACCATCCTGGGGCACCGAGCACCCTCGTGGGGGTACCCAGTATCCCAGTACCCTCCTGGGGAAACCCAGTACCCTTCTGAGGGTAACCAGTACCCCAGTACCCTCCTGCGGGTACACACAACATCAGTACCCTCCTAGGGGTGACCAGCACCCCAGTACCATCCTGGGGGTACCCAGCACCCCAGTACCCTCCTGAGGGTACCCAGTACCCTTCTGAGGGTGACCAGTACCCCAGTACCCTCTACCTGGAGTCTACCTTTAGGGTATTCCGGGGATCAACGCCCCCGTGGCCCGGACCACGACCAGGCCTCCCGGTGGATCAGGGCCTGATCAACGAGGCTGTTACTGCTGGCCGCACGCAATCCAACGTACGAACCACAGCCCGGCTGATCCGGCACCGTCTTTAGGTATCTGTCCAGCTCTCTCTTGAAGACAACCAGGAGTCTTGAAGACAACCAGGGGTCTTGAAGACAACCAGGGGTCTTGAAGACAACCAGGGATCTTGAAGACAACCAGGGGTCTTGAAGACAACCAGGGGTCTTGAAGACAACCAGGGGTCTTGAAGACAACCAGGGGTCTTGAAGACAACCAGGGGTCTTGAAGACAACCAGGGATCTTGAAGACAACCAGGGGTCTTGAAGACAACCAGGAGTCTTGAAGACAAGCAGGGGTCTTGAAGACAACCAGGGGTCTTGAAGACAACCAGGGGTCTTGAAGAACAACCAGGGTCTTGAAGACAACCAGGGGTCTTGAAGACAACCAAGGGTCTTGAAGACAACCAGGGGTCTTGAAGACAACCAGGGGTCTTGAAGACAACCGGGGGTCTTGAAGACAACCAGGGGTCTTGAAGACAACCAGGGGTCTTGAAGACAACCAGGGGTCTTGAAGACAACCAGGAGTCTTGAAGACAACCAGGGGTCTTGAAGACAACCAGGGATCTTGAAGACAACCAGGAGTCTTGAAGACAACCAGGGGTCTTGAAGACAGCCAGGGATCTTGAAGACAACCAGGGGTCTTGAAGACAACCAGGAGTCTTGAAGACAACCAGGAGTCTTGAAGACAACCAGGGGTCTTGAAGACAACCAGGGATCTTGAAGACAACCAGGAGTCTTGAAGACAACCAGGGGTCTTGAAGACAACCAGGGGTCTTGAAGACAGCCAGGGATCTTGAAGACAACCAGGGGTCTTGAAGACAACCAGGAGTCTTGAAGACAACCAGGAGTCTTGAAGACAACCAGGGGTCTTGAAGACAGCCAGGGATCTTGAAGACAACCAGGAGTCTTGAAGACAACCAGGGGTCTTGAAGACAACCAGGAGTCTTGAAGACAACCAGGAGTCTTGAAGACAACCAGGAGTCTTGAAGACAACCAGGGATCTTGAAGACAACCAGGGGTCTTGAAGACAACCAGGGGTCTTGAAGACAACCAGGGATCTTGAAGACAATCAGTGGTCTTGAAGACAACCAGGGGTCTTGAAGACAACCAGGAGTCTTGAAGACAACCAGGGGTCTTGAAGACAACCAGGGGTCTTGAAGACAACCAGGAGTCTTGAAGACAACCAGGAGTCTTGAAGACAATCAGGAGTCTTGAAGACAACCAGGAGTCTTGAAGACAACCAGGAGTCTTGAAGACAACCAGGAGTCTTGAAGACAACCAGGGTCTTGAAGACAACCAGGAGTCTTGAAGACAACCAGGAGTCTTGAAGACAACCAGGGGTCTTGAAGACAGCCAGGGATCTTGAAGACAACCAGGAGTCTTGAAGACAACCAGGGGTCTTGAAGACAACCAGGAGTCTTGAAGACAACCAGGAGTCTTGAAGACAACCAGGAGTCTTGAAGACAACCAGGGATCTTGAAGACAACCAGGGGTCTTGAAGACAACCAGGGGTCTTGAAGACAACCAGGGATCTTGAAGACAATCAGGGGTCTTGAAGACAACCAGGGGTCTTGAAGACAACCAGGAGTCTTGAAGACAACCAGGGGTCTTGAAGACAACCAGGGGTCTTGAAGACAACCAGGAGTCTTGAAGACAACCAGGGATCTTGAAGACAATCAGGAGTCTTGAAGACAACCAGGAGTCTTGAAGACAACCAGGAGTCTTGAAGACAACCAGGAGTCTTGAAGACAACCAGGAGTCTTGAAGACAACCAGGGGTCTTGAAGACAACCAAGGGTCTTGAAGACAACCAGGGATCTTGAAGACAATCAGGAGTCTTGAAGACAACCAGGGGTCTTGAAGACAACCAGGGGTCTTGAAGACAACCAGGAGTCTTGAAGACAACCAGGGGTCTTGAAGACAACCAGGGGTCTTGAAGACAACCAGGAGTCTTGAAGACAACCAGGGGTGTTGAAGACAACCAGGGGTGTTGAAGACAACCAGGAGTCTTGAAGACAACCAGGGGTCTTGAAGACAACCAGGAGTCTTGAAGACAACCAGGGGTCTTGAAGACAACCAGGGATCTTGAAGACAACCAGGAGTCTTGAAGACAACCAGGGGTCTTGAAGACAACCAGGAGTCTTGAAGACAACCAGGGGTCTTGAAGACAACCAGGGATCTTGAAGACAACCAGGAGTCTTGAAGACAACCAGGGGTCTTGAAGACAACCAGGGATCTTGAAGACAACCAGGAGTCTTGAAGACAACCAGGGATCTTGAAGACAACCAGGGATCTTGAAGACAACCAGGGGTCTTGAAGACAACCAGGGGTCTTGAAGACAACCAGGGATCTTGAAGACAATCAGGGATCTTGAAGACAATCAGGGGTCTTGAAGACAAACCAGGGGTCTTGAAGACAACCAGGAGTCTTGAAGACAACCGGGGGTTTCTTGAAGACAACCAGGGGTCTTGAAGACAACCAGGAGTCTTGAAGACAACCAGGGATCTTGAAGACAATCAGGAGTCTTGAAGACAACCAGGGGTCTTGAAGACAACCAGGGGTCTTGAAGACAACCAGGAGTCTTGAAGACAACCAGGAGTCTTGAAGACAACCAGGGGTCTTGAAGACAACCAAGGGTCTTGAAGACAACCAGGGATCTTGAAGACAATCAGGAGTCTTGAAGACAACCAGGGGTCTTGAAGACAACCGGGGGTCTTGAAGACAACAGGAGTCTTGAAGACAACCAGGAGTCTTGAAGACAACCAGGAGTCTTGAAGACAACCAGGAGTCTTGAAGACAACCAGGAGTCTTGAAGACAACCAGGAGTGTTGAAGACAACCAGGAGTCTTGAAGACAACCAGGAGTCTTGAAGACAACAAGGAGTCTTGAAGACAACCAGGGGTCTTGAAGACAACCAGGGATCTTGAAGACAACCAGGAGTCTTGAAGACAACCAGGAGTCTTGAAGACAACCAGGAGTCTTGAAGACAACCAGGAGTCTTGAAGACAACCAGGAGTCTTGAAGACAACCAGGGATCTTGAAGACAACCAGGAGTCTTGAAGACAACCAGGGGTCTTGAAGACAACCAGGGATCTTGAAGACAACCAGGAGTCTTGAAGACAACCAGGGATCTTGAAGACAACCAGGAGTCTTGAAGACAACCAGGAGTCTTGAAGACAACCAGGAGTCTTGAAGACAACCAGGAGTCTTGAAGACAACCAGGAGTCTTGAAGACAACCAGGAGACTTGAAGACAACCAGGAGTCTTGAAGACAACCAGGAGTCTTGAAGACAACCAGGAGTCTTGAAGACAACCAGGGGTGTTGAAGAAAACCCAGGGATCTTGAAGACAACCAGGGGTCTTGAAGACAACCAGAGTCTTGAAGACAACCAGGGGTCTTGAAGACAACCAGGGATCTTGAAGACAACCAGGAGTCTTGAAGACAACCAGGGGTGTTGAAGACAACCAGGAGTCTTGAAGACAACCAGGAGTCTTGAAGACAACCAGGGATCTTGAAGACAACCAGGGGTCTTGAAGACAACCAGGGGTCTTGAAGACAACCAGGGGTCTTGAAGACAACCAGGAGTCTTGAAGACAACCAGGGGTCTTGAAGACAACCAGGGATCTTGAAGACAACCAGGAGTCTTGAAGACAACCAGGGGTCTTGAAGACAACCAGGGGTGTTGAAGACAACCAGGAGTCTTGAAGACAACCAGGGATCTTGAAGACAACCAGGGGTCTTGAAGACAACCAGGGGTCTTGAAGACAACCAGGGGTCTTGAAGACAACCAGGAGTCTTGAAGACAACCAGGGTTCTTGAAGACAACCAGGAATCTTGAAGACAACCAGGAGTCTTGAAGACAACCAGGGGTCTTGAAGACAACCAGGGGTCTTGAAGACAACCAGGGATCTTGAAGACAATCAGGGGCCTTGAAGACAACCAAGAGTCTTGAAGACAATCAGGGGTCTTGAAGACAACCAGGAGTCTTGAAGACAACCAGGAGTCTTGAAGACAACCAGGGGTCTTGAAGACAACCAGGGGTCTTGAAGACAATCAGGGGCCTTGAAGACAACCAGGGGTCTTGAAGACAACCAGGGGTCTTGAAGACAACCAGGAGTCTTGAAGACAACCAGGAGTCTTGAAGACAACCAGGGGTCTTGAAGACAACTAGGGGTCTTCTGGTAATGCCCCTTATTGCTGGTAGGAGGCTGTTGAACAGTCTTGGGCCCCGGACACTTATTGTGTTCTCTCTTAGTGTACCAGTGACGCCCCTACTTTTCACTGGGGGTATGTTGCATCGCCTGACAAGTCTTTTGCTTTCGTATGGAGTGATTGCTGTGTGCATATTAGGGACCAGTCCCTCCAGATTCTTCCAGGTGTAGATTATGATATATCTGTCTCGCCTGCGTTCCAGTGGGTACCAGTCAAGTGCTTCCAGGCGCTCCCAGTAGTTAAAGTGTTTGATGGAACTTATACGTGCAGTAAAGGATCTCTGTACATTCTCTAGCTCTGCAATTTCACCTGCCTTGAATGGGGATGTTAATGTACAGCAGTATTCCAGCCTAGAGTGAACAAGTGATTTAAAAAGGATCATCACTGGCTTAGCATCTCTTGTCTTGAATGTTCTCATTATCCATCCTATCAGTTTCCTCGCAGATGTGATCGTGGCACTTGTTGTGATCCTTGAAAGTGAGATCCTCAGACATTACTACTCCCAGGTCCCTTACATTATTTTTCCGCTCTATTGTATGGCCGGAGTCAGTAGTATACTCTGTTCTAGTTATTATCTCCTCCAGTTTTCCATAACGGAGTAGTTGGAATTTGTCCTCATTGAACATCATATTGTTTACCGTTGCCCACTGGAAAACTTTGTTTATATCTTCTTGGAGGTTAACCGCGTCCTCAGCAGATGACAGCCTCATGCAGATCCTAGTATCATCCGCAAAGGATGATACGGTGCTGTGGTGTATATCTCTGTTTATGTCTGATATGAGGATAAGGAATAAGATGGGGGCGAGTACTGTGCCTTGTGGAACAGAGCTCTTCACTATGGCAGCCTCCGATTTAACTCTGTTGACCACTACTCTTTGTGTTCGATTTGTTAGGAAGTTGAAGATCCATCTCCCCACTTTCCCAGTTATTCCTTTAGCACGTATTTTGTGTGTTATTACGCCATGATCGCACTTGTCAGACGTTTTGAAATGTCTGTGTATACTACATCCGTATTCTGTTTTCCAGTGCCTCCAGGACCATATCATAGTGTTCCAGTAGTTGTGAGAGACAGGAGTGACCTGCTCTGACACCATGTTGACCATATCATAGTGTTCCAGTAGTTGTGAGAGACAGGAGTGACCTGCTCTGACACCATGTTGACCTGGGTTGTGCAATTTTTGGGAGTCCAGGAGGTTTGCTGTCCTGGTTCTTAGAACTCTTTCAAAGATTTTTATGTGGGACGTTAAGCTATATCGGTTTGTAGTGACTGTGGGGTACCCAGTACCCCAGTGCCCTCCTGTGGGTACACAGTACCCTCCCTGGGGTAACCAGTACCCCAATACCCTCCTGGGGTACCCATGACCCTGCTGAGGGTACCCACCACCCCAGTTCCCTCCAGGGGGTACCCATCACCCTCCAGAGGGTACCCACCACCACAGTACCCTCCTAGGGGTACCGACCACACCAACACCCTGCTGGGGGTACCGACTAACCAAGCACCCTCCTGGGGGTACACAGTACCCTCCTGTGGGTAACTGTCATCCCAGTACCCTCCTGGTGGTACCCAGCACCCTCCTGGGGGAAACCAGTACCCCAGTATCCTCCTGAGGGTACCCAGCACCCTCCAGAGGGTACACACCACCCAAGTACCCTTCTGGGTGGGTCAGGGTGGGTCAGGGTGGGTCAGGGTGGGTCAGGGTGGGTCAGGGTGGGTCAGGGTGGGTCAGAGTGGGTCAAGGTGGGTCAGGGTGAGTCAGGGTGGGTCAGGGTGGGTCAGGGGGGTCAGGGTGGGTAAGGGTGAGTCAGGGTTGGTCAGGGTGGATCTGGGTGGGTCAGGGGGGTTAGGGTGGGTCAGGGTGGGTCAGGGTGGATCTGGGTGGGTCAGGGTGAGTCAGGGTGGGTCAGGGTGGGTCAGGGTGGGTCAAGGTGGGTCCGGGTGGGTTAGAGTGGATCTGGGTGGGTCTGGGTGGGTCCCGGTGGGTCGGGTGGGTCAGGGTTGGTCAGGGAGGATGAGGGTGGGTCCGGGTGGGCCAGGGTGGGTGAGGGTGGATAAGGGTGGGTGAGGGTAGGTGAGGGTGGATCAGGGTGGGTCAGGGTGGATATGGGTGGGTAATGGTGGGTCAAGGTGGGTGACGGTGGCTCAGGGTGGGTCAGGGTGGATCTGGGTGGCTCAGGGTGGGTCAGGGTGGGTCAGGGTGGGTCAGGATGGATCTGGTAGGTCAAGGTGAGTCAGGGTGGGTCAGGGTGGGCCAGGGTGGGGTCAGGGTGGGTCAGGGTGGATCTGGGTGGGTCTGGATGCGTCCGGGTTTTGGTCCGGGTGGGTCAGGGTGGGTCAGGGTGGGCCAGGGTGGATTTGGGTGTGTCAGGGTGGGTGAGGGTGGGTGAGGGGGGTGAGGGTGGGTGAGGGTGGGTGAGGGTGGGTGGGGGTGGGTCAGGGTGGATCAGGGTGGATATGGGTGAGTAAGGGTGGGTGGGCAAGGTGGGTCAGGGTGGGTCAGGGTGGGACGGGGTGGGTCAGGGTGGATCTGGGTGGGTCAGGGTGGGTCAGGGTGTGTTGGTTCAGGGTGGGTCAGGGTGGGTCAGGGTGGGTCAGGGTGGGTCAGGGTGGGTCAGGGAGGATATGGGTGGGTCAGAGTGGGTTAGAGTGTGTCAGGGTGGATCAGGGTGGGTGAGGGTGGGTCAAGGTGGATCTGGTGGGCCAGGGTGGGTCAGAGTGGATCTAGGTGGGTCAGGGTGGATCTAGGTGGGTCAGGGTGGGTCAGGTGGGTCAGGTGGGTCAGGTGGGTCAGGGTGGGCCCAAGGTCGGTCAGGGTGGGTCTGGATGGGTCAGGATGGGTAAGGGTGAGTCAGGATGGGTTTGGGTGGGTCAGGGTGGGTCAGGGGGGGTCGGGGTTGGTCAGGGTGGGTCAGGGTGGGACAGGGTAGGTCAGGGTGGGTCAGAGTGGGTCAGGGTGGGTCAAGGTGGATCTGGGTGGGTCAGGATGGGTCAGGGTGGGTCCGGGTAGGTCAGGGTGGGTCAGGGTGGGTCGGGGTGGGTCGGGGTGGGTCAGAGTGGGCCAGGGTGGGTCAGGGTGGGTCAGGGTGGGTCAGGGTGGATCAGGGTGGGTCAGGGAGGATCTGGCTGGGTCAGGGTGGGCCCGAGTAGGTCAGGGTGGGTCAGGGTGGGTCAAGGTGGGTCTGGGTGGGTCAAGGTGGATCTGGTTGGGTCAGGGTGGATCTAGGTGGGTCAGGATGGGTCAAGGTGGGTCAGGGTGGGTCAGGGTGGGTCAGGGTGGGTCAGAGTGGGTCAGGGTGGGTCAAGGTGGATCTGATTGGGGTCAGGGTGGATCTGGGTGGGTCAGAATGGGTCAAGGTGGGTCAGGGTGGGTCAGGGTGGGTCAAGGTGGATCTGGGTGGGTCAGGGTGGGTCAGGGTGGGTCAGGGTGGATCAGGGTGGGTCAGAGTGGGTCAGGGTGGGTCAGAGTGGGTCAGGGTGGGTCAAGGTGGGTCAGGGTGGGTCAGGGTGGGTCAGGGTGGGTCAGAGTGGGTCAGGGTGGGTCAAGGTGGATCTGATTGGGTCAGGGTGGATCTAGGTGGGTCAGAATGGGTCAAGGTGGGTCAGGGTGGGTCAGGGTGGGTCAAGTGGATCTGGGTGGGTCAGGGTGGGTCAGGGTGGGTCAGAGTGGGTCAGGGTGGGTCAGGGTGGGTCAGGGTGGGTCAGGGTGGGTCAGGGTGGATCTGGTTGGGTTAGGATGGGTCAGGGTGGGTCAGGGTGGGTCAGGGTGGGTCAAGGGGTGGGGGTTCAGGGGGGGTCAGGGTGTGGGTTCAGGGTGGGTCAGGGTGGGTCAGGGTTTGGTCGGGGTTGGTCAGGGTGGGTCTGGCTGGATCTGGCTGGGTCAGGATGGGTCAGGGTGGGTTTAGAGTGGGTCAGGTGGGTTGGGGTGGGTCAGGTTGGGTCATGGTGGGTCAGGGTGGATCTGGCTGGGTCAAGGTGGGTCGGGTGGGGTCAGGGTGGGTTTGGGTGGAACAGGGTAGGTCAGGGTGGGTCAGAGTGGGTCAGGGTGGGTCAAGGTGGATCTGGGTGGGTCAGGATGGGCCAGGGTGGGTCTGGGTAGGTAAGGGTGGGTCAGGGTGGGTCGGGGTGGGTCGGGTGGGTCAGAGTGGGTCAGAGTGGGTCAAGGTGGATCTGGGTGGGTCAGGATGGATCTGGCTGGGTCAGGGTTAGGTCAGCGTGGGTCAGGGTGGGTCAGGGTGGGTCAAGGTGGGTCTGGGTGGGTCAAGGTGGATCTGGGTGGGTCAGGTGGGTCAGGGTGGATCTGGTTGGGTCAGGGTGGATCTAGGTGGGTCAGGATGGGTCAATATGGGTCAGGGTGGGTCAGGGTGGGTCAGAGTGGGTCAGGGTGGGTAAAGGGGGGATCTGGTTGGGTCGGGGTGGATCTAGGTGGGTCAGGATGGGTCAAGATGGGTCAGGGTGGGTCTGGGTGGGCCAAGGTGGATCTGGGTGGGTCAGGGTGGGCCAGGGTGGGTCAGGGTGGGTCAGGGTGGATCTAAGTGGGTCAGGGTGGGTCAGGGTGGGTCAGGGTGGGTCAGGGTGGGTCAGGGTGGGTCAGGGTGGGTCAGGGGGGGTCAGGGTGGATCTGGTTGGGTTAGGATGGGTCAGGGTGGGTCAGGGTGGGTCAGGGTGGGTCAGGGTGGGTCAGGGTGGGTCAGGGTGGGTCAAAGTGGGTCAGGGTGGGTCAGGGTGGGTCGGGTTGGTCAGGGTGGGTCTGGGTGGATCTGGCTGGGTCAGGATGGGTCAGGGTGGGTTAGAGTGGGTCAGGGTGGGTCGGGGTTGGTCAGGTTGGGTCAGGGTGGGTCGGGGTGGATCTGGCTTGGTCAAGGGGGGTTTCAGAGTGGGTCAGTGTGGGTCAGGGTGGGTCAGGGTGTGTCGGGGGGGGGTCTGGGTGGGTCAGAGTGGGGCTGAGTGGATCAGGGTAGGTCAATGTGGGTCAGGGTGGGTCAGGGTGGGACAGGGGTGGGTCAGAGTGGTTATGATGGGTCAGGGTGGGTCAGGGTGGGTTGGGGTGGGTCAGGGTGGGTCAGGGTGGGTCAGGGTGGGTCAGGGTGGGTCAGGGTGGGTCAGGGTGGGTCAGGATGGGTCAGGGTGGGTCAGGGTGGGTCAGGGTGGGTCAGGGTGGGTCAGGGTGGGTCGGGGTTGGTCAGGGTGGGTCTGGGTGGATCTGGCTGGGTCAGGATGGGTCAGGGTGGGTTAGAGTGGGTCAGGGTGGGTCGGGGTGGGTCAGGTTGGGTCAGGGTGGGTCAGGGTGGATCTGGCTTGGTCAAGGTGGGTCAGAGTGGGTCAATGTGGGTCAGGGTGGGTCAGGGTGTGTGGGGTGGTCGGGGTGGTCAGAGTGGGGCTGAGTGGATCAGGGTAGGTCAATGTGGGTCAGTGTGGGGCTGGGTGGGCCAGGGTGGGTGAGGACGAGCCAAGGTGGGTCATGGTGGGTCAAGGAGGGTCAGGGTGAGTCAAGGTGGGTCAGGGTGGGTCAGGGTGGGTCAGAGTGGGTCAGGGTGGGTCAAGGTGGATCTGGTTGGGTCAGGGTGGATCTAGGTGGGTCAGGATGGGTCAAGGTGGGTCAGGGTGTGTCAGGGTGGGTCAAGGTGGATCTGGGTGGGTCAGGGTGGGCCAGGGTGGGTCAGGGTGGGTCAGGGTGGATCTAAGTGGGTCAGGGTGGGTCAGGGTGGATCAGGGTGGGTCAGGGTGGATCTGGTTGGGTTAGGATGGGTCAGGGTGGGTCAGGGTGGGTCAGGGTGGGTCAGGGTGGGTCAGGGTGGGTCAGGGTTGGTCGGGGTTGGTCAGGGTGTGTCTGGGTGGATCTGGCTGGGTCAGGATGGGTCAGGGTGGGTTAGAGTGCGTCAGGGTGGGTCAGGGTGGGTCGGGTTGGGTCAGGGTGGTTCAGGGTGGATCTGGCTTGGTCAAGGTGGGTCAGGGTGTGTCGGGGTGGGTCTGGGTGGGTCAGAGTGGGGCTGAGTGGATCAGGGTAGGTCAATGTGGGTCAGGGTGGGTCAGGGTGGGACAGGGTGGGTCAGAGTGGGTTATGGTGAGTCAGGGTGGGTCAGTGTGGGGGCTGGGTGGGCCAGAGTGGGTGGGGACGAGCTAAGGTGGGACATGGTGGGTCAAGGAGGTCGGGGTGAGTCAAGGTGGGTCAGGGTGGGTCAGGCCGGGTCTGTGTGAGTCATGGGGGGTCGGGGTGGGTCGAGATGAGTCAGGGTGGATCAGGGTGGGTCAGGATGGGTTCCGAATGGGCCCGGGTGGTTAGGGTGAGTCAGAGTAGGTCATGGTGGGTCAGGGTGGGTAAAGTGAGACAAAGTGGCTCAGAATGGGTGAGGGTGAGTCAGGGTGAGTCGGGTTGGTCAGAGTGTGTCAGGGTGGGTCTGGGTGGGTCAAGGTGGGTGAAGGTGAGTCAGGGTCGGTTAGGGTGAGTCAGGGTGGGTCAGGGTGGGTCAGGGTGGGTCAGGGTGGGTCAGGGTGGGTCAGGGTGGGTCAGGGTGGGTCAGGGTGGGTCAGGGTGAGTCAGGGTAAGCCAGGGTGGGTCAAGGTGGGCCAGGGTGGTTTAGGGTAGGTCAGGGTGGGTCAGGGTGGGTCAGAGTGGGTCAGGGTGAGTCAGGGTGGGTCAGGGTTGGTCAGGGTGGTTCAGGGTGGGTCAGGGTGGGTCAGGGTGGGTCAGGGCTAGTCAAGGTGGGTCAGGGTGGGTCAGGGTGGGTCAGGGTGGGTCAGGGTGGGTCAGGGTGGGTCAGGGTGGGTCAGGGTGGGTCAGGGTGGGTCAGGGTGGGTCAGGGTGGGTCAGGGTGGGTCAGGGTGGGTCAGGGTGGGTCAGGGTGGGTCAGGGTGGGTCAGGGTGTGTTAGGGTGGGTCAGAGTGGGTGAGGGTGGGTGAGGGTGGGTGAGGGTGGGTGAGGGTGGGTGAGGGTGGGTGAGGGTGGGTGAGGGTGGGTGAGGGTGGGTGAGGGTGGGTGAGGGTGGGTGAGGTGGGTGAGGGTGGGTCAGGGTGGGTTAGGATGGGTCATGGTGGGCCAGTCTGGGTCAAGGTGAGTCAGGATGGGTCAAGGTGGGTGAGGGTGATACTGACATCAAAGACTGAACACTGGCATCACAGACTGGACACTGACATCGCAAACTGGACACTGACATCACAAACTGGACACTGACATCACAGACTGGACACTGACATCACAGACTGGACACTGACATCACAGAATGGACAGTGACATCACAGACTGGACACTGACATCACAGACTGGACAGTGACATCACAAACTGGACACTGACATCACAAACTGGACACTGACATGAGAAACTGGACTCTGACATCACAGACTGGACACTGACATCACAGACTGGACACTGACATCACAGACTAGTTTCTGACATCACAGACTGGACACTGACATCACAAACTGGACTCTGACATCACAGACTGGACACTGACATCACAAACTGGACTCTGACATCACAGACTGGACACTGACATCACAGACTGGACACTGACATCACAGACTAGTCTCTGACATCACAGACTGGACACTGACATCACAAACTGGACTCTGACATCCCAGACTGGAGACTGACATCAGAAACTGAACTCTGACATCACAAACTGGACCCTGGCATCACAAACTGGACAGTGACATCACAGACTGGACAGTGACATCACAGGCTGGACTATGACATCACAGACTGGACAGTGACATCACATACTGGACACTGACATCACAGACTGGTCACTGACCTCACAGACTGGACACTGACCTCATAAACTGGACTCTGACATCACAGACTGGACACTGACATCACAGACTGGACACTGACCTCACAAACTGGACACTGACATCACAGACTGGACACTGACCTCACAGACTGGTCACTGACTTCACAGACTGGAACACTGATCTCACAAACTGGACTCTGACATCACAGACTGGACAGTGACATCACAGACTGGACACTGACTTCACAAACTAGATTCTGACATCACAGACTGGACAGTGACATCACAGACTGGACACTGACCTCACAGACTGGACAGTGACATCACAGACTGGACACTGACCTCACAGACTGGACTCTGACATCACATACTGGACACTGACATCACAGACTAGACACTGACATCACAGACTGGACACTGACCTCACAGACTGGACACTGACATCACAGACTGGACACTGACATCACAGACTGGACCACTGACATCACAGACTGGACACTGACATCACAGACTGGACTCTGACCTCACAGACTGGACACTGACCTCACAGACTGGACACTGACATCACAGACTGGACACTGACATCACAAACTGGACTCTGACATCACAGACTGGACTCTGACCTCACAAACTGGACTCTGGTCTCACAGACTGGACAGTGACATCACAGGCTGGACACTGACCTCGCAGACTGGACTCTGACATCACATACTGGACACTGACCTCAAAGACTGGACACTGACCTCACAGACTGGACACTGACATCACAGACTGGACTCTGACCTCACAGGCTGGACAGTGACATCACAGACTGGACTCTGACATCACAAACTAGACTCTGACATCACAGACTGGACAGTGACATCACATACTGGACAGTGACATCACGGACTAGACAGTGACCTCACAGACTGGACAGTGACATCACAGACTGGACACTGACCTCACAGACTGGACTCTGACATCACATACTGGACACTGACATCACAGACTGGACACTGACATCACAGACTGGACACTGACATCACAGACTGGACACTGGCCTCACAAACTGGACTCTGACATCACAGACTGGACACTGACTTCACAAACTGGACACTGACATCACAGACTGGACACTGACATCACAGACTGGACACTGACATCACAGACTGGACACTGACATCACAGACTGGACACTGACATCACAGACTGGACACTGACATCACAGACTGGACACTGACCTTACAGACTGAACACTGACATCACAGACTGGACACTGAGCTCACAGACTGGACACTGAGCTCACAGACTGGACTCTGACCTCACAGACTGGACTCTGACCTCACAATTTGGACTCTGACATCACAGACTGGACACTGACATCACAGATTGGACTCTGACCTCACAGACTGAACACTGACATCACAGACTGGACACTGAGCTCACAGACTGGACACTGACATCACAAACTGGACTCTGACATTACAGACTGGACTCTGATCTCACAAACTGGACTCTGACATCACAGACTTTACACTGACTTCACAGACTGGACACTGACCTCACAGACTGAACACTGACATCACAAACTGGACTCTGACCTCACAGACTGGACTCTGACCTCACAAACTGGACTCTGACATCACAGACTGGACACTGACATCACAGATTGGACTCTGACCTCACGGACTGAACACTGAACACTGACAGACTGGACACTGGGCTCACAGACTGGACACTGACATCCCAAACTGGACTCTGACATTACAGACTGGACTCTGACCTCACAAACTGGACTCTGACATCACAGACTGGACACTGACCTCACAGACTGGACACTGACATCACAAACTGGACTCTGACATCACACACTGGACTCTGACCTCACAAACTGGACTCTGACATCACAGACTGGACTCTGACATCACAGACTGGTCACTGACATCACAGACTGGAATGAGAATTGAATTTCCATCGTTATATTTTTCCTGTAGCGCTAAACCCGCACGGGTCTGCCTGGGGCCTGCGACTTGGGAAGCCATCAGGTTTGAACGTCCTAGGGAGAGGGAGATTAGCTCCAGTTCCTTGGATCGAAAGCCCTTCACCAGCATCAAGGTACCACCACCCCTTGAAGGCGACCCTGAAGTAAGAACAGGACCTCTGGTTACCTTAACGTCCTTCAGTACTCCACGTTCGTTGACCCTGAAGTAAGTACAGGACCTCTGGCTACCTTAAGGTCCTTCAGTACTCCACGTTCGTGGATCTGAATTAAGTACAGGACCTCTGGTTACCTTAACGTCCTTCAGTACTCCACGTTCGTTGACCTTGAAGTAAGTACAGGACCTCTAGCTACCTTAAGGTCCTTCAGTACTCCACGTTCGTGGATCTGAATTAAGTACAGGACCTCTGGCTACCTTAAGGTCCTTAGAGTCCTTCAGTACTCCACGTTCGTTGACCTTGAAGTAAGTACAGGACCTCTAGCTACCTTAAGGTCCTTAGAGTCCTTCAGTACTCCACGTTCGTTGACCTTGAAGTAAGTACAGGACCTCTAGCTACCTTAAGGTCCTTAGAGTCCTTCAGTACTCCACATTCGTCGGCTTGAAAGAAGTACAGAACCTTCCAAGTTCTTGAACTTACGGACCTTCCAGACCCGCTGGAAGCGCCTGATCCTTCTCTAAGTTCTAACTGACCTTTTCAAGAACGAGGACAAAAGGAAAGTACTCAATAGTATCAAAGATTTTTATTGTACTCAGGGTTACTTTTGTTTACATCTAGCGTTACAGTGTTACGTGATACATCAGTGGATGTATCCTCAATGATACACGTGTATACTATGTATTATTAACACATAGACACAGCTGTAGTGAATAGATTTTCCTAGCTCTTCTTAGAGACACTTTGATCAAAGAAGAGCCCAAATATTGTTAGAAATAGAGCAACATGTTTATGATTAGAGCTGTGCTTTGCAACATGGCGTATCGTGGGCTATGTTTGAAACACAACATAGCCACGTATGCAGTATATGTCAAGAGGTCATGTTGCAAATTATGATTCTTTGACAGGCTTGTTGCATATGGACAGGTGTGTGTGTGTGTGTGTGTGTGTACACATGGCCCACATCTGCTATCATTGATCAGTGGTCTAATATAGAGAACCTCAACATGGCCCACACCTGATATCATATTCCCATGGCCCACATCTGCTATCATTGATCAGTGGTCTAATATTGAGGACCTCAACATGGCCCACACCTGATATCATATTCCCATGGGCCACACCTGTTATCAGCTACATATGGCCCACACCTGCTATAATATACCCCATGGCCACACTTATCACCAGACTTAACATAGAAGATAATAAAAAATAACAGTATACAGCATACAGCGTGTGTATACAGTGAACTCCGTATTCTGTATATACGCTGTATAAGGCACGGTCATGTATATACATTATATTATATCCTGTTTAAACAGTAAGTAAACAAAATAAGAGGGGATTACTGTTGCTGCTGTTACTGCTGTTGCTCTAGTATCAACAGTAGTATACTAAAACAGACAAAAAAACAAACACAGACACACACATACAAGGAGCTGTGACTCGACCCCCTGTAACCACGAATAGTCGAGTACACACACACACACACACACACATATGGACAACCACTAAACCCGTAAGGGCCATACATTGCCTGTGGGGTAGGAATGAAAGGTAACCATCTTTGACGAGAGGATTCTACAGATCCACATAGTATAAAAACATTACCATAGCCACCCCTTAAAATCAGAGACATTTCCACAAAAATAACGTTTTTCTCTCGACGTTTCAATTATTTTCAATTTATTCACCTACGATAATTAAGCTTAATTAATAGCGATTAAGATAATTGGGTCAATTATTGCAATAATTATCCTTAATAAATATAATTACATAAATAATGATGTTCTTTGACAGGGTTAAATTTGCTGTAGAAAATTGAGAAGGATTTGAAGAGTAACTTAAGTAAACGTTCATAACACCACGTTCTTAGTGTAAACATCACTTTATTGACGTTCTTGGGACATAATATGGTAGAAACGCTCACTATATAGCACCACAGTCACTTTACTGACGTTCTTGAGACGTAATATAGCAAGAACCTTCACTGTACTGACGTTCTTGAGACGTAATATAGCAAGAACCTTCACTGTACTGACGTACTTGAGACGTAATATAGCAAGAACCTTCACTGTACTGACGTTCTTGAGACGTAATATAGCAAGAACCTTCACTGTACTGACGTTCTTGAGACGTAATATAGCAAGAACCTTCACTGTACTGACGTTCTTGAGACGTAATATAGCAAGAACCTTCACTGTACTGACGTTCTTAAGACGTAATATAGCAAGAACCTTCACTGTACTGACGTTCTTGAGACGTAATATAGCAAGAACCTTCACTGTACTGACGTTCTTAAGACGTAATATAGCAAGAACCTTCACTGTATTGACGTACTTGAGACGTAATATAGCAAGAACCTTCACTGTACTGACGTTCTTAAGACGTAATATAGCAAGAACCTTCACTGTATTAACGTTCTTAAGACGTAATATAGCAAGAACCTTCACTGTACTGACGTTCTTAAGACGTAATATAGCAAGAACCTTCACTGTACTGACGTTCTTGAGACGTAATATAGCAAGAACCTTCACTGTACTGACGTTCTTAAGACGTAATATAGCAAGAACCTTCACTGTACTGACGTTCTTGTAAGAGAATGAGACAGTAGAGGTAGGTAAGTACTGCTGCTTCTATCTGAGAGTACTTCTGAGAACTTTCTGGTTATTTAAGAGCATTTTGGGCACCTTGAAGGCATTTTGGGCACTTTATAAGCTTTCTGGGTGCATTTCGGGAACTTTGAAAGCATTTTTGGCACGTTGAAGCCTGTTTGGGCACTCTGAAGTGTATTTTGGGCACTTTGAAGGCATTTTGGGCACTTTGAAGGTATTTTCGGGTTCATTTTGGGCACTTTGAAGGTATTTTCGGGTTCATTTTGGGCACTTTGAAGGTATTTTCGGGTTCATTTTGGGCACTTTGAAGGTATTTTCGGGTTCATTTTGGGCACTTTGAAGGTATTTTCGGGTTCATTTTGGGCACTTTGAAGGCATTCTGAGGGCATTTTGGGCACTTTGAAGGTTTTCTGAGGGCATTTTGGGAACTTTGAAGGGTTTCTGAGGGAATTTTGGGCAATTTGAAGGGTTTCTGAGGGAATTTTGGGCACTTTGAAGGGTTTCTGAGGGAATTTTGGGCACTTTGAAGGCTTTCTGAATGCATTTTGGGCACTTTGAAGGCTTTCTGAGGGCATTCTGGGCACTTTGAAGGCTTTCTGACGGCATTTTGGGCACTTTGAAGGCTTTATGAGGGCATTTTGGGCACTTTGAAGGTATTTCGAGTTCATTTTGGGCACCTGTTAGAGGGTAGCAGTCTGGGGTGGCAGTCCGGACCCGCCCATCATGCTCAACGGGTTACCAAAACCGTTCTGGAGACCGTTTATCCCGTTGTGGATGCCGTTTGGGAGAGGCGAATGGGGGAAGGTGGAGGGGAGGGGGTTATGTGGTAGGGGGGATGCGGTCTGGGACCCGCAGGTCTGAAGATACATGTAGTAGTTATTGTGGTCTTGCATGTAGGGGGTCCTGGGGAGACCAGTCATGTTGACATGACCCAGGAGGTCCGAGACCGTGTGGGGGGAGGGCCAGTGCGGCCGCATGCCGCATGCGGCGGCACTGGGGACGGGCGGGGAGGGGGTGGTGGAGGTCTTGCCGCATGTGGCGGTGGCTGGAGGCGCCATGGTGGCCGCCTGCGGCATGCTGGGAGGCGCCATGGAGGTGTAGGCCGCAGCTGCGGCGGTGTAGGCAGCGGCTGCAGGGTACAGGGTGTTGTAAAGGGAGGATGCCGCATGCTTCACCTCATAGTGTGCCTGACTGCCAAGATGGTGTACGCTGCCGATCTTGTTTCTCAGAATCCTGCAGAGAGAATCATACATCAACATCCATACACATTAACCACTCTTACAATATACACATTATTAATCCCAGAAGGTCAGATAATACTTAAATACACAGGGAGAGAATTTACCCTCCAATACCATGTGCTGGAACTATCTAAAAGTTGTTTATTGAACTTTAAAGGTGTTTTTATGGACATTAAATATACTGGGAGAGAATTTACCCTCCAATACCATGTGCTGGAACTATCTAAAAGTTGTTTATTGAACTTTAAAGGTGTTTTTATGGACATTAAATATACTGGGAGAGAACTTACCCTCCAATACCATGTGCTGGAACTATCTAAAAGTTGTTTATTGAACTTTAAAGGTGTTTTTATGGACATTAAATATACTGGGAGAGAATTTACCCTCCAATACCATGTACTGGCATTGGTATCTAAGTTACGTCTCACTCAGTGTAGAGTTTTACCCAGCCATGAGTGAAGCACTGCCCCCTATGTCCTGCCACTTACCTGGATATAGAGGACACACTGGGTACATTGTACTTGTCGCATACACCGTCCTTCAACAGTCGTTCTCGGATCTCCCAAGCGAAGATCCCTGGATCCTTCTGCTTGAGATCCTTGATGTAACTGACCACCTTAGGCGTTGTCACCCTGGGTTTGGACCCTCCTATAGCACCTGGCAGGATCGAACCCGTCTCGTTGTACCTACGAGGAGATACAGAGATAAAGAGAGAGGGTTAGATCCTGCGACAGCCTATTGGAGGTGTGGATCTAGTCTCGTGCCTATGTAGGAGAGAGAGAGAGAGAGAGAGAGAGAGAGAGAGAGAGAGAGAGAGGAGAGAGAGGAGAGAGAGAGAGAGAGAGAGAGAGGAGAGAGAGAGAGAGAGAGAGAGAGAGAGAGAGAGAAGAGAGAGAGAGAGAGAGAGAGAGAGAGAGAGAGAGAGAGAGAGAGAGAGAGAGAGAGAGAGAGAGAGAGAGAGAGAGAGAGACCGGCCAGCCCTTTGCTTTCAGCTGACAGCCTCCGACTCCAGTGCTGATCTTCAAGGTGATGCTGACAGCTAAGAGGCTGTCTTCACTAGACATATCGTTATTAATCTGCAACAAGAAGGCATCTCTTACCGGCAGTATGTGAGGAAACCCACGGATCAGCCTTGGTGGCTTTGTTGAGAGGCTGCTACTGCTAGTACCCACCTTGCTAGTACCCACCTTGCTAGTACCCACCTTGCTAGTACCCACATTGCTAGTACCCACATTGTTAGTACCCACTTTGTTAGTACCCACCTTGTTAGTACCCACCTTGTTAGTACCCACCTTGTTAGTACCCACCTTGTTAGTACCCACCTTGCTAGTACCCACATTGTTAGTACCCACCTTGTTAGTACCCACCTTGCTAGTACCCACCTTGTTAGTACCCACCTTGTTAGTACCCACCTTGTTAGTACTCACCTTGTTAGTACCCACCTTGCTAGTACCCACCTTGCTAGTACCCACCTTGCTAGTACCCACCTTGCTAGTACTCACCTTGTTAATACCCACCTTGTTAGTACCCACCATGCTAGGACCCACCATGCTAGGACCCACTTTGTTAGTACCCACCTTGCTAGTACCCACCTTGCTAATAACCATCTTGTTAGTACCCACCTTGTTAGTACCCACCTTGCTAGAACCCACCTTGTTAGTACCCACCTTGTTAGTACCCACCTTGTTAGTACTCACCTTGTTAGTACCCACCTTGCTAGTACCCACCTTGCTAGTACCAACCTTGCTACTACCCACCTTGCTAGTACTCACCTTGTTAATACCCACCTTGTTAGTACCCACCATGCTAGGACCCACCATGCTAGGACCCACTTTGTTAGTACCCACCTTGCTAGTACCCACCTTGCTAATAACCATCTTGTTAGTACCCACCTTGTTAGTACCCACCTTGCTAGTACCCACCTTGTTAGTACCCACCTTGTTAGTACCCACCTTGTTAGTACTCACCTTGTTAGTACCCACCTTGCTAGTACCCACCTTGCTAGTACCCACCTTGCTAGTACCCACCTTGCTAGTACCCACCTTGTTAATACCCACCTTGTTAGTACCCACCATGCTAGGACCCACCATGCTAGGACCCACTTTGTTAGTACCCACCTTGCTAGTACCCACCTTGCTAATAACCTTCTTGTTAGTACCCACCTTGCTAGTACCCACCTTGCTAGTACCCACCATGCTAGTACCCACCTTGTTAGTACCCACCTTGTTAGTAAACACCTTGCTAGTGCCCAACTTGCTAGTACCCACCTTGTTAGTACCCACCTTGCTAGTACCCACCTTGTTAGTACCCACCTTGTTAGTACCCACCTTGCTAGGACCCACCTTGTTAGGACCCACCTTGCTAGGACCCACCATGCTGGGACCCACCTTGCTAGGACCCACCTTACTAGGACCCACCTTGTTAGGACCCACCTTGCTAGTACCCACCATGCTAAGACCCCACCTTGCTAGGACCCACCTTGTTAGGACCCACCTTGCTAGGACCCACCATGCTAGGACCCACCTTGCTAAGACCCATCTTGCTAGGGCCCACCATGCTAGTACCCACTATGCTAGGACCCACCTTGCTAGGACCTGCCTTGGTAGGACCCACCTTGATAGGACCCACCATATTAGTACCCACCATGCAAGGACCCACCTTGCTAGGACCCACCTTGCTAGGACCCACCTTACTAGGACCCACCTTGCTAGGACCCACCATGCTAGTACCCACCATGCTAGGACCCACCTTGCTAGGACCCACCATGCTAGTACCCACCATGCTAGGACCCACCTTGCTAGGACCCACCTTGCTAGAACCCACTTTGATGGGACCCACCTTGCTAGGACCCACCTTGCTAGGACCCACCTTGCTAGGACCTACCTTGCTAGTACCCACCTTGCTAGTACCCACCTTGCTAGGACCCACCTTGCTAGGACCCACCATGCTAGTACCCACCATACTAGGACCCACCTTGCTAGGACCCACCTTGCTGGGACCCACCTTGCTGGACCCACCTTGCTGGGACCCACCTTGCTAGGACCCACCTTGCTAGGACCCACCTTGCTAGGACCCACCTTGCTAGGACCCACCTTGCTAGGACCCACCTTGCTAGTACCCACCATGCTAGGACCCACCTTGCTAGGACCCACCTTGCTAGTACCCACCATGCTAGGACCCACCTTGCTAGGACCTGCCTTGCTAGGACCCACCTTGCTAGGACCCACCATGTTAGTACCCATCATGCTAGGACCCACCTTGCTAGAACCCACTTTGATGGGACCCACCTTGCTAGGACCCACCTTGCTAGGACCCACCTTGCTAGGACCTACCTTGCTAGGACCCACCTTGCTAGGACCCACCTTGCTAGGACCCACCTTGCTGGGACCCACCTTGCTAGTACCCACCATGCTAGGACCCACCTTGCTAGGACCCACCTTGCTGGGACCCACCTTGCTAGTACCCACCATGCTAGGACCCACCTTGCTATGACCCACCTTGCTAGGATCTTGGAGACACATCCATGGGAGACTCTCAGCTGACGGGAGATGTCACAAGGGCGTATGCCCAGCCCCGCCAGTTCAATAATGCGCATGCGTATGTGATTGGGCAGGGGGCGGCCGTTGACAAATACGCCTCCCAGCTGGTTCACTTCCCCGTATTGCTGGATCTGAGGGTCTGGAAATACACGGAGTTAGCCGTGCCATCTTTCTGCGTGGTTGTTTGTGCGTTGCGGATGGCTTTAGCGGAGAAAATTGGGGAAAAGTGGGTTTTTTGGGGGTCAGGAGGGGATAAAGTGGAGGGTCGCCATTTTGGTTTGGGGGATACGGAGGTAATAATAATAATAATTATTACAAGCCAGGAGTCCCAAAAACCTGTTATCCTGGGGGTAAAGGGAGCAAAATAAACACAGCAGAAAACTTTTTATATATATTAACCTTCACCAATTTAGAATAGAAGTATGTACACTATATACACTATGTACAGTGACAGGTATTAGTGCACTCCGCTTCAACCAGCTCTAGAATGGGAATGACAAGGGCAGACAGGTGTGTGGTAGCCACAACACCTCTATGATTGCCACAGCCATCTTATTGGCAGGAACCTGGCTACTGTTGAACGACGGGGCCCCATCATCAACCCTCAGTCACCTGGTTCACTGGTTGGGGGAGATAGCCTGTATGAGGGTGTGTACATGCGCCGAATAAACGTTATGTACTCTTTGCATCCCACAATAATAATAATAATAATGATAATAATAATAATAATAATAATTAATATAATAATTAATATAATAATTAATATAATAATAATAATTAATATAATAATTAATATAATAATAATAATTAATATAATAATAAATTAATATAATAATATAATAATTAATATAATAATTATAACAATAAAAATAATAATAATAATTAATATAATAACAATAATAATATTGATAATAATAATTAATGTAATAATAATAATATTAATAATAATACTAATAATAATAATAATAATAATAATAATAATAATAATAATAATAATAATAATTATGATAATAATACTAATACTACTACTACTAATAATAATGATAATAATAATATTAACATCACTACTACTACTATTAATTATAATAATTTATATCTTAATATGTACACAAAATATCTATATAATAGTGATAAAGTAAGTAGAAGTCAGCGCCGCGGCTGAAGAATCGGACGTGGTGGACCAGACTAACATATGGCACATACCTGCCCTTCTCTCACCCCAAATTACTCCATTTCTCCTCATTTCCTCATCCTCTCCATCATTTCTCGGATAATTCAGAGATTTATCTTGCTAAAAAGTCGATTTTTATTTGAGAAAGGCTTTTAATATACGTGTTTAGAGCGAAATATATATGGTAAATAGGCTGGAAATGGCGGCCATGTTTGGTGGCCTCCGGGTTAAAGGGTTCACATATTTGGGGTATTTTAAGGGGTTAGCAGGGACGTCTTGCCTCTTTCACCCTTCCATTACCTCCCCAAGGGTTTAACCTTAATAATGGGTAGGGTAGGGAGGGGCAGGAGGCCGCACACAGGAAGATATTTGAGGGCAAATATGTGTTTGGTTCAAGGAAGGACAACGAGCCTATAATCTCCGCTACTTTCTTGCCGTTGAAGGTTTTTGATCCCAGGAATGGGAGCTTCCCTCCCACCCATTACCATTAATATTACTCACCCATTACCATTAATATTACTCACCCATTACCATTAATATTACCCACCCATTACCATTAATATTACCCATCCATTACCATTAATATTACCCACCCATTACCATTAATATTACCCATCCATTACCATTAATATTACCCATCCATTACCATTAATATTACCCACCCATTACCATTAATATTACCCATCCATTACCATTAATATTACCCACCCATTACCATTAATATTACCCACCCATTGCCATTAATATTACCCACCCATTACCATTAATATTACCCACCCATTACCATTAATATTACCCATCCATTACCATTAATATTACCCACCCATTACCATTAATATTACCCATCCATTACCATTAATATTACCCATCCATTACCATTAATATTACCCACCCATTACCATTAATATTACCCACCCATTACCATTAATATCACCCACCCATTACCATTAATATTACCCACCCATTACCATTAATATCACCCACCCATTACCATTAATATTACCCACCCATTACCATTAATATTACCCACCCATTACCATTAATATTACCCACCATTACCATTAATATTACCCACCCATTACCATTAATATTACCCACCCATTACCATTAATATTACCCATCCATTACCATTAATATTACCCACTCATTACCATTAATATTACCCACCCATTACCATTAATATTACCCACCCATTACCATTAATATTACCCACCCATTACCATTAATATTACCCATCCATTACCATTAATATTACCCATCCATTACCATTAATATTACCCACCCATTACCATTAATATTACCCACCCATTACCATTAACCTCTGCTATACTGTGTACGTACACACCAGCAGATGGCTGGTGTGTAGTAACACTGCCAGACCTACAATGATGTACTAGCCAGCTGTCAGACGTATGACAACTCACTAATATTCTGCCAGACGTACGACAACTCACTAATATTCTGCCAGACGTACGACAACTCACTAATATTCTGCCAGACGTACGACAACTCACTAATATTCTGCCAAACGTACGACAACTCACTAATATTCTGCCAGACGTACGACAACTCACTAATATTTTGCCTGACGTACGACAACTCACTAATATTCTACCAGACGTACGACAACTCACTAATATTCTGCCAGACGTACGACAACTCACTAATATTCTGCCAGACGTACGACAACTCACTAATATTTTGCCAGACGTACGACAACTCACTAATATTCTGCCAGACGTATGACAACTCACTAATATTCTGCAACACGTACGAGAACTCATTAACATTCTGCCTGATGTATGATACACTGGTTGTCTGCCAGACGCACGACGATTTGTTACTTTGTTTCTAGCTGTACGACAGCCCATCAAGTACCTGCCAGGCATACGATGATTCATTAATTTGTTGCCAGAACACGATAACGTAATAATTATGGGATAGTTGGCAGCTCTGTCTTGAGTGTTGTATCAGCTTGCTGCTAGATGTACGACATTGCATCAAGTGGCTGCCAGATGTACGACGTTACATGAACCACCTACCAGAAGAAAGATAATACAGTGCAGGTGCTGCCAGATGTACGACAGTGCATCATGTGGCTGCCAGATGTAAGACGTTACATGAACTGGCTGCCAGAAGTAAAATAATACTGTGCCGGTGCTGCCAGATGTACGACAATACATCAAGTGGCTGCCAGATGTACGACCTTATATGAACAGGTTGCCAGAAGTAAGATAATACAGTGCAGGTGCTGCCAGATGTACGACAATATAGGCCAGAGTTGCTAAATACCTCCTTAGACATAATTGTTCTTCCAGACGTACGATGTTTAATATATATATATATATATATATATATATATATATATATATATATATATATATATATATATATATATATATATATATATATATATTGTGTGTGTGTGTGTGTGTGTGTGTGTGTGTGTGTGTGTGTGTGTGTGTGTGTGTGTGTGTGTGTGTGTGTGTGTGTGTGTGTGTGTGTGTGTGTGTGTGTGTGTGTGTCTCTCTCACACAAGTCTTGGCACTGGTTCTCAACATTTAAGAACCATTACTCACAGACGACACTCACTCTAATTAACTTTATTATCACTAAGTCGTATCTATTACACCAGCGTTTGTTTGGTTTAAAGTCTATCTACTACACGATGCTTGGTATGTTAGGTTTAAAGTCTGTTACACAATGCTTGGTATACCTGGAGTATACCTGGAAGGTGTTCTGGGGGTCAGCGCCCCCGCGGGACGGTCCATGACCAGGTCTGGTAGTGGACCAGGACCTGATCAATCAGGTTGTTACTGCTGGTCGCACGGAAAGCAACGTAGGAACCACAACCTGGCTGGTCAGGTACTGTGTGTCTGTCCAGCTCGCTCTTGAAGACAACCAGAAGTCTTGAAGACAACCAGGGGTCTTGAAGACAACCAGGGGTCTTGAAGACAACCAGGGGTCTTGAAGACAACCAGGGGTCTTGAAGACAAGCAGGAGTCTTGAAGACAGCCAGGAGTCTTGAAGACAACCAGGGGTCTTGAAGACAACCAGGGGTCTTGAAGACAACCAAGGGTCTTGAAGAGAGCCAGGGGTCTTGATGACAACCAGGGGTCTTGAAGACAACCAGTGGTCTTGAAGACAGCCAGGGGTCTTGAAGACAACCAGGAGTCTTGAAGACAACCAGGGGTCTTGAGGACAACCAGGGGTCTTGAAGACAGCCAGGGGTCTTGAAGACAACTAGGGGTCTTGAAGACAACCAGGAGTCTGGAAGACAACCAGGGGTCTGGAAGACAACCAAGGGTCTTGAAGACAACTAGGGGTCTGGAAGACAACCAGGGGTCTTGAAGGCAACCAGGGGTCTTGAAGACAACCAGGGGTCTTGAAGACAACCAAGGGTCTTGAAGACAGCCAGGGGTCTTAAGACAATCAAGGGTCTTGAAGACAGCCAGGGGTCTTGAAGACAACCAGGGGTCTTGAGGACAGCCAGAGGTCTTGAAGACAACCAGGGGTCTTGAAGACAACCAGGGGTTTTGAAGACAACCAGGGGTCTTGAAGACAGTCAGGGGTCTTGAGGACAGCCAGAGGTCTTGAAGACAACCATGGGTCTTGAAGACAACCAGGGGTCTTGAAGACAACCAGGGGTCTTGAAGACAGCCAGGGGTCTTGAAGACAGCCAGGGGTCTTGAGGATAGCCAGAAGTCTTGAAGACAACCATGGGTCTTGAAGACAACCAGGGGTCTTGAAGACAACCAAGGGTCTTGAAGACAGCCAGGGGTCTTGAAGACAGCCAGGGGTCTTGAGGACAGCCAGAGGTATTGAAGACAACCAGGGGTCTTGAAGACAACCATGAGTCTTGAAGACAACCAGGGGTCTTGAAGACAACCAGGGGTTGAAGACAACTATGGGTCTTGAAGACAACCATGGGTCTTGAAGACAACCAGGAGTCTTGAAGACAACCAGGGGTCTTGAAGACAACCAGGGGTTTTGAAGACAACCATGGGTCTTGAAGACAACCAGGGGTCTTGAAGACAACCATGGGTCTTGAAGACAACCAGGGGTTTTGAAGACAACCAGGAGTCTTGAAGACAACCATGGGTCTTGAAGACAACCAGGAGTCTTGAAGACAACCATGGGTCTTTAAGACAACCAGGGGTCTTGAAGACAACCATGGGTCTTGAAGACAACCAGAGGTCTTGAAGACAACCAGGGGTCTTGAAGACAACCAGGGGTCTTGAAGACAACCAGGAGTCTTGAAGACAACCAGGGATCTTGAAGACAACCAGAGGTCTTGAAGACAACCAGGGGTCTTGAAGACAACCAGGGATCTTGAAGACAACCAGGGGTCTTGAAGACAACCAGGAGTCTTGAAGACAACCAGGGGTCTTGAAGACAACCAGGGGTCTTGAAGACAACCAGGGGTCTTGAAGACAACTAGGGGTCTTGAAGACAACCAGAGGTCTTGAAGACAACCAGGGGTCTTGAAGACAACCAGGGATCTTGAAGACAACCAGGGGTATTGAAGACAACCAGGGGTCTTGAAGACAACCAGGGTCTTGAAGACAACCAGGGCCTTGAAGACAACCAGGGGTCTTGAAGACAACCAGGAGTCTTGAAGACAACCAGGGGTCTTGAAGACAACCAGGGGTCTTGAAGACAACCAGGGGTCTTGAAGACAACCAGGGGCCTTGAAGACAACCAGGGGTCTTGAAGACAACCAGGGGTCTTGAAGACAACCAGGGGTCTTGAAGACAACCAGGAGTCTTGAAGACAACCAGGGGTCTTGAAGACAACCAGGAGTCTTGAAGACAACCAGGGGTCTTGAAGACAACCAGGGGTCTTGAAGACTGTCAGGGGTCTTGAAGACAACCAGGAGTCTGGAAGACAACCAGGGGTCTTGAAGACAACCAGGAGTCTTGAAGACAACCAGGGGTCTTGAAGACTGTCAGGGGTCTATTGGGGTATGTATGGTGGGAGGCAGTTGAACAGTCTTGGTCCCCTGACACTGTTGTCTCTCAGTGTACTCGTGGCACCGCTACTTATCATTGTGTTAATGTTACATCTCCTGTCCAGTCTTGTGCTGTCATAGGCAGTGATTTTCGTGTGTAAGTTTGGTACTAATCTCTCCAGGATTTTCCAAGTGTATATTATCATGTATCTTTCTCGCCTGGTAAGCTGGGTTCCTAACTGTGGTTTCAGGGGTCGAGTCATAGCTCTTGGCTTCGCCTTTTCACTGGTCGCTACTGGGTCACTCTTCCTGCTCCATGAGCTTTATCATACCTCTTCTTAAAGCTATGTGTGTATCCTGCCTCCACTACATCGCTTCCCAAACTATTCCACTTACTGACTACTCTGTGACTGAAGAAATACTTCCTAACATCCCTGTGATTCATCTGTGTCTTCAACTTCCAACTGTGTCCCCTTGTTGCTGTGTCACATCTCTGGAACATCCTGTCTCTGTCCACCTTGTCAATTCCTCTCAGTATTTTATATGTTGTTATCATATCCTCCCTATATCTCCTGTCCTCCAGTGTCGTCAGGTTGATTTCCCTTTACCGCTCCTCGTAGGACATGCCTCTTAGCTCTGGGACTAGCCTTGTTGCAAATCTTTGCACTTTCTCTAATTTCTTGACATGCTTGACAGATGTGTGGGTTCCAAACTGGTGCTGCATACTCCAGTATGAGCCTGACGTACACGGTGTACGTGCAGTGTCTTGAGCGATTCCTTACTGAGGTGTCGGAATGCTGTTCTGAGGTTTGCCAGGTGCCTATATGCTGCAGCAGTTATTTGGTTGATGTGCGCTTCAGGAGATGTGCTCGGTGTTATACTCACCCCAAGATCCTTTTTCTTGAGTAAGGTTTGCAGTCTTTAGTCCCTTAGCCTGCACTCTGTTTGCGGTCTTCTTTGCCCTTCCCCAATTTTAATGACTTTGCACTTGGTGGGGTTAAACTCCAAGAGCCAGTTGGTGACCAGGTCTGCAGCCTGTCCAGATCCCTTTGTAGTTCTGCCTGAATCTCATTCGATTGAATTCTTCTCATTACCTTCACAGCGTCTGCAGTCAGAGACATTTCTGAATCTATTCCTTCCGTCATGTCATTCACATATACCAGAAAGAACACTGGTCCTAGAACTGACCCCTGTGGGACCCCGCTCGTCACATGCGCCCACTCTGACACCTTATCAGGTACAATCACACTTTGCTGCCTTCCTGTCAGATATTCTCTGATCCATTGTAGTGCCTTCCTTGTCATCCCTGCTTGGTCCTCCAGTTTTGGCACTAGTCTCTTGTGTGGAACTGTGTCAAACACCTTCTTACAGTCCATGAAAATGCAATCTACCCCCCCCCTCTCTCTCTTGTCTTACTGCTGTCACCTTGTTATATAAATCCAGTAGGTTTGTGACACAGGATTTCCCGTCCCTGAAACCGTGCTGGTTGTCGTTGATAAGCTCATTTCTTTCTAGGTGTTCCACAACTCTTCTCCTGATAATCTTCTCCATGACTTTGCATACTAAACATGTCAGTGACACTGGTCTGTAGTTTAATGCTTCGTGTCTGTCTCCTTTATTAAAAATTGGGACTACATTTTCTGTCTTCCATACCTCAGGTAGTCGCCCTGTTTCGATAGATGTGTTGTAGATTGTTGTTAGTCATTCTTGTTTTGTCGCTGGGCCTCTCCCCTTATCCATGAAGAATCATTTCTGACTCTTCGACTAATCTCCTTATTCTCCTGGGTCCTTTGTCTTCTGTATTTTTTCCATTTCTCTAGAGCACTTAGTTCTAGTCTCTCTACACCTCTGGGTGAACCAAAGGGTCGTTCTGCCCTTGGGAACGAACCTCTCCTCAGCCTTCTTGAATTTTGCTGTCGTGTGTGTGTGTGTGTATGTGTGTGTGTGTGTGTGTGTGTGTGTGTGTGTGTGTGTGTGTGTGTGTGTGTGTGTGTACACATGTGGTGGTGTCACTAGTCTGGCAACACTGTCATAACAAACCTAACACTGACAAAAACAGGAGAAGAGAATGAACAAGAGACGAAGGAAGAATAAGAAGGGACGATGGAAGAGAAATGGGTTGAGGGGAAATAGGTGGGTGGTTGCTAGGGGTTTCTCCTTAACCCCTTACCCTTCACCACTTCTCCCTCACCCCCTTCCCCTTTGATCTATTTAACACCGGAAGTGTTTAAATGTATGGAGGTGGTGGTAGGTGGTGGTTGGTGTAGGTGGTGGTTGGTGGTAGGTGGTGGTTGGTGGTAGGTGGTGGTTGGTGGTAGGTGGTGGTTGGTGGTGGTGGTGATGGTGGTAGTGGTGATTGTTGTGGTGGTGATGGTGGTAGTGATGATGGTAGTGGCTAGTTTACTGTGTACCTCATTTCCATCCTGTGGATGGTAGCAAAGGAACATACGGATATACAATAGGCCTAGAAACTAGGCCACAAAAGTGTTAACAGGAGGACATCTGGATTCATGTCTACAGTTCACTTATCTGGTATCTTATTTTCATTAATAAGATATCTTGACATGTCACATAGGTTATTATACTGTCTATCTTCATATTCCTCAATAAGTGGACAATTAAGCACATAGTGTTCAAGACAGTGACCATAAACCTGGTTACATACTTTGTATTTTGTGTGATCATCATCTGTGTGTCTGCCAGACTGCCAGAAGTACTTGTAACCAAGCCTAAGCCAGGCTACTACAACATCACACTGTCAGAAGTACTTGTAACCAAGCCTAAGCCTGGCTACTACAACATCACACTGCCAGAAGTACTTGTAACCAAGCCTAAGCCAGGCTACTACAACATCACACTGTCAGAAGTACTTGTAACCAAGCCTAAGCCAGGACTACTACAACATCACACTGTCAGAAGTACTTGTAACCAAGCCTAAGCCAGGCTACTACAAACACACTGTCAGAAGTACTTGTAACCAAGCCTAAGCCAGGCTACTACAACATCACACTGCCAGAAGTACTTGTAACCAAGCCTAAGCCAGGCTACTACAACATCACACTGTCAGAAGTACTTGTAACCAAGCCTAAGCCAGGCTACTACAACATCACACTGTCAGAAGTACTTGTAACCAAGCCTAAGCCAGGCTACTACAACATCACACTGTCAGAAGTACTTGTAACCAAGGCTAAGCCAGGCTACTACAACATCACACTGTCAGAAGTACTGTAACCAAGCCTAAGCCAGGCTACTACAACATCACACTGTCAGAAGTACTTGTAACCAAGCCTAAGCCAGCCTACTACAACATCACACTGTCAGAAGTACTTGTAACCAAGCTAAGCCTGGCTACTACAACATCACACTGTCAGAAGTACTTGTAACCAAGCCTAGCCAGGCTACTACAACATCACACTGTCAGAAGTACTTGTAACCAAGCCTAAGCCAGGCTACTACAACTTCACACTGTCAGAAGTACTTGTAACCAAGCCTAAGCCAGGCTACTACAACATCACACTGTCAGAAGTACTTGTAACCAAGCCTAAGCCAGGCTACTACAACATCACACTGTCAGAAGTACTATGTAACCAAGCCTAAGCCAGGCTACTACAACATCACACTGTCAAAGTACTGTAACCAGGCCTAAGCCAGGCTACTACAACATCACACTGTCAGAAGTACTTGTAACCAAGCCTAAGCCTGGCTGGAAATAAATGGTATAAAATACCGACACAATGGCTGTGGCATGCAAAGAGTACGTAACCTTTATTCGGCGCATGGACACACCCTCATTTACAGGCTATCTCCCCCAACCAGCGAACCAGGTTGCTAAGAGTTGATGATGGGGCCCCATCGTTCAACTAGTGACCAGGTTCTAGCCAATAAGAAGGTGGGATTGACAATCGCAGAGGTTATGTGGATACCGCTCTCCTGTCTGCCCTTGTCATTCCCATTCTAGAGCTGGTTGAAGCACGGTCTGCTATCTTGTGGCTTCTATTTCTGCCTTGCTTACCGTGGAGTGCACTATATTTATCACTGTACATAGTGTACATATTGCTGTTATAATTGGTGAAGGATAATATAAGTCTAAACTTTTTCTACTGTGTTTATTTGCTCCCATTACACCTGGGATAACAGGTCATTTGAAATCCTAGGTTGTAATAATGGCAATATAAACACAAATGCAGTATAATGTGATCCTTTATTGACTACGTTTCGCCCACACAGTGGGCTTTTTCAAGTCACAAACAGAACTACCTGGGGTGGAAGGAACGCGAGTATTTATAGTCCGGCTGAGGTCAGGTGAAGAATGCTGCATCTGATGATGTACCGAGTTGGGTTGTAGAGTCTAAAAACTTGGGTAGCTTGGAAAGGAGACTGGACAAGTTTGTGAGCAGACCTTCTACAGTGTTCTTATGTGGGATAGCGATGAAGAAGTTTCTTGGCAAGTGGTTCAGCTATGTTATAGAAGCCACTATTCTGGTTGAAGTTGTCGGATATAGAAATAAGTGATGATTCCAGGATTCTTCGGTATCTACCTCCACAACCACGACCATCAAGGACATCACCAGTAGTAGGCAGGACAAGCCTCCATCCTCTGCAGGGGTATACATAATCCCTTGTAATGACTGCAACAAGTTATACGTGGGCGAAACATCAAGGGACCTCCAAACACGTATTTCAGAACACCAATACGCAAGCAGGTCTGACGACACAAGGAATGCCTGCGTACAACACCGTAATTCACACAGCCACTTGATAAACTACAGAAACTCAAGACTTATCGCCACAGAAGACAACACCCAATACCGAAGAATCCTGGAATCATCACTTATTTCTATATCCGACAACTTCAACCAGAATAGTGGCTTCTATAACATAGCTGAACCACTTGCCAAGAAACTTCTTCATCGCTATCCCACATAAGAACACTGTAGAAGGTCTGCTCACAAACTTGTCCAGTCTCCTTTCCAAGCTACCCAAGTTTTTAGACTCTACAACCCAACTCGGTACATCATCAGATGCAGCATTCTTCACCTGACCTCAGCCGGACTATAAATACTCGCGTTCCTTCCACCCCAGGTAGTTCTGTTTGTGACTTGAAAAAGCCCACTGTGTGGGCGAAACGTAGTCAATAAAGGATCACATTATACTGCATTTGTGTTTATATTGCCTAAGCCTGGCTACTACAACACCAGTCAGTGTTTACATTGCAAGTTGCTCCATAGGCCATCACATAATCGATTACAGATTGCTTAAACTTGGTTAGGAATGGTACTCATCTGATGCCCTGTTGTAGGGATCATGATGTCATCAACAGCTTATAGCTGTTTAGGTGAGGCTGGTAGAGCATTTAAACAGCATGGGACTGAGAACTCCTCCCTGTGGTGTACCTAGGATCATTTCTTTAGACTCCCTTCTAAATCCTTGGCAGAGGACAGAGGATACTCTGACAGGTATTCTATCATCCAACTGTGTAGGCTACCACCAGAGATTTGTTAAGTTATACCATGAATTAAGGAAAGAACTTGGACTTCCTCAAGAAAGTAGACAAAGGAAACTCAATAGCAATTATGGACAAGGTGGATTATAGGGGGGAAATAAATATATTAGGAGCCGGGGAAACTAATGCGCGTGTTAAGGAAATTGCTGTAAGTGAATGAGGCTGTTGGGACTTAGGGAGAGGCAGAAGGAGACTTAGTCCAGGAAGTTGCAGGAGCTCCCTCGATTTAAGAACATAAGAACATAAGAATGTAGGAACACTGCAGAAGGCCTACTGGCCCATACGAGGCAGGTCCTTATCAAAACGACATCTACCTAAAGCTACTCAAGAAATAACTCCCGTACCCCTTGACACCAATCAAACCCAGCCCCTCCCACTCATATATTTGTCCAGTCTCTTCTTAAAGCTACCCAAGGTCCTAGCCTCTATCACCCCACTGGGAAGACTGTTCCACGCATCTACAACTCTGTTAGAAAACCAGTACTTACCTATGTCCTTTCTAAATCTAAATTTATCCAGCTTAAATCCATTATTCCTGGTTCTTACCTGGTTCGACACCCTCAGTACTTTATTAATGTCTCCCTTGTTTATGCCCGTCATCCACTTATACACTTCAATGATATCTCCCCTCATTCTACGCCTCTCCAGAGAGTGGAGATTTAAGGCTTTAAGTCTATCTTCATACGGGAGGTTCCTTACACAGTAAATCATTTTAGTCACTCATTCTCATCAGTATTTCGACTCACCCTTCAGCAGTGCTCTCTAAGTTTGTCCTAATGTGAGATGGGTGATTACCAAGCCTGGATGTTGTGGCCCAGGTATTTATGGGAGTCATTTTCTCTTTTCAAGGGGAAAGGGGTAAGCAACATTACCAGTCCTTTTCCTGGGTAGGGGAAGACCTATTTAACTCACTAACAAACTGTTCCCTCACCCGTACCGGGGTTCGATCCCTGTATGGGTAAAAACATTAGGACGTATTTCCTTTAGACACCTGCTGTCCATGGTCACCTAGCAGTAAATAGGTACCTGGATGTTAGTGGACTGGTGTGGGTGGCATACTGGGAACAAAACTGACATAATATGCAGGAAATGCTGTACATAACAAGGAACTTTCTATATAGTAGTATGTCATAGGTGTCAGCTATGGTCTGTATAAGTTGTGTCAGGTACTGGCTGACGTAGTGTTGTCAGTCAGGGACAGGTGATCGAACCTGGGGCTCTCCCTTGAGAGATAACTGCTCTACCAGTAGGCTTCTTCAGTCGAATACAGAAAGTAGGCAGGAACAGTAGAGATGTGAAGACGATGTAATCAGTCCATCACCCTTAAAGTCGTAGAATTTGAGGTTGTCAGTCCCTCGGTCTGGAGAGGTTCAGTTCCATATTAGGAACTATCTGAAAATCAAGCGACAGTTCGAGACTTTAAAAACTGTCGGAAAGGGGAGGTGCAGAGTATAGTAGTAGTGTAGTAGTAGTAGTAGTAGTAGTAGTAGTATAGTAGTAGCAATAGTAGTAGTAGTAGTGTATAGTAGTAGTAGTAGTAGATGTTATTTTCAGGGGCACTGCAACAGTGGCTTTGGACGAAAACTCCCCTTGGACAAGCTTTTCAAGTGAGAAGGGTTGGATCTGGAGGGCATGACCTCTCAGCCTCCTAAACCTACTACTAACTCTACTACTACTTACACTACTCAACCCTACTACCTCTACTCTATATATCCATTCTCTCTTAAGCTACCTACTACTACCTATACACTACTAACACTTCTACGCTATACAACTCTTACTACCTACTACTATTCTACTATATATTTATCTAGCTTCTTTTTCCTGGTATTTAACGGTCTCGCACCGCTTGATCTTCATTAGTTCCTTGTATGGAACTTAACCCTCTCACATGATACTACACCTCAAATTCTACGCCTTCAGAGAGTGGAGTTTTAAGGCTTCACATTTTCTACGTTCCTGACCTACTTTTGTACTCGACTCATCAGTATTTGCGAACTCACCCTTTTCGAGCTACTAAGTTTGCCCTAATGTGGATGTGTTCTTACCAACCCTGTGGTATTGTGTCCATATTTAGGGGAGTTCATTTTCTTTTACCAAAGAGCTAAAGGGTACTAGCACTACCAGCCTTTTCCACCCATTTACTCACTAACAACTGTTCTCACCCAGTACTTCGCCCAGTAAAAACAGCTATACGATTTCCTTAGCAGCACCTGCTGTCATTCACCTAGCATAATTAGGCTACCGAGTTAGCTTTGCATCCAGAACAAAATACATAATATGCAGGAAATACTGTACATAACAAGGAACTTTCTATATAGAGTATGTCATGGTGTCAGCTATGGTCTGTAAAGCATGTTCAGTATGCTGACGTAGTGTTGTCCAGTCAGGGCTAGGTATCGAACCTGGGGCTCTCCTTGAGAGATAACTGCTCTACCAGCAGCTATCACCCAGCTAATAGCAGCTACCAGCAGCTATCACCAGCTACTAGCAGCTACCAGCAGCTATCACCCAGCTACTAGCAGCTACCAGCAGCTATCACCAGCTACTAGTACTACCAGCATCTATTACCAGCTACTAGCAGCTACAGCAACTATCACCAGCTACTAGTAGCTACCAGCAGCTATTACCCAGCTACTAGCAGCTACCAGCAGCTATCACCCAGCTACTAGCAGCTACCAGCAGCTATCACCAGCTACTAGTAACTACCAGCATCTATTACCCAGCTACTAGCAGCTACCAGCAACTATCACCAGCTACTAGTAGCTACCAGCAGCTATTACCCAGCTACTAGCAGCTACCAGCAGCTATTACCCAGCTACTAGCAGCTACCAGCAGCTATCACCAGCTACTAGTAGCTACCAGCAGCTATTACTCAGCTACTAGGAACTACCAGCAGCTATCACCAGCTACTAGTAGCTACCAGCAGCTATTACCCAGCTACTAGCAGCTACCAGCAGCTATCACCCAGCTACTAGCAGCTACCAGCAGCTATCACCAGCTACTAGTAGCTACCAGCAGCTATTACCCAGCTACTAGCAGCTACAGCAGCTATTCATCCAGCTACTAGCAGCTACCAGCAGCTATCACCAGCTACTAGCAGCTACTAGCAGCTATACCCAGCTACTAGTAGCTACAGCAGCTATTACCCAGCTACTAGCAGCTACCAGCAGCTATCACCAGCTACTAGTAGCTACCAGCAGCTATTACCCAGCTACTAGCAGCTACCAGCAGCTATCACCAGCTACTAGTAGCTACCAGCAGCTATTACCAGCTACTAGAGCTACCAGCAGCTATTCACCCAGCTACTAGCAGCTACCAGCAGCTATCACCAGCTACTAGTAGCTACCAGCAGCTATTACTCAGCTACTAGCAGCTACCAGCAGCTATCACCAGCTACTAGTAGCTACCAGCAGCTATTACCCAGCTACTAGCAGCTACCAGCAGCTATCACCCAGTTACTAGCAGCTACCAGCAGCTATCACCAGCTACTAGTAGCTACCAGCAGCTATCACTAGCTACTAGCAGCTGCCAGCAGCTATCACCCAGCTACTAGCAGCTACCAGCAGCTATCACCCAGCTTCTAGCAGCTACCAGCAACTATCACCCAGCTACTAGTAGCTACCAGCAACTATCACCCATACTGTAGCACTAGCAACTATCACCCAGCTACTAGCAGTACCAGCACTATCACAGCTCTAGCAGCTACCAGCAACTATCACTCAGCTACTAGTTGCTACCAGCAACTATCACCCAGCTACTAGCAGCTACTAGTCAACTATCACCCAGCTACTAGCAGCTACCAGCAACTATCACCCATCTACTAGCAGCTACCAGCAGCTATTATCCATCTAATAGCAGCTACCAGCAGCTATCACCCAGCTACTAGTAGCTACCAGCAACTATCACCTAGCTACTAGCAGCTACCAGCAGCTATCATCGAGCTACTAGGAGCTACCAGCAGCTATCACCCAGCTACTAGCAGCTACCAGCAGCTATCACCAAGCTACTAGCAGCTATCACCCAGCTACTAGTAGCTACCAGCAGCCGTCACCCATCTACTAGCAGCCACCAGCAGCTATCACCCAGCTACTAGTAGCTACCAGCAACTATCACCTAGCTACTAGCAGCTACCAGCAGCTATCACCCAGCTACTAGTAGCTACCGGCAGCTATCACCCAGCTACTATCAGCTACTAGCAACTATCACCCATCTTCAAGCAGCTACCAGCAGCTATCACCCAGGTACTAGTAGCTACCAGCAACTATCACCAGCTACCAGCAGCTATCACCCAGCTACTAGCAGCTACCAGCAACTATCACCCAGCTTCTAGCAGCTACCAGCAACTATCTCCAAGCTACTAGCAGCTACGAGCAACTATCACCCAGCTACTAGCAGCTACGAGCAACTATCACCCATCTACTAGCAGCTACCAGCAGCTATCACCCAGCTACTAGTAGCTACCAGCAACTAACACCTAGTTATTATCAGCTACCAGCAGCTATCACTCAGCTACTAGCAGCTACCAGCAACTATCACCCAGCTACTAGTAGCTACTCGCAACTATCACCTAGCTACTAGCAGCTACCAGCAGCTATCACCCAGCTTCTAGCAGCTACCAGAAACTATCACCCAGCTACTAGCAGCTACCAGCAATATCACCCAGCTACTAGTCAGTTTACCAGGCAACTGTACAGTACTAGTAGCTACAGCAGCTATCACCCAGCTACTAGTAGCTACGGCAGCTATCACTAAGCTACTAGCAGCTATCACAGCTAAGTAGCTCAGCGCTATCACCACTACTAGCTAGCTACGGCAGCTACAGCAGCAATTACCCAGCTACTAGTAGCTAACGGCAGCTATCATCCAGCTACTAGTAGCTACCAGCAACTATCACCTAGATATTAGCAGCTACCAGCAGCTATTATCAATCTACTAGTAGCTACAGCAGCTATCACCTAGCTACTAGCAGCTACTAGGAGCTATCACCCAGTTACTGGGAGCTACCAGCGGCTATCACCCAGCTACTAGTAGTTACCGGCAGCTATCACCCAGCTACTAGCAGCTACCAGCAACTATCACCCATCTTCAAGCACCTACCAGCAGCTATCACCCAGCTACTAGTAGCTACCAGCAACGATCACCTAGCTACTAGCAGCTACCAGCAGCTATCATCAAGCTACTAGTAGCTACCAGCATCTATCACCTAGCTACTAGCAGCTACCAGCAGCTATCACCCAGCTACTAGTAGTTACCGGCAGCTATCACCAGCTACTAGCAGCTACCAGCAACTATCACCCATCTTCAAGCATCTACCAGCAATCACCCAGTTACTAGTAGCTACGAGCAACTATCACCCAGCTACTAGCAGCTACCAGCAACTATCACCCAGCTACTAGTAGCTACCAGCAACTATCACCCAGCTACTAGCAGCTACCAGCAACTATCACCCAGATACTAGCAGCTACGAGCAACTACCACCCAGCTACTAGCAGCTACGAGCAACTATCACCCATCTACTAGCAGCTACCAGCAGCTATCACCCAGCAACTAGTAGCTACCAGCAACAATCACCTAGCTACTAGCAGCTACCAGGAGCTATCACCCAGCTACTAGCAGCTACCAGCAGCTATCACCCAGCTACTAGTAGCTACCAGCAACTATCATTGAGCTACTATCAGCTACCAGTAACCATCAACCAGCTATTAGCAGCTACCAGGAGCTATCACCCAGCTACTAGGAGCTATCAGCAGCTATTCCAGCAGTAGTATTACCGCAGTTCACTAACATCACCGATAACTTGCATGGTACAGCTAAACTATCCACCAACTACCACCATCTACCACCAGCATCACTAACATCACAGGTTAACGTGATGGTTCACTAACTACCACCAACTACCACCATCTACCACCAGCATCACTAACATCACCGGTTAACGTGATGGTTCACTAACTACCACCAACTACCACCATCTACCACCAGCATCACTAACATCACAGGTTAACGTGATGGTTCACCAACTACCACCATCTACCACCAGCATCACTAACATCACAGGTTAACGTGATGGTTCACTAACTACCACCAACTACCACCATCTACCACCAGCATCACTAACATCACAGGTTAACGTGATGGTTCACTAACTACCACCAACTACCACCATCTACCACCAGCATCACTAACATCACCGGTTAACGTGATGGTTCACTAACTACCACCATCTACCACCAACTACCACCATCTACCACCAACTACCACCATCTACCACCAACTACCACCATCTACCACCAGCATCACTAACATCACAGGTTAACGTGATGGTACACTAACTACCACCAACTACCACGATCTACCACCAGCATCACTAACATCACCGGTTAACGTGATGGTTCACTAACTACCACCAACTACCACCATCTACCACCAGCATCACTAACATCACCGGTTAACGTGATGGTTCACTAACTACCACCATCTACAACCAACTACCACCATCTACCACCAACTACCACCATCTACCACCAACTACCACCATCTACCACCAACTACCACCCATCTACCACCAACTACCACCATCTACCACCAGCATCACTAACATCACAGGTTAACGTGATGGTTCACTAACTACCACCAACTACCACCATCTACCACCAGCATCACTAACATCACCGGTTAACGTGATGGTTCACTAACTACCACCAACTACCACCATCTACCACCAGCATCACTAACATCACCGGTTAACGTGATGGTTCACTAACTACCACCATCTACAACCAACTACCACACTATCCACCAACTACCACCATCTACCACCAACTACCACCATCTACCACCAACTACCACCATCTACCACCAACTACCACCATCTACCACCAAACTACCACCATCTACCACCAACTACCACCATCTACAATAATAATATTTAAATTTACTCTCTCTCTTTTTTTCCCTCTTGTTTTTAATGTTTCCCCGGTTTTTTAAATCCTTCCCCGCGTTTTTTCATGCTTTCCCGCGTTTTTTCATGCTTTCCCGCGTTTTTTCATGCTTTCCCGCGTTTTTTCATGCTTTCCCGCGTTTTTTCATGCTTTCCCGCGTTTTTTCATGCTTTCCCGCGTTTTTTCATGCTTTCCCCGCGTTTTTTTCATGCTTTCCCGCGTTTTTTCATGTTTTCCCTCTTTTTTTTATGTTTTCCCGCGTTTTCTTGTGTTATTGCTTTTTACATTTCCCGCGATTTTTTCCCTTATGTAGTAGATAGAATTTAAACCCAACTATAAACCAGTGTTAGTGACCCTTGAAGAATATATATATATATATATATATATATATATATATATATATATATATATATATATATATATATATATATATATATATATATATATATATAATATTCCCAAACTCTCATTCACATTTCTGCTCCCCCTCCTCCAAGGGGGGCGGGGGGGAGGCAAGAAGTTACAAGGGGTGTAATTGTACACCTCACGAGCCCCTGGGTTCAGCTCCACCGTGGACTGGTGGGTTGTTGGGGTGGGCTGTCTTCAAGACCCCTGGTTGCCTTGAAGGACCCCTGGTTGTCTTCAAGACCACTGGCTGTCTTCAAGACCTCTGGCTGTCTTCAAGACCCCTGATTGTCTTCAAGACCCCTGGTTGCCTTAAAGGACCCCTGGCTGTCTTCATTACCTCTGGCTGTCTTCAAGACCTCTGGCTGTCTTCAAGACCACTGGCTGTCTTCAAGACCACTGGCTGTCTTCAAGACCTCTGGCTGTCTTCAAGACCACTGGCTGTCTTCAAGACCTCTGGCTGTCTTCAAGACCCCTGATTGTCTTCAAGACCCCTGGTTGCCTTAAAGGACCCCTGGTTGTCTTCAAGACCTCTGGCTGTCTTCAAGACCTCTGGCTGTCTTCAAGACCCCTGATTGTCTTCAAGACCCCTGGTTGCCTTTAAGACCCTTGGTTGCCTTAAAGGACCCCTGGTTGTCTTCAAGACCCCTGGTTGTCTTCAAGACCTCTGGCTGTCTTCAAGACCCCTGGTTGCCTTAAAGGACCCTTGGTAGTCTTCAAGACCTCTGCCTGTCTTTCAAGACCCCTGGTAGTCTTCAAGACCTCTGGCTGTCTTCAAGATCCCTGGTTGTCTTCAAGACCCCTGGCTGTCTTCAAGACCACTGGTTGTCTTCAAGTCCCCTGGTTGCCTTTAAGACCCGTGGTTGTCTTCAAGACCCCTGGTTGTCTTCAAGACCCCTGGTTGTCCTCAAGACCCCTGGTTGCCTTCAAGACCTCTGCCTGTCTTTCAAGATCCCTAGTTGTCTTTAAGGCCCCCGGTTGTCTTCAAGACCCCTGGTTGTCTTTAAGACCCCAGGTTGTCTTCAAGACCCCTGGTTGTCTTTAAGACCCCTGGTTGCCTTTAAGACCCTTGGTTGTCTTCAAGACCTCTGCCTGTCTTTCAAGATCCCTAGTTGTCTTCAAGATCCCTGGTTGTCTTCAAGATCCCTGGTTGTCTTCAAAACGCATGGTTGTCTTTAAGACCCATGGTTGCTTTGAAGACCCCTGGTTGTCTTCAAGACCCCTGGTTGTCTTCAAGACCCCTGGTTGTCTTCAAGGCCCCTGGTTGCCTTTAAGACCCCTGGTTTTCTTCAAGACCCCTAGTTATCTTCAAGATCCCTGGTTGTCTTCAGGACCCCTGGTTGTCTTCAACACCCATGGTTGTCTTCAAGATCCCTGGTTGTCTTCAGGACCCCTGGCTGTCTTCAAGACCCCTGGTTGTCTTCAAGACTCCTGATTGTCTTCAAGACCCCTGGTTGTCTTCAAGACTCCTGGTTGTCTTCAAGATCCTTGGTTGTCTTCAAGATCCGTGGTGTTCTTCAAGACTCCTGGTTGTCTTCAAGATCCTTGGTTGTCTTCAAGATCCCTGGTTGTCTTGAAGACTCCTGATTGTCTTCAAGACCCCTGGTTGTCTTCAAGACTCCTGGTTGTCTTCAAGATCCCTGGTTGTCTTGAAGACCCCTGGTTGTCTTCAAGACCCCTGGTTGTCTTCAAGATCCTTGGTTGTCTTCAAGATCCCTGGTTGTCTTGAAGACTCCTGATTGTCTTCAAGACCCCTGGTTGTCTTCAAGACTCCTGGTTGTCTTCAAGATCCCTGGTTGTCTTGAAGACCCCTGGTTGTCTTCAAGACCCCTGGTTGTCTTCAAGATCCCTGGTTGTCTTCAAGAAGGAGCTGGATAGACTCACAGTACCGGACCAGCCAGGCTGTTTTTTCCTACGTTGATTTACGTGCAATCAGAAGTAACAGCCTAGGTGATCAGGTCCTGATCCACCACGAGACCTGGTCATGGATCATCCCGCGGGGTCGCTGACCCCCACAACATCCTTCAAGTAGACATTACTCGGTAATCCACTGGTTTATCTATTAACCCGAAGAGTAACTGAGGTCCTCTAGCGAGGATCTTAAGACGCCTCACTAAATTACAAGACAGTCAGGGGACAGACAGTCAGGAGACAGTCAGAGATACTACACTTCTTTCTTGTAGATACAGATCAGCAAAGTCTTTGATCTTATTCTTGCGATTAAATTTATTTCTGCGCAGAAATGCCCTCAATTCATTTACAGATTAAGAAAACCCAGGCTAAGAATATATTAATGTATATATATGCTTAAGATATACTCAAGGTATACTATCCACAGGATGGATATGAGGTACACAATAAACTAGCCACTACCATCCACAGGATGGATATGAGGTGCACAATAAACTAGCCACTACCATCCACAGGATGGATATGAGGTACACAATAAACTAGCCACTACCATCCACAGGATGGATATGAGGTACACAATAAACTAGCCACTACCATCCACAGGATGGATATGAGGTACACAATAAACTAGCCACTACCATCCACAGGATGGATATGAGGTACACAATAAACTAGCCACTACCATCCACAGGATGGATATGAGGTACACAATAAACTAGCCACTACCATCCACAGGATGGATATGAGGTACACAATAAACTAGCCACTACCATCCACAGGATGGATATGAGGTACACAATAAACTAGCCACTACCATCCACAGGATGGATATGAGGTACACAATAAACTAGCCTCTACATTAATATAGCCGATAATATACCCATGTTTAGCTCTATATAGCTGCTCATACAGCAGTGCAGGGAACATGTGCAAGGGTTGACAGCTAACTGGCACTACCAGTGCCAGATAGACTACACCAGTGCCAGCCACTGCCTGTCTATCACAGTCGTCCTCACGACTCCGGTGGAAGAAAGATGGGACTCCATCCTCCCTTTTTTAACCCCAAAAAGTCATGTTTTACCCTTTTCGCCCTTTTCTCTTCCCCCCAGGGGCGAAACGGGCAGTGCCGGTGCCATGTTTCCATCATTCGGAAATGTATATGCCACATACAGTACGATAGAAAAGGTAGAATGATGATATCAACCTGACAATGATAGGAAATTGAGAATGATGATGACAGAGAATGGTGATAGGAGGCTGAGAATGATGCTAGCAACACGCAGAATGATGACAGGAACTAGAGGATGATAAGAGCAACATGTACAATGCTATCAACCTGAAAATAGACAAGAAAAACCATTGTATCTATTACTGCACCCGCGCAACTGTCTCGTAAAGTGAGCATCAAAATAAACAAACTGTGTCAGACTTCACCGCCACCACATTTCAACATTGTTTTAAACTTAAAAGACAAATAAAAATGTATTATAATACATTATGTCTACTTAACGATATATTCTAAATCTTGTATGAAAATACAACAGTGTTGGATACATTAATCTCCCGGGATAACTATGTCTCGTAAAATGAGCATCAAAATACACAAACTGTACAAAATTCCTCAACATTGTTTTAAACTTAATAGAAAACAAGTAAAAATACATTATAATGCACTTTCTCTACTTAATGATGTATTCTAAATGATGTATGAAAATACAGCATCTTTGGATACATTAATCTCCCGGCATAATTAAGTCTTGTAAAGCGTTCATGAAAATACACAAACTGTGCCGCACTCACCACATCTCACCTTCATATAAATCACACAAAAAATACAATTATAATACATTATGTCTACTTAACGACCTACACTAAACCCTTAAAATACAACAGTATAAAACCAAACACAAATTAAACCCCAAAATAACTATGTCTGGTGAAGTAGACATCAAAATACAACAAACTGTGTGAGATTCCTCACATCTCAAAGCAGTTTCAAATTTCGCTCAAAATCTTATAAAAACACAAAAAAAACACATTAAATCTGTGTAACAATGTGTGTGAAATTTAGGTTAATAATAAACATTAACATTAATGCGTCTAGGACTCTTATTTCATAATTAATGAAGTGATTATATATGAGAAAATACTTGTGGGTCGGCCAGCCACGTTAGTTGTGCTGTCTGAAGATGAGCGATAGTGAGAGGTGAAGATGAGTGATAGTGAGAGGTGAAGATGAGTGAAAGTGAGAGGTGAAGATGAGTGAAAGTGAGAGGTGAAGATAGTGATAGTGAGAGGTGAAGATGAGGGATAGTGAGAGGTGAAGATGAGTGATAGTGAGAGGTGAAGATGAGGGATAGTGAGAGGTGAAGATGAGTGATAGTGAGAGGTGAAGATGAGTGATAGTGAGAGGTGAAGATGAGTGATAGTGAGAGGTGAAGATGAGTGATAGTGAGAGGTGAAGATGAGTGAAAGTGAGAGGTGAAGATGAGTGATAGTGAGAGGTGAAGATGAGGGTAGTGAGAGGTGAAGATGAGTGATAGTGAGAGGTGAAGATGAGTGAAAGTGAGAGGTGAAGATGAGTGATAGTGAGAGGTGAAGATGAGCGATAGTGAGAGATGAAGATGAGTGATAGTGAGAGGTGAAGATGAGTGATAGTGAGAGGTGAAGATGAGTGATAGTGAGAGGTGAAGATGAGTGATAGTGAGAGGTGAAGATGAGCGATAGTGAGAGGTGAAGATGAGTGATAGTGAGAGGTGAAGATGAGTGATAGTGAGAGGTGAAGATGAGTGATAGTGAGAGGTGAAGATGAGTGATAGTGAGAAGTGAAGATGAGTGATAGTGAGAGGTGAAGATGAGTGATAGTGAGAGGTGAAGATGAGTGATAGTGAGAGGTGAAGATGAATGATAGTGAGAGGTGAAGAATGAGTGATAGTGAGAGGTGAAGATGAGTGAAAGTGAGAGGTGAAGATGAGTGAAAGTAGAGGTGATGAGTGATAGTGAGAGGTGAAGATGAGTGATAGTGAGAGGTGAAGATGAGTGAAAGTGAGAGGTTTAAGATGAGTGATAGTGAGAGGTGAAGATGAGTGATAGTGAGAGGTGAAGATGAGTGATAGTGAGAGGTGAAGATGAGTGATAGTGAGAGGTGAGATGAGTGATAGTGAGAGGTGAAGATGAGCGATAGTGAGAGGGTGAAGATGAGTGATAGTGAGAGGTGAAGATGAGTGATAGTTGAGAGGTGAAGATGAGTGATAGTGAGAGGTGAAGATGAGCGATAGTGAGAGGGGAAGATGAGTGATAGTGAGAGGTGAAGATGAGCGATAGTGAGAGTTGAAGATGAGTGATGTGAGAGGTGAAGATGAGTGATAGTGAGAGGTGAAGATGAGTGAAAGTGAGAGGTGAAGATGAGTGAAAGTGAGTAATAATGGGAGGTGAAGCTGTGAAAGTGAGAGGTGAAGATGAGTGATAGTGAGAGGTGAAGATGAGTGATAGTGAGAGGTGAAGATAAGTGAAAGTGAGAGAGGTGAAGATGAGCGTGAGTGAAGGTGAGGGTTGTCAATAGTTTACAGTCTGGTTCTCGGTGGTAAATCTGTCAGTGATGGTTCGTGCCTTATTAACATATACTGAACGATAGTGCCAGTGGTAGTGCCAGTGGCAGTGCCAGTGGTAGTGTCAGTGATGGTTCGTGCCTTATTAACATATACTGAACGATAGTGCCAGTGGTAGTGCCAGTGGCAGTGCCAGTGGTAGTGTCAGTGATGGTTCGTGCCTTATTAACATATACTGAACGATAGTGCCAGTGGTAGTGCCAGTGGCAGTGCCAGTGGTAGTGTCAGTGGTAGTGTCAGTGATGGTTCGTGCCTTATTAACATATACTGAACGATAGTGCCAGTGGTAGTGCCAGTGGCAGTGCCAGTGGTAGTGTCAGTGGTAGTGTCAGTGATGGTTCGTGCCTTATTAACATATACTGAACGATAGTGCCAGTGGTAGTGCCAGTGGCAGTGCCAGTGGTAGTGTCAGTGGTAGTGTCAGTGATGGTTCGTGCCTTATTAACATATACTGAACGATAGTGCCAGTGGTAGTGCCAGTGGCAGTGCCAGTGGTAGTGTCAGTGGTAGTGTCAGTGGTAGTGTCAGTGGTAGTGTCAGTGGTAGTGTCAGTGGTAGTGTCAGTGATGGTTCGTGCCTTGTTACTAACATATACTGAACGATAGTGCCAGTGGTAGTGCCAGTAGTAGTGCCAGTGGTAGTGTCAGTGGTAGTGTCAGTGGTAGTGTCAGTGGTAGTATCAGTGATGGTTCGTGCCTTGTTACTAACATATACTGAACGATAGTGCCAGTGGTAGTGCCAGTAGTAGTGCCAGTGGTAGTGTCAGTGGTGTGTCAGTGGTAGTGTCAGTGGTAGTGTCAGTGATGGTTCGTGCCTTGTTACTAACATATACTGAACGATAGTGCCAGTGGTAGTGCCAGTAGTAGTGCCAGTGGTAGTGTCAGTGGTAGTGTCAGTGGTAGTGTCAGTGGTAGTGTCAGTGATGGTTCGTGCCTTGTTACTAACATATACTGAACGATAGTGCCAGTGGTAGTGCCAGTAGTAGTGCCAGTGGTAGTGCCAGTGGTAGTGTCAGTGGTAGTGTCAGTGGTAGTGTCAGTGATGGTTCGTGCCTTGTTACTAACATATACTGAACGATAGTGCCAGTGGTAGTGCCAGTAGTTAGTGCAGTGGTAGTGTCAGTGGTAGTGTCAGTGGTAGTGTCAGTGGTAGTGTCAGTGATGGGTTCGTGCCTTGTTACTAACATATACTGAACGATAGTGCCAGTGGTAGTGCCAGTAGTAGTGCCAGTGGTAGTGTCAGTGGTAGTGTCAGTGGTAGTGTCAGTGGTAGTGTCAGTGATGGTTCGTGGCTTGTTACTAACATATACTGAACGATAGTGCCAGTGGTAGTGCCAGTAGTAGTGCCAGTGGTAGTGTCAGTGGTAGTGTCAGTGGTAGTGTCAGTGGTAGTGTCAGTGATGGTTCGTGCCTTGTTACTAACATATACTGAAGGATAGTGCCAGTGGTAGTGCCAGTAGTAGTGCCAGTGGTAGTGTCAGTGGTAGTGTCAGTGGTAGTGTCAGTGGTAGTGTCAGTGATGGTTCGTGCCTTGTTACTAACATATACTGAACGATAGTGCCAGTGGTAGTGCAGTAGTAGTGCCATGGTAGTGCCAGTGGTAGTGTCAGTGGGTAGTGTCAGTGATGGTTCGTGCCTTGTTACTAACATATACTGAACGATAGTGCCGTGGTAGTGCCATGTGGTAGTGCCAGTGGTAGTGCCAGTGGTAGTTGTCAGTGGTAGTGTCAGTGGTAGTGTCAGTGATGGTTCGTGCCTTGTTACTAAACATATACGAACGATAGTGCCAGTGGTAGTGCCAGTGGTAGTGCCAGTGGTAGTGCCAGTGGTAGTGCCAGTAGTAGTGCCAGTGGTAGTGCCAGTGGTAGTGTCAGTGGTAGTGTCAGTGGTAGTGTCAGTGATGGTTCGTGCCTTGTTACTAATATATACTGAACGATAGTGCCAGTGGTAGTGCCAGTAGTAGTGCCAGTGGTAGTGCCAGTGGTAGTGTCAGTGGTAGTGTCAGTGGTGTGTCAGTGATGGTTCGTGCCTTGTTACTAATATATACTGAAACGATAGTGCAGTGGTAGTGCCAGTGGTAGTGCCAGTGGTAGTGTCAGTGGTAGTGTCAGTGATGGTTCGTGCCTTGTTACTAATATATACTGAACGATAGTGCCAGTGGTAGTGCCAGTGGTAGTGCCAGTGGTAGTGTCAGTGGTAGTGTCAGTGATGGTTCGTGCCTTGTTACTAATATATACTGAACGATAGTGCCAGTGGTAGTGCCAGTGGTAGTGCCAGTGGTAGTGTCAGTGGTAGTGTCAGTGATGGTTCGTGCCTTGTTACTAATATATACTGAACGATAGTGCCAGTGGTAGTGCCAGTGGTAGTGCAGTGGTAGTGTCAGTGGTAGTGTCAGTGATGGTTCGTGCCTTGTTACTAACATATACTGAACGATAGTGCCAGTGGTAGTGCCAGTAGTAGTGCCAGTGGTAAGTGCCCAGTGGTAGTGTCAGTGGTAGTGTCAGTGGTAGTGTCAGTGATGGTTCGTGCCTTGTTACTAATATATACTGAACGATAGTGCCAGTGGTAGTGCCAGTAGTAGTGCCAGTGGTAGTGTCAGTGGTAGTGTCAGTGGTAGTGTCAGTGGTAGTGTCAGTGATGGTTCGTGCCTTGTTACTAACATATACTGAACGATAGTGCCAGTGGTAGTGCCAGTAGTAGTGCCAGTGGTAGTGCCAGTGGTAGTGTCAGTGGTAGTGTCAGTGGTAGTGTCAGTGATGGTTCGTGCCTTGTTACTAATATATACTGAACGATAGTGCCAGTGGTAGTGCCAGTGGTAGTGCCAGTGGTAGTGTCAGTGGTAGTGTCAGTGATGGTTCGTGCCTTGTTACTAATATATACTGAACGATAGTGCCAGTGGTAGTGCCTAGTAGTAGTGCCAGTGGTAGTGCCAGTGGTAGTGTCAGTGGTTAGTGTCAGTGGTAGTGTCAGTGATGGTTCGTGCTTGTTACTAATATTATACTGAACGATAGTGCCAGTGGTAGTGCCAGTAGTAGTGCCAGTGGTAGTGCCAGTGGTAGTGTCAGTGGTAGTGTCAGTGGTAGTGTCAGTGATGGTTCGTGCCTTGTTACTAATATATACTGAACGATAGTGCCAGTGGTAGTGCCAGTAGTAGTGCCAGTGGTAGTGCCAGTGGTAGTGTCAGTGGTAGTGTCAGTGGTAGTGTCAGTGATGGTTCGTGCCTTGTTACTAATATATACTGAACGATAGTGCCAGTGGTAGTGCCAGTATAGTGCAGTGGTAGTGCCAGTGGTAGTGTCAGTGGTAGTGTCAGTGGTAGTGTCAGTGATGGTTCGTGCCTTGTTACTAATATATACTGAACGATAGTGCCAGTGGTAGTGCCAGTAGTAGTGCCAGTGGTAGTGCCAGTGGTAGTGTCAGTGGTAGTGTCAGTGGTAGTGTCAGTGATGGTTCGTGCCTTGTTACTAAATATATACTGAACGATAGTGCCAGTGGTAGTGCCAGTAGTAGTGCCAGTGGTAGTGCCAGTGGTAGTGTCAGTGGTAGTGTCAGTGGTAGTGTCAGTGATGGTTCGTGCCTTGTTACTAATATATACTGAACGATAGTGCCAGTGGTAGTGCCAGTAGTAGTGCCAGTGGTAGTGCCAGTGGTAGTGTCAGTGGTAGTGTCAGTGGTAGTGTCAGTGATGGCTCGTGCTTGTTACTAATATATACTGAACGATAGTGCCAGTGGTAGTGCCGTAGTAGTGCCAGTGGTAGTGCCAGTGGTAGTGTCAGTGGTAGTGTCAGTGGTAGTGTCAGTGATGGTTCGTGCCTTGTTACTAACATATACTGAACGATAGTGCCAGTGGTAGTGCCAGTGGTAGTGCCAGTGGTAGTGCCAGTGGTAGTGCCAGTAGTAGTGCCAGTGGTAGTGCCAGTGGTAGTGTCAGTGGTAGTGTCAGTGGTAGTGTCAGTGATGGTTCGTGCCTTGTTACTAATATTATACTGAACGATAGTGCCAGTGGTAGTGCCAGTTGGTAGTGCCAGTGGTAGTGTCAGTGGTAGTGTCAGTGATGGTTCGTGCCTTGTTACTAACATATACTGAACGATAGTGCCAGTGGTAGTGCCAGTGGTAGTGCCAGTGGTAGTGCCAGTGGTAGTGCCAGTAGTATGGCCAGTGGTAGTGCCAGTGGTAGTGTCAGTGGTAGTGTCAGTGGTAGTGTCAGTGATGGTTCGTGCCTTGTTACTAATATATACTGAACGATAGTGCCAGTGGTAGTGCCAGTAGTAGTGCCAGTGGTAGTGCCAGTTGTAGTGTCAGTGGTAGTGTCAGTGGTAGTGTCAGTGATGGTTCGTGCCTTGTTACTAATATATACTGAACGATAGTGCCAGTGGTAGTGCCAGTAGTAGTGCCAGTGGTAGTGCCAGTGGTAGTGTCAGTGGTAGTGTCAGTGGTTAGTGTCAGTGATGGTTCGTGCCTTGTTACTAATATATACTGAACGATAGTGCCAGTGGTAGTGCCAGTAGTAGTGCCAGTGGTAGTGCCAGTGGTAGTGTCAGTGGTAGTGTTAGTGGTAGTGTCAGTGATGGTTCGTGCCTTGTTACTAATATATACTGAACGATAGTGCCAGTGGTAGTGCCAGTAGTAGTGCCAGTGGTAGTGCCAGTGGTAGTGTCAGTGGTAGTGTCAGTGGTGTGTCAGTGATGGTTCGTGCTTGTTACTAATATATACTGAACGATAGTGCCGAGTGGTAGTGCCAGTAGTAGTGCCAGTGGTAGTGCCAGTGGTAGTGTCAGTGGTAGTGTCAGTGATGGTTCGTGCCTTGTTACTAACATATACTGAACGATAGTGCCAGTGGTAGGGCCAGTAGTAGTGCCAGTGGTAGTGCCAGTGGTAGTGCTAGTGGTAGTGCCAGTGGTAGTGCCAGTGGTAGTGTCAGTTGTAGTGTCAGTGATGGTTCGTGTCTTGTTACTAACATATACTGAACGATAGTGCCAGTGGTAGTGCCAGTAGTAGTGCCAGTGGTAGTGCCAGTGGTAGTGTCAGTGGTAGTGTCAGTGATGGTTCGTGTCTTGTTACTAACATATACTGAACGATAGTGCCAGTGGTAGTGCCAGTGGTAGTGTCAGTGGTCGTGTCAGTGGTAGTGCCAGTGGTAGTGTCAGTGGTAGTGTCAGTGGTAGTGCCAGTGGTAGTGCCAGTGGTAGTGTCAGTGGTAGTGTCAGTGATGGTTTGTGCCTTGTTACTAACATATACTGAACGATAGTGCCAGTGGTAGTGCCAGTGGTAGTGTCAGTGATGGTTCGTGCCTTGTTACTAACATATACTGACCGATAGTGCCAGTGGTAGTGCCAGTGGTAGTGCCAGTGGTAGTGTCAGTGGTAGTGCCAGTGGTAGTGTCAGTGGTAGTGTCAGTGGTAGTGCCAGTGGTAGTGCCAGTGGTAGTGTCAGTGGTAGTGCCAGTGGTAGTGTCAGTGGTAGTGTCAGTGGTAGTGCCAGTGGTAGTGTCAGTGGTAGTGCCAGTGGTAGTGCCAGTGGTAGTGCCAGTGGTAGTGTCAGTGGTAGTGTCAGTGGTAGTGCCAGTGGTAGTGTCAGTGATGGTTCGTGCCTTGTTACTAACATATACTGAACGATAGTGCCAGTGGTAGTGTCAGTGGTAGTGCCAGTGGTAGTGCTAGTGGTAGTGTCAGTGGTAGTGCCAGTGGTAGTGTCAGTGGTAGTGTCAGTGATGGTTCGTGCCTTGTTACTAACATATACTGAACGATAGTGCCAGTGGTAGTGCCAGTGGTAGTGCCAGTGGTAGTGTCAGTGGTAGTGTCAGTGATGGTTCGTGCCTTGTTACTAACATATACTGAACGATAGTGCCAGTGGTAGTGCCAGTGGTAGTGCCAGTGGTAGTGTCAGTGGTAGTGTCAGTGATGGTTCGTGCCTTGTTACTAACATATACTGAACGACAGTGCCAGTGATAGTGCCAGTGGTAGTGCCAGTGGTAGTGCCAGTGGTTTACCTGGAGTTTACCTGGAGAGGGTTTCGGGGTCAACGCCCCCGCGACCCGGTCTGAGACCAGGCCTCATGGTGAATCAAAGTCTGATGAACCAGGCTGTTACTTCTGGCCGCACGCAAGCTGACAAACGAACCACAGCCCGGCTGGTCAGGTACCGACTTTAAGTGCCTGTTCAGTGCCTTCTTGAAGCCAACCAGGGGTCTATTGGTAATCCCTCTCATGTATGCTGGGAGGCAAATGAACAGTCTTGGGCCCCTGACACTTATTGTGTTGTCTCTCAGTGTACTCGTGGCACTCCTGCTTTTCATCGGGGGAATGTTGCATCTCCTGCCTTGTGATTTGCTGTCATAGGGAGTGATTTTTGTGTGCAGGTTTGGTACCAATCCCTCCAGGATCTTCTAAGTGTATATTATCATGTATCTCTCTCGCCTGCGTTTCAGGGAATACAGATCAAGGACCTTCAACCGTTTCCAGTAATTTAGGTGCCTTATCGTACTTATGTGTGCCGTGAAAGTTCTTTGTACATTCTCCAGGTCTGCAATGTCGCCAGCCTTGAAGGAGGCCGTTAGTGTACAGCAGTATTCCAGCCTAGATAGCACAAGCAATTTGAAGAGAATCATCATGGGCTTGGCGTCCCTAGTTTTGAAGGTTCTCATTATCCGTCCTACCATTTTCCTAGCAGATGAGGTAGATACATTGTTGTGGTGTTTGAAGGCGAGATCCTCTGACATTATCACTCCCAGGTCCTTCACATTACTTTTCTGCTCTATTGTATGGTTAGAATTTGTGGTATACCCTGACACATTTTTAATTTCTTAAAGTTTTCCATATCTGAGTAGTTGAAATTTCTCCTCGTTGATGTTCATATTGTTTTGAGTGGCCCATTAGAAGATTTGGTTAGTGTCCACTTGGAGTCTGGCAGTGTCTTCGATGGAGGTCACTGTCATGGTGATCCCGGTGTCATCCACAAAGGAAGACACAGTGCTGTGGCTTACATCTCTGTCTATGTCAGAAATGAGGATGAGGAATACAATGAGAGCGAGTACTGTGCCTTGTGGAACAGTTTTTTCCCGTAGCTGCCTCAGACTTTACTCTGTTTGCTATTATTCTTTGTATTCTATTTGCCAGGAAGTTGAAGATCCACCTATCAACTTTTCCTGTTACTCCTTTATCACGCATTTTGTGCGCTATGACGCCATGGTCACACTTGTTGAAGGCTTTTGCAAATTCTGTGTATATTACACCTGTATTTTGTTTATCCTTTACAGCATCCAGGACCTTGTCATAGTAGTCCAGTAGCTGGGACAGACAGGAGCGACCTGTTCTAAACCCATGTTGCCCTGGGTTGTGTAACTGATGGGTTTCTAGATGGGTGGTGATCTTGCTTCTTAGGACCCTTTCAAAGATTTTTATGATATGGGATGTTAGTGCTATTGGTCTGTAGTTCTTTGTTGTTGCTTTACTGCCCCCTTTGTGGAGTGGGGCTATGTCTGTTGTTTTTAGTAACTGTGGGACGACCCCCGTGTCCATGCTCCCTCTCCATAGGATGGAAAAGGCTCGTGATAGGGGCTTCTTGCAGTTCTTGATGAACACAGAGTTCCATGAGTCTGGCCCTGGGGCAGAGTGCATGGCCATGTTATTAATTGCCTCTTCAAAACCTTGTGGACTTATAATAATATCCGAGAGTTTTGGAATGACCAGATTTTGGGTGTCGTTCATAAAGAATTCGATTGGATTGTCGACCCTTAGAGTGGGTAGTGGATCACTGAATATTGAGTTATATTGGTATCCTCACGAGCCCTCTCTTGTAATGTAACACTAGCACCCTCTGGAGCACTGTCCTCCAGGACAACACTAGCACCCTCAGCACTGTCCTCCAGGACAACACTAGCACCCTCAGCACTGTCCTCCAGGACAACACTAGCACCCTCTGGAGCACTGTCCTCCAGGACAACACTAGCACCCTCAGCACTGTCCTCCAGGACAACACTAGCACCCTCTGGAGCACTGTCCTCCAGGACAACACTAGCACCCTCAGCACTGTCCTCCAGGACAACATTAGCACCCTCAGCACTGTCCTCCAGGACAACACTAGCACCCTCAGCACTGTCCTCCAGGACAACACTAGCACCCTCAGCACTGTCCTCCCGGACAACACTAGCACCCTCAGCACTGTCCTCCAGGACAACACTAGCACCCTCAGCACTGTCCTCCAGGACAACACTAGCACCCTCAGCACTGTCCTCCAGGACAACACTAGCACGCTCAGCACTGTCCTCCAGGACAACACTAGCACCCTCTGGAGCACTGTCCTCCAGGACAACACTAGCACCCTCAGCACTGTCCTCCAGGACAACACTAGCACGCTCAGCACTGTCCTCCAGGACAACACTAGCACCCTCAGCACTGTCCTCCAGGACAACACTAGCACGCTCAGCACTGTCCTCCAGGACAACACTAGCACCCTCAGCACTGTCCTCCAGGACAACACTAGCACCCTCAGCACTGTCCTCCAGGACAACACTAGCACCCTCAGCACTGTCCTCCAGGACAACACTAGCACCCTCAGCACTGTCCTCCAGGACAACACTAGCACCCTCAGCACTGTCCTCCAGGACAACACTAGCACCCTCTGGAGCACTGTCCTCCAGGACAACACTAGCACCCTCAGCACTGTCCTCCAGGACAACACTAGCACCCTCAGCACTGTCCTCCAGGACAACACTAGCACCCTCTGGAGCACTGTCCTCCAGGACAACACTAGCACCCTCAGCACTGTCCTCCAGGACAACATTAGCACCCTCAGCACTGTCCTCCAGGACAACACTAGCACCCTCAGCACTGTCCTCCAGGACAACACTAGCACCCTCAGCACTGTCCTCCCGGACAACACTAGCACCCTCAGCACTGTCCTCCAGGACAACACTAGCACCCTCAGCACTGTCCTCCAGGACAACACTAGCACGCTCAGCACTGTCCTCCAGGACAACACTAGCACCCTCAGCACTGTCCTCCAGGACAACACTAGCACCCTCAGCACTGTCCTCCAGGACAACATTAGCACCCTTAGCACTGTCCTCCAGGACAACACTAGCACCCTCAGCACTGTCCTCCAGGACAACACTAGCACCCTCAGCACTGTCCTCCAGGACAACACTAGCACCCTCAGCACTGTCCTCCAGGACAACACTAGCACCCTCAGCACTGTCCTCCAGGACAACACTAGCACCCTCAGCACTGTCCTCCAGGACAACACTAGCACCCTCAGCACTGTCCTCCAGGACAACACTAGTACCCTCAGCACTGTCCTCCAGGACAACACTAGCACCCTCAGCACTGTCCTCCAGGACAACACTAGCACCCTCAGCACTGTCCTCCAGGACAACACTAGCACCCTCAACACTCTCCTCCAGGACAACCCTAGCACCCTCAGCACTGTCCTCCAGGAGAACCCTAGCACCTTCAGTAGCACCGTCCAAGACAGCCCCGTCCCTACCACCCATCTTTCTCTCCCAGTTGTCACACCATGCTGACATGTCTTTCAAGAAGAATGTTTTATCAGTATTCTTGTCTTTTAATATAGATTCCAATTCCTCATACAGTTGTATCTCGTTTGGGCAGACCCAAAAACATCTCTGTGAGTTTATGTCGAGTTTGGTCTCAATCCAGGCAATCCAGACCTGTCTTCGTCCCTCACTCTGTCTGCAGACTGCACAAGACTTCGTGGTGGAGGTCCTGTTACAATACTAGACAAATCTCCTAGGTAGCTAGTCTATAATTCCCCGATGTATTTAGTTTTTTTGTGACAGTTCTTCCGAGTTGGTTTAATTTCCAGCGAAAGCGTTTGAATCCGGCCGAATCCAGCGAAACTGGAAAATCCAGTCAGTAGATTATTGTACATCGATCACCTTACCAGTAGATCTGTCTATCTGTATTGTAAGTATGTGTTGTAGGTACTGTTTGAGTGTTTGATAAGGCACGTAGTGCCAGTGGTAGTGCCAGTGGTAGTGTCAGTGGTAGTGCCAGTGGTAGTGCCAGTGGTAGTGCCAGTGGTAGTGTCAGGGGAATGCCCGGGGTAGTGTCAGGGGTATGCCAGGGGTAGTGCCAGTGGTAGTGCCAGTGGTAGTGCCAGTGGTAGTGCCAGTGGTAGTGCCAGTGGTAGTGCCAGTGGTAGTGCCAGTGGTAGTGCCAGTGGTAGTGCCAGTGGTAGTGTCAGTGGTAGTGCCAGGGGTAGTGCCAGTGGTAGTGCCAGTGGTAGTGTCAGGGGAATGCCCGGGGTAGTGTCAGGGGTATGCCAGGGGTAGTGCCAGTGGTAGTGACAAGGAGAGTGCCAGGGGTAGTGGTAGTGCCATGGGTAGTGCCAGTGGTAGTGGAAGTGGTAGCGGAAAGGGTAGTGCCAGAGGTAGTAACGGGGAGTGCCAGGGGTAGTGTCAGGGGTATGAGAGGGGTAGTGCCAGTGGTAGTGACAGGGGGAGTGCCAGGGGTAGTGGTAGCGCCGGGGGTAGTGGCAGTGGCAGTGGAAGTGGTAGTACCAGTGGTAATGTCAGTGGTAGTGCCAATGGTAATGCCAGTGGTATTGCTAGTGGTAGTGTCAGTGGAAGTGCCAGCGGTAGTGCCAGTGGTAGTGCTAGTGGTAGTGTCAGTGGTAGTGCAAGTGGTAATGCCAGTGGTAGTGCTAGTGGTAGTGTCAGTGGTAGTGCCAGTGATAGTGCCAGTGGTAGTGCTAGTGGTAGCGTCAGTGGTAATGCCAGTGGTAGTGCCAGGGGTAGTGTCAGTTGTAGTGCCAAAGGTAGTGGCAGTGGTAGTGCCAGTGGTAGTACTAGTGGTAGTGCCAGTGGTCGTGCCAGGGATAGTGGTAGTGTCAGGGGTAGCGCCAGGGGTAGTGCCAGTGGTAGTGCCAGGGGTTGTACCAGGGGTAGTGCCAGGGGTAGTGACCGTGGTACTGCCAGGGGTAGTGTCAGGAGTAGTGCCAAGCGTAGAGGCAGTGGTAGTGCCAAGGTTAGTGCCAGGGGTAGTACCAGTGGTAGTGCCAGGGGTAGTATCAGTGGTAGTGCCAGGGATAGTGCCAACCCTACAATTACAGGTCCCCATGGATGGCACTCTGACCCTCTAAATTAGTTAATTAGAAGGGAGTGGTAGCACTGCCTACCTGGGGTGCCATCCCGGTACAGTGTCTGGCTCCCCAGTACAGTGTTGACTCCCCAGTACAGTGTCTGGCTCCCCAGTACAGTGTTGGCTCCCCAGTACAGTGTCTGGCTCCCCAGTACAGTGGCTCTCCAGTACAGTGTCTGGTTCCCCAGTACAGTGTCTGGTTCCCCAGTACAGTGCCTGGTTCCCAGTACAGTGTCCGGCTCCCCAGTACAGTGCATGGCTCCGCAGTACAGTGTCTGGCTCCCCAGTACAGTGCCTGGTTTCCAGTACAGTGTCTGGCTCCACATTACAATGTCTGGCTCCCCAGTGCAGTGTCTGGCTCCCCAGTACAATGTCTGGCTCTCCAGTACAGTGCCTGGCTCCCCAGTACAATGTCTGGCTCCCTAGTACAGTGCCTGGCTCCCCAGTACAGTGTCTGGCTCCCGAGTACAGTGTCTGGCTCCCCAGTACAGTGTCTGGCTCCCCAGTACAGTGTCTGGCTCCACGGTACAGTGTCTGGCTCCCCAGTACAGTGCCTGGTTCCCAGTACAGAGCCTGGCTCAACAGTACAGTGTCTGGCTCCCCAGTACAGTGCCTGGCTCAACAGTACAGTGCCTGGCTCAACAGTACAGTGTCTGGCTCCATGGTACAGTGTCTGGCTCCCCAGTACAGTGTCTGGCTCCACGGTACAGTGTCTGGCTCCCCAGTACAGTGCCTGGTTCCCAGTACAGAGCCTGACTCAACAGTACAGTGTCTGGCTCCCCAGTACAGTGCCTGGCTCAACAGTACAGTGTCTGGCTCCACGGTACAGTGTCTGGCTCCCCAGTACAGTGTCTGGCTCCACGGTACAGTGTCTGGCTCCCCAGTACAGTGCCTGGTTCCCAGTACAGAGCCTGTCTCAACAGTACAGTGTCTGGCTCCCCAGTACAGTGCCTGGCTCAACAGTACAGTGTCTGGCTCCACGGTACAGTGTCTGGCTCCCCAGTACAGTGCCTGGTTCCCAGTACAGAGCCTGGCTCAACAGTACAGTGCCTGGCTCCCCAGTACAGTGCCAAACAAACACCGACAAACACCAACAAACACCAACAAACAACAAACACCAAACAAACACCACAAACACACAAACACCAACAAAACACCAACAAACACAACAAACACAACAAACACAACAACACCAACAAACACACAACACCAACAAACACCAACAAACACCAAAAACACCAACAAACACCAACAAACACCAACAAACACCACAAACACCAACAAACACCAACAAACATCAACAAACACCAACAAACACCAAAAACACCAACAAACTCAACAAACACAACAAACACCAACAAACACCAACAAACACACAAACAAACAACACAAACAAACACAACAAACACCAACAAACATCAACAAACACCAACAAACACCAACAAACACCAACAAACATCAACAAACACCAACAAACACCAACCCAAACACCAACAAACACCAACAAACATCAACAAACACCAACAAACATCAAAAAACACCAACAAACACCAACAAACACCAACAAACACCAACAAACATCAACAAACACCAACAAACACCAACAACATCAACAACACCAACAAACACCAACAAACACCAACAAACACCAACAAACACCAACAAACACCAAACAAACATCAACAAACACCAACAAACACCAACAAACACCACAAACACCAACAAACACCAACAAACACCAACAAACATCAACAAACACCAACAAACCCAACAAACACCACAAACATCAACAAACACCAACAAACACCAACAAACATCAACAAACACCAACAACACCAACAAACACCAACAAACATCAACAAACACCAAACAAACACCAACAAACACCAACAAACACCAACAAACATCAACAAACACCAACAAACACCAACAAACACCAACAATCACGAACAAACATCAACAAACACCAAACAAAACCAACAAACATCAACAAACACCAACAAACACCAACAAACACCAAACAATCACCACAAACACCAACAAACACCAACAAACACCAACAAAACACCAACAAACATCAACAAACACCAAACAATCACCAACAAACACCAACAAACACCAACAAACACCAACAAACACCAACAAACACCAAACAATCACCAACAAACACCAACAAACACCAACAAACACCAACAAACACCAACAAACATCAACAAACACCAAACAATCACCAACAAACACCAACAAACACCAACAAACACCAACAAACACCAACAAACATCAACAAACACCAAACAATCACCAACAAACACCAACAAACACCAACAATCACCAACAAACACCAACAAACACCAACAAACACCACAAACACCAACAAACACCAACAAACATCAACAACACCAAACAATCACCAACAAACACCAACAAACACCAACAAACACCAAACAATCACCAACAAACACCAACAAACACCAACAAACATCAACAAACACCAAACAATCACCAACAAGCACGAACAAACACCAACAAACACCAACAAACACCAACAAACATCAACAAACACCAAACAATCACCAACAAACACCAAAAAAACACCAACAAAACATCAACAAACACCAAACAAACACCAACAAACACCAACAAACACCAACAAACACCAACAAACACCAACAAACATCAACAAACACCAACAAACACAACAAACACCAACAATACCAACAATCACCAACAAACACCAACAAACACCAACAAACACCATCAAACACCAACAATCACCAACAAACACCAAAAACACCAGCAATCACCAACAATCACCAACAAACACCAACAAACACCAAAAAACACCAACAATCACCAACAAACACCAACAATCACCAACAATCACCAACAAACACCAACAAACACCAACAAACACCAACAATCACCAACAAACCCAACAAACACCAACAAACACCAACAAGCACCACACAAACACCAACACCAACAAACACCAACAATCACCAACAATCACCAAAAAACACCAACAAATACAACAATCACCACACCAACAATCACCAACAAACACCAACAATCACCAACAAACACCAACAATCACCAACAATCACCAACGAACACCAACAATCACCAACAAACACCAACAAACACCAACAAACACCAACATCACCAACAAACACCAACAAAACACCAACAATCACCAACAAACACCAACAAACACCAACAATCACCAACAAACACCAACAATCACCAACAATCACCAACAAACACCAATAATCACCAACAAACACCAACAAACACCAACAAACACCAACAATCACCAACAAACACCAACAAACACCAACAATCACCAACAAACACCAACAATCACCAACAAACACCAACAAACACCAACAAACACCAACAATCACCAACAAACACCAACAATCACCAACAAACACCAACAATCACCAACAAACACCAACAAACACCAACAATCACCAACAACACCAACAAACACCAACACCAACAAACACCAACAAACACCAACACCAACAAACACCAACAATCACCAACAAAACACCAACAAACACCAACACCAACAAACACCAACAAACACCAACAAACACCGACAATCACCAGCAAACACCAACAAACACCAACACCAACAAACACCAACAAACACCAACACCAACAAACACTAACAATCACCAACAATCACCAACAAACACCAACAATCACCAACAATCACCAACAAACACCAACAATCACCAACAAACACCAACACCAACAAACACCAGTGGTGATATATATGGTGTGTCAGAGGGAGTGTTAATTCCGGGTTAAACACGTCCAACATTACTGTTACACTCTCTCTAATGAAGCTGTCAGCACTGTCAGCCATGAGAGATAGTCAGAGGTGAGACATAGTCAGAGGTGAGACATAGTCGGAGGTGAGACATAGTGGTGAGAGATAGTAAGTGGTGAGAGATCGTCAGAGGTGAGAGATAGTCAGAGGTGAGATATAGTCAGTGGTGAGAGATAGTCAGTGGTGAGAGATAGTCAGAGGTGAGAGATAGTCAGAGGTGAGAGATAGTGGTGAGAGATAGTCAGTGGTGAGACATAGTCAGAGGTGAGAGATAGTGGTGAGAGATAGTCAGTGGTGAGACATAGTCAGAGGTGAGAGATAGTCAGAGGTGAGAGATAGTGGTGAGAGATAGTCAGTGGTGAGACATAGTCAGAGGTGAGAGATAGTGGTGAGAGATAGTCAGTGGTGAGACATAGTCAGAGGTGAGAGATAGTCAGAGGTGAGAGATAGTGGTGAGAGATAGTCAGTGGTGAGACATAGTCAGAGGTGAGAGATAGTGGTGAGAGATAGTCAGTGGTGAGAGACAGTCAGAGGTGAGAGATAGTCAGAGGTGAGAGATAGTGGTGAGAGATAGTCAGTGGTGAGAGATAGTCAGAGGTGAGAGATAGTCAGAGGTGAGAGATAGTCAGAGGTGAGAGATAGTGGTGAGAGATAGTCAGTGGTGAGAGATAGTCAGAGGTGAGAGATAGTCAGAGGTGAGAGATAGTGGTGAGAGATAGTCAGTGGTGAGACATAGTCAGAGGTGAGAGATAGTGGTGAGAGATAGTAAGTGGTGAGAGATAGTCGGAGGTGAGAGATAGTCAGAGGTGAGATATAGTCAGTGGTGAGAGATAGTCAGTGGTGAGAGATAGTCAGAGTGAGAGATGTCAAGGTGAGAGATAGTGGTGAGAGATAGTAAGTGGGAGAGGGATATCGAGGTGAAGATAGTCCAGAGATGAAGAGATAGTCATGTGAGAGATAGTCAGAGGTGAGAGATAGTCATGAGTTGAGAGAAGTCAGAGGTGAGAGATAGTGGTGAAGATAGTCAGTGTGAGAGATAGTCAGAGTGAGAGATAGTCATGAGGTCAGAGATATTGTGAGAGATAGTCAGTGTGAGAGATAGTCAGAGTGAATATAGTCAGTGGGTGTAGAGATAGTGGTGAGAGATAGTCAGAGGGGGGGGGGAGGATAGATCAGTGGTGAAGGATAGTCCAGTGGTAGAGATAGTCAGAGGTGAGAATAGTCAGAGGTGAGAGTTAGTGATGAGAATTAGTCAGTGGTGAGAGACAGCCAGAGGTGAGAGAGAGTCGAGGTGAGAGACAGTCAGAAGGTGAGATAGTCATGATAGAGGAGAGTTAGCGGGGGGGAAGTTGAAGGATCAGAATGGAATAGTCAGAGTGAGAGATAGAGGTGAAGACAGTCAGAGGTGAGAGATAGTAAAGGTGAGAGATTAGTCATTAAGATAATCATAGTTGAGAGACAAGGAGAGAGGGGAAGAGGAGAGAGGAGAGAAGAGGGGAGAGATAGGAGAGAGGGGGAAGGGAGAAGAGGAGAGGAGAGAGGGAGTGAGGGAGAGAGAGGAGAGGGAGAGAGGAGGAGAGAAGGGGAAAAGGAGAGGGGAGAGAGGAGAGAGAGAGGAGAGGGGAGAGAGAGGAGAGAGGGGAAGAAGAGGGGAGAGAGAGGAGAAGAGGAGGAGAGATGGGAGAGAAGAAGAGAGGGGATATGATGAGAGAGGAGAGAGGAGAGAGAGAGGAGAGGGGAAGAGAGGGGAGAGAGAGGAGAGCGGGGAGAGAGAGGGAGAGAGAGGAAGAGGGGGAGAGAATATAGGCGGGGAGAAGAGGGAGAGAGGGGAAAGAGGAGGAGAGAGGGAAAAAGGCTGTGGTCCAGACAAGTTGAAGCCCAAGATTTCTGAGAAGATGTACAGAAGACCACTAGCAGCACCTCTAACATCGCTCTTTCCAGAAGGGGAGAAGAAGCAGGACAAAGAAGCACTGCTAGTACAGTGTAAATGCCTCTCTGTGAAAGAGGCAAAGGTAGTCCCTGTTTACAACAAGAGATCAGAGCAAGATAACTCAGCAACTACAGACCATGTCACATCTGTCAATCACTGGTAAAGAACCATGTCAACTCCTGTCAATCACTGGCAAGTACAGTTTACTACTGCCCGTCAATCACTGGTAGACCAGTGTCACTGCTGTAAATCACTGGTAAGACCATTGATCCATCCTGATCAATTCACTGGTAAGACCAGTGTCACTCCTGCAAATCAATGGTAAGACCAGTGTCACTCCTGTCTATCACTGGAAAGACCATGTCACTCCCTGTTCAATCACATGGTAGACCAGAGTCACTCCTGTCAATCCTGGTAAGCCCAGTGTCACCTCCAGTCAATCACCTGGTAAGACCAGTGTTACTGCCGTCAATCACTGTAAGACCAGTGTCACTGCTGTCATTCACTGGACAGACCATGTCACTCCTGTCAATCACTGGTAAACCAGTGTCACTCCTGTCAATCACTGTAAGACCAGTGTCACTCCAGTCAATCACGGTAAGACAGTGTCACTCCTGTCAATCACGGAAGACCAGTGTCCACTGTCCTGTCAATCACTGTTAAGACAGTGTACACTCCTGTCAATCACTGGTAACCAGGAGTGTCACTCACTCCTTTCAATCACTGGAAGAACCATTCACTGCTGGTCAATCACTGTAAGACCAGTGTCACGCTGCAATCCCTGGTAAGACCAGTGTCACGTCCTGTCAATCAATGGTAAGACCAGTGACACTGCTGTCAATCAACAGGTAAGACCAGTGGTCACTCCTGTCCAATCACTGAAAGACCAGTGTCACTGCTGTCAATCACTGTAAGAACCATTGTCACTCCTGTCAATCACTGGTAAGATTCCTTGAGACAATATTCTCAATACAAATGACAGAGTTTTTTGACTACCACTCACTACTTTGTGGGATCGTCATATGGGCTTCAGGAAAGGTTAACTCTGCTGCTTGAACTGTTGTTAAACCTCTCCACTAAGTTGGCACCAGTCACTGGATTGAATCCAAAGTCAGCTGAGTGGTACACAGGACATTGCCTGCGCTGTCGACCCGGGTGTGGCACCGAGTGTGGCACACCAGGCCTCTTAGCAAAACTTCCAAGCCATGGAATTGCAGCCTACGCTATTCTCCTCAGTGTTCCTTCATGGTAGATCTCTAAAGTAGTCCTCAATGGAACGGAATCAGCAAGGCATCCTTTGGGGCCATGTTCCACCAGGACGCGTGCTGGGACATTGTTATGAATGGTCTACTTTCAACGACCTTCTTCATACTCACCCCCAGAATCACATCATATGCAGACGACTGTACACTGACAATCACTTTACCAAGAGAAGAAATGCCAGCTGCTCTATGCTACATCAATCACCAGCTGAGAGCTAATATCAGCTTGGAAATAGATGGCAAGTAACATTTTGCACCTGAAGAAAACACAAATGATGATCGTCTCTAGCACCATATGTAATGCTGGTGCAGTAGTCAATGAATGGGAGGAATGTTGGCACCTGGAGAAGTTGTTAATCCTTGGGTAAATTGACTCCAAACTAACCATGACGAACATGTTGTAAATCTTGTACAACAAGGCAGCCAGGAAGCTTACAGCACTTCGCCGTACTCGCATCTGCTTGACAGTAGGGTTGCAAGATCCTGTACGAGGCACAATACGCTCGCACCTTGAGTATGCTCCCACTTTCTTGGGTTATGCCTGCCCTCCCTCTCATCTGCGACTGCTTTGACAGAGTAGAGAACAGAGCCAGACGTCCCCTCATCTCTCGCCTGGAACCCAACCTGGTTAGATCTGTCATTTCAGCAAGAGCTTCAACTTAGGAGGGATGTGGGTGGCCTGTAACTTGTTATGTACAAGGCCAATATTGCAAAATACCACACTTGGATCCACTTCGGAGACAGCGTGAAACAAGCTTCTATACCACAAGACGGGCAGCCAGCACAACTTCCATCTGGTTGTACACTCCTCCAGAACATCACTCATCTGAGATCAAACATACCCAGTATGGACCTCGATATGGAAACATTCGTAGGTAACAGCTCTTAAGCTTAGTCAATAAAGCGAGGGGATCCTTAACCTAACCTTTTGCAAACCCTGTTAAAAAAAAGAGGAGAAGAGGGGAGAGGGAGAGAGAAGGCGAGAGGGAAGAGAGAGAGGGGCAGATAGGTTAGAGGTGCGGGAGGACACCACACGGTCATCTATGTACGGTTTAGTTGTCATCTTGACACAAAAATACCGAACTTGTGGTGACGAGAGGATTGAAACCTACAACCACTCTTGTTCCTTTGATGGTTTAGGGGTGGTAGTGGTGAATTGGTGGAAGTGGTGGTATGTGGTGGTAGTGGTGGTGGTGTAGTGGTGGAGTAGTGGTGGGGGGTAATGGTGTAGTGGTGGTAGTGGTGGTAGCGCTGGTGGTAGTGCTGGTATGGTGGTGAGGTAGTGGTGGAAGTGGTGGTATGGTGGTAGTGCGGTGGTAGTAGTTGGTAGTGGTTAGTGGTGGATAGTAATGGTAGTGGTGGTAAGTGGTGGAAGTGCTGGTGTAGAGTGGTAGTGGTGGTGGTAGTAGGTGGAAGTGGTGGTATTGTGGTTAGTGGTGGTGAGTGGTGGTTAGTGTGGGTATGGTGGTGGTAGTGGAGTGGTATGTGGTAGTGGTGGAATTCTACAGTGGTGTATGCTGGTGGTATTCACAGAGTAAGGTGGTAGTGGTGGTATGTAGTATGGTGGTATGTGGTAGTGGTGTTGGGAGTGGATGTAGTGGGTGGTATTGTGGTGGTAGTGTTGGTATGGGTGGTAGTGGGGTGGGGGAAGGGTGTAGTAGTAGTGGGGTAAGTGTGGAAGTGCTGGTGTAGCGAGTATGCTGTATGGTGGTAGTGCTGTATGCTGGTGTAGTGGTGTAGTGTATTAGTGTGTTTAGTGTGTGGTAGTGGTGGTAGCGTGGAATGGTGGCAGTGGTGGTAGTGGTGGAGGTAAGTGGTGGTAGTAGAGGTAGTGGTGGTAGTGTGATGGTAATTGTGGTAGTGTGGTTAGTGCCTGGGTGGTAGTGGTAGTAAGTAGGGTAGTGGTGTAGGTGGTAGTGTGTAGATTGTGGGGTAGTGGTGGTGGTGGTGTGGTAGTGTGTGGTGGTGGAGGTGTGTAGTGTGTGGTGGTGGTAGTTTTAGGTGGTGGTAATGGTGGTAGTGTTGGTGGTAGTGGTGTAGTTTTTGGTATGTGGTGGTGGGGTGGTGGTAGTGTGGTAGTGGAGATAGTGGTGGTAGTAGTGTAGTGTATAGTGGTGAAGTGGTGGTGATGTGGTATGGTGGTAGTGTGTTAGTGGTGGTAGTGTGGGGGTATGGGGGATGGGGTGTAGTGTGGTATGAGGTAGTGTGTAGTGGTGGTAGTAGGTGATAGTGGGTGGTAGTGGTGTAGTGGTGGTAGTGGTAGTAGTGGGGTGATGGTGGTAGTGGTGTGTATGGAGGTATGGTTGTAGTGGTGTACTGGGAAGTGGTGGTGATGTGGTAGTGTGTAGTGGTAAAAGTAGAGGTGAAGTGGTGTGATTGGGGTAGTGGGTGGTAGTGGTGTAGTGGTGGTAGTGTTTGGTAGTGTGTAGTGGGGTGTTGGGGGTAATGGTGGTAGTGGAGGTAGTGGTGGTAGTGGTGGTAGTGGTGGTATTGGTAGGTGGATGGTGTAGTGGGTAGTAGTGGTGGTAGTGGGGTGGTGGGGTATGTGGTATGGTGGTAAGTGGAGGTAGTGGGGAGGGTGTAGTGGTAGTAGTGGTGGAAGTGGTGGTGATGGTGGTAGGGTGGTAGTGTGGTAGTGGGGTGATGGTGGTAGTGTGGTATGGAGTTATGGGTAGTGGGGTGGATAATGGTGGTAGTGGTGGTAGTGTGGGAGTGGTGGTAGTGGATTGGTAGTGGTGTGTGGGTAGTGGGTGATGGTGGTAGTGGTGTTGTGGTGTATGGGTAGGGGAGTGGTGGTGATGGTGGTATGGTGGTAGTGGTGGACTAGGGGGATGGTGTGTGGTTGGGAAGTGGTGGTAGGGTGGTAGTGGGGGATGGGGGTTGGTGGGGTGGGTTATGGGGTAAGGTGGAAGGGTGGGTGGTTTGGGGTGTGGGTGGGTGTGGGTGGGTGTAGTGTGGTAGTGGTGAAGGTGTAGTGTGGTAGTGAGGTATGTTGGTATGGTGTACTGGTGGAAGGGGGTGTTTATGGTATGGTGGTGGGTGGTTGTGGTAGTGGTGGGTATGGGGGTGTTGGTGTTGTGTGGAGTGGATTTGTGGTTGGGGGGTAGTGGTGGTGTTGGTGTTGTGGGGGTGTGGTGGTTGGGTGTGTGTGTTGGGGGTTGGGTGTATGGGGTTGGGGGGGTTGGTGGTATGGTGGGAGTGTGGTAGTGGTGGTAGTGTGGTAGTGGGTGGTACTGGTGTAGTGTGGTGATGATGTTGTGGTGGTAGTTGGGGGTGTGGGTGGTAAGGTGGTAGTGGTGGTTGGGGGGGTTTGTATTTGGTTAGTGGGGGTTTGGAGGTAGTGGTGTAATGTGGGGGTATATGTGGAAGTGGGGTGTGTTGGAGTGGGGTGGGGGGGTGGTATGGTGTTGTGGTGGTAGTGGGTATGGGTGTATGGTGTAGTGGAGTAGTGGTGGTAGTGGTGGTATGGTGGTGATGAAGGAAGTGGAGGAAGTTGTTGGTATTGGTGGTTATTGGAGGTAATCGGTAGGATTACTGGACCAACAGTCCCCGAAATGCAGTCCCACGGTCCACATATTGTCGCGAGGGCAGCAATGATGAGCTGTTCAAGGCGAAATGAAATACGGCAACACACCTTATGTCTCTCTGTTACAGTCTCTGCAGGCGGTCCATGCTGGACCAGGTCCGTTCAGTGGCTACCCAGGCGGTCCAGTCTGACCAGGATCCCGTTCAGTGGCTACCCAGGCGGCCAGCTGACAAGGTGGCGTTTCAGTGGATCAACCAGGACAGGCGGTCCAGGCCGGACCAAGTCCGTATTCATTGGTTTAGGCCAGGCGGTCCAGGCTGACCATGTTGCGGTCCAGTTTTAGCCAGGCGTCCCAGGCTGGACCAGTCCCGGTTCAGTTGGATGGAGGGGATGATGAGGGAGTAGATGGAGGGAGTTATGAGAAAGTGGAGAGAGTGGATGGAGAGAGTTGAGAGTGATGAGAGAGTGAAGCGAGAAGTAATATGGGGAGGGTAAGTGGAGGGAGTGATGAAGAGTGAGAGAGTGATGGAGAGAGTGGAGAGAGTGATGGAGAGAGTGGAGGGAGTGATGGAGAGAGTGGAGAGAGTGATGGAGAGAGTGGAGAGAGTGATGGAGAGAGTGGAGAGAGTGATGGAGAGAGTGGAGAGAGTGATGGAGAAGTGAGGAGAGTGATGAGAGAGTGGAAAAGTGATGGAAGGAGTGGAGGAGGATGGGAAGATGTATTGTATGAGAGAGGGGAGAGAGTGTGGAGGAGAGTGGAGAGAGTGATTGGAGAGAGTGGAGAAGGATGGAGTGAGTGGAGGGAGTGATGGAGAATGGAGAGAGTGATGGAGAGAGTGGGGGAGGGGTGATGGAGAGGTGGAGGAGTGAGGGAGAGAGTGGAGGAGGAGGGAGAGGGGGGGAGTGGGAGGATGAGGAAGAGGGAAAAGGGAGGGGTAAGAGAGTATGGAGGAGTGGAGAGAGTGATGGAGAGAGTGGAGGGGGGTGATGGAGAGGGGGAGGAAGATGGAGAGAGGGGGGAGGAAGTGGGAGAGAGTGGAGAGAGTGAGGGAGAGTGGAGGGAGGATGGAGAGAGTGGAGGATGATGGAGAGAGTGGAGGATGAGGAGAGAGGGAAGGTGATGGGAGGTGGAGAGAGTGAGGGAGAGAGTGGAGGATGTGGAGAGGGAGGAGGGGGGGTGAGAGGGGGATGGAGAGAGGGGGATGATGGAGAGGTGGAGAGAGTGTGGAGAGAGTGGAGGGTGGATGGGAGAGGGGGGAAGTGGGAGTGATGGAGAGAGTGGAGGTGGGGAGGAGAGAGAGTGGAGGGAGTGATGGGAGGGTGGAGAGATTGATGGAGGAGGGAGAGAGTGATGGGATGGGGGAGTGGGAGAGAGGGGTGGAGAGAGTGGAGGGAGTGTGGAGGAGAGGGAGGGAGGATTTGATGGAGGAGGGGGAGGAGTGGGGAGAGTGAGGGGGTGATGGAGAGAGTGGAGAGAGTGATGGGAGAGAGTGGGGGTGTGGGATGGAGAGATGGGGAAGGTGGAGAGAGTGATGGAGGAGTGGAGAGAGTGATGGAGAGATTGGAGTGGGAAGTGATGGGAGAGTGGGGAGGAGTGTTTGGGAGAGTGGGGAGAGTGATGGGAGAGTGGAGTGGTGGAGGAGTGGAGGAGGTGAGGAGAGAGTGGAGAGTGATGGGAGGTGGAAGAGTGATGGGAGGTGGAGAGAGTGATGGAGAGAGTGGATGGGAGTGATGGGGGGAGGGAGAGAGTGGAGGGAGTGATGGAGAGAGTGGAGGGAGTGATGGGGATGGGGGGGGGGGGGGGTTTGGGG
>NC_069471.1:22756325-22766334 GCF_026875155.1 Cherax quadricarinatus | reverse complement strand
CCTAGGGGGGGAGAGCGCCATGTTAAAAAATAAATGTACTGAATTTTTAACGCACTGGCAGTCTCCCACCAAAGTAGGAGGCCCCAAAAACGCTTAAAACCGCTTCTATACAACCCGCCTCAAATAAGCTGAAAACCCAGCCATGTCTATAAAAATAAATTTAAATCTACATAAACATATATTTAAATCTATATAAACATATATTTAAGTCTATTAAAATGTATAGGTACTCCTCAACTTACGGCCAGTGTGTTGAAAGAAGAAAGAATGTGAATACAGTGGTACCTCAAGTTTTGATCAGCTCCCAACTCAAATAATTATGTAAGTGTATTTTTGTAAGTGCTTTTGTAAGTGTATTTTTGGGGTTCTGAAATGGACTAATCTAATTTACATTATTCCTTATGGGAACAAATTTGTTCGGTATCGGCACTCGAACAGCCGTCTGGAATGAATTAATTTCGTAACACGAGGTACCACTGTATATGCTAAATAACTATTGTCTCTGAATAGGTAATTATTTATTATTTTTATTTTTTTTTATTATCACACTGGCCTATTCCCACCAAGGCAGGGTGGTCCACCAAGGCAGGGTGGCCACCAAGGCAGGGTGGTCCACCAAGGCAGGGTGGACCACCAAGGCAGGGTGGTCCACCAAGGCAGGGTGGACCCCCAAAGGCAGGGTGTGTCCACCAAGGGCAGGGGGGACCACCAAGGCGGGGTGGACCCCCCCAAAGGGCAGGGTGACCCACCAAGGTAGGGGGGGGCCGCAAAAGGCAGGTGGACCACCAAGGCAGGGTGATCCACCAAGGCAGGGTGGACCGCCAAGGTAGGGTGGCCACCAAGGCAGGGTGACCCACCAAGGTAGGGTGGCCGCAAAGGCAGGGTGGACCACCAAGGCAGGGTGATCCACCAAGGCAGGGTGGACCGCCAAGGTAGGGTGGCCACCAAGGCAGGGTGACCCACCAAGGCAGGGTGGCCCGAAAAAGAAAAACTTTCACCATCATTCACTCCATCACTGTCTTGCCAGAAGGGTGCTTTACACTACAGTTTTTAAACTGCAACATTAACACCCCTCCTTCAGAGTGCAGGCACTGTACTTCCCATCTCCAGGACTCAAGTCCGGCCTGCCGGTTTCCCTGAATCCCTTCATAAATGTTACTTTGCTCACACTCCAACAGCACGTCAAGTATTAAAAACCATTTGTCTCCATTCACTCCTATCAAACATGCTCACGCATGCCTGCTGGAAGTCCAAGCCCCTCGCACACAAAACCTCCTTTACCCCCTCCCTCCAACCTTTCCTAGGCCGACCCCTACCCCGCCTTCCTTCCACTACAGACTGATACACTCTTGAAGTCACTCTGTTTCGCTCCATTATCTCTACATGTCCGAACCACCTCAACAACCCTTCCTCAGCCCTCTGGACTGAGGAATAGGTAAATAAACCAATAATTACTGTAACTAAATACCAGTCAATAAATGAATACAAGTTAGGGACTTGTTTCCTTCATGTTGGGTAATTATCTTAAGTTTCACCTCCAGAGTACCGTATTTTATGGCTTATAAGACTTATTTTAGTTCAATGGCTCGGCATCGGACGTAAATGAGAAGCTACAGCCCACCCCACACCCCAAACTTACAGCTCCCATCACTGACCTTCAGTTTATAGGATGCAGGGTGGTTTTTGGAGACATTTTATGGGGGAAAACAAATGAGTAATAAGCCGCAAAATACAGTAATTGTTTCTGCAGCATCATAGAGTTGAAATATTTTAAGTCGAACCATCCTGAGTTGAGTAGCACTTGTATGTTGCTTATTCACATGCATAACACACATCAAGATGTGCTTAACTGAACCATCAAAACATCAGCATGATAAACACCAAAGATGCCGCATAACTTACAGCACATGCCAACGATTTCCAGTATATTCCCATTATTATGCACATTGACGGAAATGTTGTACTGGTCGGCAGCGGTGAGGGACGCCCACTGGTGAGTGACTCTGTATTCTCCCAAGTGGACGCCAGACTCCAGCTCCCCACACTCTGAAGTGTCGATACAAGCCCTGCAACAAATATATTAAGTGGTGAAAGACATAATAATAATAAAACTTTCGTTTTTCCTTTTAGGCCGCCCCGCCTCGGTGGGATACCGCATGTGTGTTGAACAAGCATATATATACACACCCGTCTGGGTTTTCTATTTTCTTTCTAGTTCTTGTTCTTGTTTATTTCCTCTTGCTCCATGGGGAAGTGGAACAGAATTCTTCCTCCGTAAGCCATGCGTGTTTTAAGAGGCGACTAAAATACCGGGAGTAAGGGGGTAGTAACCTCTTCTCCTGTATATATTACTAAATGTAAAAGGAGAAACTTTTGTTTTTCCTTTTGGGCCACCCTGCCTCGGTGGGAAACGGCTGGTGTGTTGAAAGAAAGAATAATAATAATAATACCTAGGTAGTAGGTTGGTAGACAGCAACCACCCAGGGAGTTACTGCCGTCCTGCCAAGCGAGTGTAAAACAAAAGCCTGTAATTGTTTTACATAATGGAGGGATTGCTGGTATCTTTTTTCTGTCTCATAAACATGCAAGATTTCAGGTACGTCTTGCTACTTCTACTTACACTTAGGTCACACTACACATACATGTACAAGCATATATATACACACCCCTCTGGGTTTTCTTCCATTTTCTTACTAGTTCTTGTTTATTTCCTCTTATCTCCATGGGGAAGTGGAACAGAATTCTTCCTTCATAAGCCATGCATGTCGTAAGAGGCGACTAAAATGACGGGAGCAAGGGGCTAGTAACTCCTTCTGTATACATTACTAAAGTTAAAAAGAGAAACTTTCATTTTTGGGCCGTCCTGTCTCGGTGGGATATGGACAGTGCATTCAAAGAAGTAATGTGTGTACTGTATATGCATTTTTTTAGGTCTAGCTCTATTGTTCACTTAATACATGATAGTATAAACATGTTGTCAGGCTTTTACATGCATTTGAAAGAAAAAAAAAAACTTTCACTATATAGAACCTGCTGTATAAGTGAGGTTCTACAGTAGCCTGGAACCTAACCTGCTGTGTAAGTGAGGTTCTACAGTAGCCTGGAACCTAACCTGCTGTATAAGTGAGGTTCTACAGTAGCCTGGAACCTAACCTGCTGTGTAAGTGAGGTTCTACAGTAGCCTGGAACCTAACCTGCTGTATAAGTGAGGTTCTACAGTAGCCTGGAACCTAACCTGCTGTATAAGTGAGGTTCTACAGCAGCCTGGAACCTAACCTGCTGTATAAGTGAGGTTCTACAGTAGCCTGGAACCTAACCTGCTGTATAAGTGAGGTTCTACAGTAGCCTGGAACCTAACCTGCTGTATAAGTGAGGTTCTACAGTAGCCTGGAACCTAACCTGCTGTAAAAGTGAGGTTCTACAGTAGCCTGGAACCTAACCTGATGTATAAGTGAGGTTCTGCAGTAGCCTGGAACCTAACCTGCTGTATAAGTGAGGTTCTACAGTAGCCTGGAACTTAACCTGCTGTATAAGTGAGGTTCTACAGTAGCCTGGAACCTAACCTGCTGTATAAGTGAGGCTCTACAGTAGTCTGGAACCTAACCAGCTGTATAATTGAGGCCCTACAGTAGTCTGGAACCTAACCTGCTGTATAAGTGAGGCCCTACAGTAGCCTAGAACCTAACCTGCTGTATAAGTGAGGTTCTACAGTAGCCTGGAACCTAACCTGCTGTATAAGTGAGGCCCTTCAGTAGTCTGGAACCTAACCTGCTGTATAAGTGAGGCCCTACAGTCGTCTGGAACCTAACCTGCTGTATAAGTGAGGCCCTACAGTAGCCTGGAACCTAACCTGCTGTATAACTGAGGCCCTACAGTAGCCTGGAACCTGCTGTATAAGCAAGGCCCTACAGTAGCCTGGAACCTGCTGTATAAGCAAGGCCCTACAGTAGCCTGGAACCTGCTAAGTAAGGCCCTACAGTAGCCTGGAACCTGCTGTATAAGCAAGGGCCTACAGTAGCCTGGAACCTGCTGTATAAGCAAGGGCCTACAGTAGCCTGGAACCTGCTGTATAAGCAAGGGTCTACAGTAGCCTGGAACCTGCTGTATAAGCAAGGGCCTACAGTAGCCTGGAACCTGCTGTATAAGCAAGGGCCTATAGTAGCCTGGAACCTACTGTATAAGCAAGGCCCTACAGTAGCCTGGAACCTACTGTATAAGCAAGGCCCTACAGTAGCCTGGAACCTGCTGTATAAGTAAGGCCCTACAGTAGCCTGGAACCTGCTGTATAAGCAAGGCCCTACAGTAGCCTGAAACCTGCTGTATAAGCAAGGCCCTACAGTAGCCCAGAACCTAACCTGCTGTATAAGCAAGGCCCTACAGTAGCCCAGAACCTAACCTACTGTATAAGCAAGGCCCTACAGTAGCCCAGAACCTAACCTGCTGCATAAGCAAGGCCCTACAGTAGCCCAGAACCTAACCTGCTGTATAAGCAAGGCCCTACAGTAGCTACTAACTTTAAGTAGATTTTTGCAATATTTACCAGTCATCTTACATGTTCATGGAACAAAGATCGGCAACACATTGACAGGTGCTAACAACACTCACCTCCACACCCCTCCATGACAGACAACAACACTCACAAATCATACATGGTTTGCTTGCAATCGTGTCATTACAATTTCATGAGTCACGATAACACTCACCTCCAAACCTCTCCATCATGATAGACAACACAATCATAGGCTGGTCCCAGGTCATTGTATTTCTTCTCGAGTGTGTTGAGCTGTGCAACCCTACTCTCCGCGTCCTCCTTCGTTAGCTTCTCAAATAAATTACTACTACTACTACCATTGCCGTTTGTGCTGCCGCTACTACTACTGCTGCTCTTGCTACTTTCTATGGACTGAAATGAGAGAGAGAGAGAGAGAGAGGAAATAGTAACACCTGCACAGAGCAAAAATTTGTATTTAATAAACATTATATTACTAAGACATGTGTGCAGTTTGGTATTTTTATTCAGAAATATTTTGCCTACATGGCAGGCATCTTCAGCCAAGTAAAGAGGAGTTAGGAGAAGCAGTAGGGATGCGACGAAGACACAATCTGTCCATCGCTCTTGAAAAAGTAGTTTTGAGGTGGTCAGTCCCTCACCCTTTAGAAGAGTTTTGCTCCACAGTCTGGAACACAGTCTTGGAACATTGTTCCAGACTATGGAGCAAGAACACTTCTCCAGGCTGAGGGACTGACCACCTCAAAACTACGTCTTCAAGGGTGAGGGACTGATTACATCGTCTTTACATCTCTACTGCTTCTGCTAACTCTTCAGTACTTGACTGAAGAAGCCTACTGTGTAAGCAAAACATGTCAGAATAAAGATACCCAACTGTTGTACATGTGCCTTACTTATCAACCTGTTGGTATTGTATACCCTTTTTATATTCAACATTATGTTATAGTCAGCTCTCTTAAAAGAACAAAACAAAAAGCACAATACTGTGACTGGAACAATACACACCCTGCACACAAGAATCTTACGATGATGTTTTGGTTCTACTTTGGACTTGTAAGTGGTCAAAGTCAGACTGAAACATCATCAGCTGTCTTTAAAGCTCCTCGTAAGGTGTACTTTTCAATTTGGAAAAATTTACATTTAGAATGGATATAGTAAAGCACTGGTTTGGTAACAGAGTTGTGGACGAGTGGAACAAACTTCAGAGTAGTGTCACTGTAGCTTTAAAAATAGCTTAGATAAATACACGAGTGAGTGTGGGTGGGCGTGACTTGAACCCGCTTGGCATGGACCAGTAGGCCTGCTGCAATGCTCCTTCCTTCTTATATTCTTAAGTTCTTAAACATGACTGAGAAAGAGCATCCAAAACGGCAAAGTTCATCAACAATAAAGACATTTCAATACACTATTTAATTCTGATTGTACTTTTTCTAAATACATTTACAAAGAAATATTGAAATATAGAGGAGCGTTACAGAGAGCTTGCTGCATTAAATAAGTGTAAACAGATGGGTTTGTGAAGGAAGAGGTTAACCATAGAACTGACGAAGGAAAAAAGGCGAGTGGAGCATTGAGGTATCTGTGGAGACAAAAAAAAAATATCCATGTAAGCAAAGAAGGGAATGTACAAGAGTATAGTGGTACCAACACTCTTATATGGGTGTGAAGCTTGGGTTGTAAACGTTGCAGTGAGGAGGCGGCTGGAGGCAGTGGAGATGTCCTGTCTAAGGGCAATGTGTGGTGTAAATATTATGCAGAGAATTCGTAGTGTGGAAATTAGAAGAAGGTGTGGAGTTAATAAAAGTATTAGTCAGAGGGCTGAAGAGGGGTTGTTGAGGTGGTTTGGTCATTTAGAGAGAATGGATCAGAGTAGAATGACATGGAGAACGTATAAATCTGTAGGGGAAGGAAGGCGGGGTAGGGGTTATCCCCAAAATGGTTGGAGGGAAGGGATAAAGGAGGTTTTGTGGGCGAGGGGCTTGGACTTCCACAAGCGTGCATGAGCACGTTACATAGAAGTGAATGGAGACGAATGGTTTTTAGGGACCTGACAAGCTGTTGGAATGTGAGCAGGGTAATATTTTGTGAAGAGATTCAGGGAAACCACTTAGCCTGACTTAAGTCCTGGAAATGGGAAGTACAATGCTTGCACTTTACAGGAGGGGTTTGGGATATTGGCATTTTCCAGGTACATCTAAGCTGTCATATCTGAGCGCCTCTGCAAAGACAGTGATTATGTATGAGTGATGGTGAAAGTGTTGAATGACGAAAGTTTTTTTTTTCTTTCTTTTTGGGTCACCCTGCCTTGGTGGGAAACAGCCGAAGTGTTAAAGAAAACATACAAAAAAACAAAAATAAAAGATTCCAAATGGATAAACAGGAGACAAAAGCATGTATCAGAAGAGAAGAGAAATTCATAGGAGTGGCCCTACCTGTACTTTCCGCTGAGCTTCTGCTAACAACTCTTTGTGGATCGGATCCCAATTTTTTTCTTTTCTCTCCCTAGCAACTCTCTCGCGTAATCGTTGAGGGTAAAGTGCGTATGCACTCTTCACACCAATGTGGTACTTCCCTGAAGGATTGACCCAAGATTCGGGAACCTGCAAAATATATACAATATAGTCTATCTCTTTTATACAACTAGCCCTTGACTTACAAACACATTGAGAATCTTCTGCATTATATCATTATTATATCATTATTGCATATATCATTATTATACAAAATACAGGTCCCCAACATGTTCTAAGTTGAAGACTTCCTGTATTATATTATACAAATTCAAGAGGTTCCTAATATGTTCTCAAGTCGAGGACTAACCGTATACTCAGGTCTTAATGCAAACGATAACCTCTAGATTTAAGGCACAGTACTTATAGGGGCAAGTAGCGGATTGGAATTCGGCAAGGGTGCTTTCTGATAAATAAACAGTGAAATTTCGTTTTTTGTTTTTTTTTGCCATAAATCTGCAAAAATCAATCTGATCGATTTACCTCTATGTAGCAGAATACAGCTACATTAGAAATCTAGTAAACTTGGGTTTACACTGTATACTGGTACTCCTCACTTAACAGGTGAGTTCCATTAAGAGAGAGACTGCAAGCAAACTGGTTGTTAAACCAAGGAGCAGCCCCTTACTGATATTTCAAGCATACTGTACTGGTAGTGGGTTTGTGTCAGTCATCTACAGATACTGTTTTAATGTTACCTAGCACCTTTATATTTTTAGAAAATTAAAAATAGAACTAGGCATTAAAAAACAATAAAAAAGTAAAATACACATACAGTCCACTGGTCAGAGCGCTGGTCATAAGTCTGAGTGACGTACTCGTTTACCGACGACTCAGACTTAGGACTGGCTCTCTGACCGGTATGCATACCTAAATAATGTATATTAGAGCTGATTTCCTCTACTCAGTTTATTACAATATACAGTACACTACTGTATAAACATTTAAAACTATACTAAAAATATTATAAATGGTGAAAAGGTGAAATTAAAATAATATCAGATGGTTGACACAAACCCACTACCATTATAGTATGCTCCTTATTTATTGACAAATTCGTTTGCTGTCTTGGTCTTAGGAACGCAACTCCGTCGTTAAGTGAGGAGAGGCTGTACTTAGATGTTTTTAAAAAGAGTTCTCCCACATATACAACATTACTAGAAGTACAGTGGACCCCCGGTTAACGAACTTTTTTCATTCCAGTAGTATGTTCAGGTGCCAGTACTGACCGAATTTTTTCCCATAAGGAATATTGTGAAGTAGATTAGTCCATTTCAGACCCCCAAACATACACGTACAAGCGCACTTACATAAATACACTTACATAATTGGTCGCGTTTGGAGGTGATCGTTAAGCGGGGGTCCACTGTATTCTCTCTCTCTCTTTAAATATTAATAAAGGCATGTTTAACATTAAGCGCAATATTACTCATCATCATGTCATGCAAAAGTTGTAACTCATCATCTAGTAAGCCATGGAACGGGTGGGAATTGAACCCTTAGCAAGTGGCCTGGAATTTCACAACTCCCGAAATGCTCAGGCATGCTAGTGGCTTTCTTTGTGCCGAACAATGGGTTCAATCCTGGCCAGTACCGTGGTTTGTTTGCAATCGTGTCACCTTAAGCTTGCGTCCACTAAGGCCGGATATGACGCCCTCGGTAGGCTCAACCACCGTCGATGTGTCGACGTCGCCTGCCCCCGAAGCATCAATTCTGTCTATTACTTTTACTTTATCTTCTGTTGTTACCTGTAAATATAAAAAATACAGTGTAGTATACAGGATACAGTGAATATTCTTATTTATAAATTGGCTGGTTTACACTAGGGTAGAGTTATAAAAAAAAAAAACACATTCACCATTATTTACTTCCTTGCCATCTTTCCAGAAATGAACAAACATCCCATATCAAATTATCCTCTTATGTCCAACATCCCCACCAACTCTTCAGAGTACAGGCACTGTACTTCCTACCCCTAGTACTGTAACATCCCCACCCATCCTTCAGAGTACAGGCACTGTACTTCCTACCCTAGTACTGTAACATCCCCACCCATCCTTCAGAGTACAGGCACTGTACTTCCCACCCCTAGTACTGTAACATCCCCACCAATCCTTCAGAGTACAGGCACTGTACTTCCTACCCCTAGTACTGTAACATCCCCACCCATCCTTCAGAGTACAGGCACTGTACTTCCTACCCCTAGTACTGTAACATCCCCACCCATCCTTCAGAGTACAGGCACTGTACTTCCTACCCCTAGTACTGTAACATCCCCACCCATCCTTCAGAGTACAGGCACTGTACTTCCTACCCCTAGTACTGTAACATCCTCACCCATCCTTCAGAGTACAGGCACTGTACTTCCTACCCCTAGTACTGTAACATCCTCACCCATCCTTCAGAGTACATGTATGCATGTATGATGTGTGAATCTCATGCAGAGACTCCATAGCTTGGAGATTAAAAGGTAGTGTGGGGTTACTAAAAGTATTATCCAGAGGTCTGAGGAGGGGTTGTTGAGGTGGTTTGGATCAAAATGGAATGACTTAGTGTGTGTACAAATCTGCAGTGGGAGCAAGTCGAGGTAGGGGTCATCCTAGGAAGGAGGGGGTAAAGGAGGTTTAGTTTCTGAGGGGCTTAAACATCCAGCAAGCATGCATGTTTTAGATATTAGTGTACAGTGCAGGTTTCCCTAGTCTGCACGATACCTGAAGGATGTTTCCAGGTGTCAATGTTTCCATGGCCAGGTCCTGGACCATGCTTTCTAGTAAATTAAGGCCTAATCAACCAGGCTGTTAATGATGGCCACACAGTCCATGCATGAACCACAGCCCAACTGATCAGGAACTGACATAAAGACTAACAGGTTCCCTCTTGAAGACAGCTAGGATGTGTTGGTACATGTAGTCCCTGTTCACAAAAAGAAGAGCAGAGCAGAAATCAGCAACTACAGACCAGTGTAACTTCTGTCAATCACTGGTAAGAT
>NC_069471.1:22646325-22751325 GCF_026875155.1 Cherax quadricarinatus | reverse complement strand
CCTGCACCTGCTGCTCCTTTTCACCCAGAGGTAAGCAGGTACCTGGGTGTTAGTCACCTGTTGTGGGGTCATCTTGGGGTATAAGACTAAAAGACCCCAGTGGAAGACAAACGAGTCTCTGATCTCACACAGACTCTATTGGGGTTAACCTGGATGGCTAACCCAGTCTCTGATCATACACGAGTTCACTGGATTACCCTGGGTAATTAACCCAATAAAGTCTCCAATCATACACGACTTTATTGGGTTTAACCTGGGTTGCGAACCCAATAACTTCTCCGATCATACACAACTTTATTGGCGTTAACTTGGGTTACGAACCCAATAAATTCTCCAATCATACACGACTTTATTGGGGTTAACCTGGGTTACGAACCCAATAAATTCTCAGATCATACACAACTTTATTGGGGTTAACCTGGGTTATGAACCCAATAAATTCTCTGATCGTACACAACTTTATTAGGATTAACCTGGGTGGCTAATCCTCGTGATTAAAAATCTGAAAACAAACAAAAAAAAAAATATCTTTGGGTAATTAAGAATGTTCGAAAAATATAAAAAATGACCTATCACATTCGAAAGACTCTACCGTACAAGAATACACAAAATTATACGTAATCATACAGGTGAATGCACTTTGGAGAGGAACTGTATGACAGTCTGGGACAAGCCTGACTGACAGCCATCAGCAGCCAGGTAACACTGGGACTGACATGACTGACAGCCATCAGCAAGCTGGGGTTCCTGACAGCCCAGACTGTCAGCCACCAACAACCAGCACTCCCTGACAGACCAGACTGTCAGAAACCAATAACCAGGCCTCCCTGACAGACCAGACTGTCAGAAACCAATAACCAGGCCTCCCTGACAGACCAGACTGTCAGCAAACAACAATCACTCCTCCCTGACAGAGACCAGACTGTCAGCCACCAACAACCAGGCCTTACTCAAGAAATCGTAATGACACGATTGCAAATAACCCATAACCCTGGCCGGGATTGAACCCGCGGTCATAGAGTCTCAAAACTCCAGCCCGTCGCGTTAGCCACTAGACCAGCTAGCCACAATAAGATTCATCCAACTAGGTATATTTCTACACCATAGGAAAGTTAGCACAGGCACCTCTGTGACCACAAATGCTACCTGGCTAGCTGGTCTAGTGGCTAACGAGACGAGCTGGAGTTTTGAGACTCTATGACCGCGGGTTCAATCCCGGCCGGGGGTATGATTTAACCAGGCCTTCCTGACACAGACCAGACTGACAGCCACCAACATCCAGGCCTTCCTGACACAGACCAGACTGACAGCCACCAACATCCAGGCCTTCCTGACACAGACCCGACTGACAGCCACCAACATCCAGGCCTTCCTGACACAGACCAGACTGACAGCCACCAACATCCAGGCCTTCCTGACACAGATCAGACTGACAGCCACCAACATCCAGGCCTTCCTGACACAGACCAGACTGACAGCCACCAACATCCAGGCCTTCCTGACACAGACCCGACTGACAGCCACCAACATCCAGGCCTTCCTGACACAGACCAGACTGACAGCCACCAACATCCAGGCCTTCCTGACACAGATCAGACTGACAGCCACCAACATCCAGGCCTTCCTGACACAGACCAGACTGACAGCCACCAACATCCAGGCCTTCCTGACACAGACCAGACTGACAGCCACCAACATCCAGGCCTTCCTGACACAGACCAGACTGACAGCCACCAACATCCAGGCCTTCCTGACACAGACCAGACTGACAGCCACCAACATCCAGGCCTTCCTGACACAGACCAGACTGTCAGCCACCAAGAACCAGGCCTTCCTGACACAGACCAGACTGACAGCCACCAACATCCAGGCCTTCCTGACACAGACCAGACTGTCAGCCACCAAGAACCAGGCCTTCCTGACACAGACCAGACTGACAGCCACCAACAACCAGGCCTTCCTGACACAGACCAGACAGTCAGCCACCAAGAACCAGGCCTTCCTGACACAGACCAGACTGACAGCCACCAACATCCAGGCCTTCCTGACACAGACCAGACTGTCAGCCACCAAGAACCAGGCCTTCCTGACACAGACCAGACTGACAGCCACCAACATCCAGGCCTTCCTGACACAGACCAGACTGTTAGCCACCAAGAACCAGGCCTTCCTGACACAGACCAGACTGACAGCCACCAACATCCAGGCCTTCCTGACACAGACCAGACTGTCAGCCACCAAGAACCAGGCCTTCCTGACACAGACCAGACTGACAGCCACCAACAACCAGAGGTCCCTGACACAGACCAGACTGTCAGCCAACAACAACCAGAACTTCCTGACACAGACCAGACTGTCAGCCAACAACAACCAGAACTTCCTGACACAGACCAGACTGTCAGCCACCAACAACCAAGACTTCCTGACACAGACCAGACTGTCAGCCACCAACACCCAGACCTCCCTGACACAGACCAGACTGTCAGCCACCAACAACCAGAGGTCCCTGACACAGACCAGACTGTCAGCCACCAACAACCAGAACTTCCTGACACAGACCAGACTGTCAGCCACCAACAACCAGGACTTCCTGACACAGACCAGACTGTCAGCCACCAACACCCAGACCTCCCTGACACACACTGTCAGCCACCAACACCCAGACCTCCCTGACACACACTGTCAGCCACCAACAACCAGACCTCCCTGACACACACTGTCAGCCACCAACAACCAGACCTCCCTGACACACACTGTCAGCCACCAACACCCAGACCTCCCTGACACACACTGTCAGCCACCAACACCCAGACCTCGCTGACACACACTGTCAGCCACTGTTGCAACCCCTGAATGGGTTACAATGATTATTATGTATATATAATGTATATTATCTTTTCATATAATTTTATATTGCTTATATTTGCGATAATAGCTAAATCGTAAATGTATGACTTTATATTATTATTTGACTGTTATATTGTTATTTAGCTTATGTTGTTAGGATGTATATAAAATGTGCTCAGTTAGGCTTGATTGTCAAACTACTGTAATTATCGCTTGTCGCTCGTTATACTGCCGGCTTCTGAGCTGCAGTTGTCCACGTAGCTATCACGTGATCGACGGGGGGGTGTCCTCACCTCTCGTGAAGTAGTCAGTCTGCTGGAGACTCGCTTGCTGGTTGGACAGATTGTCTGTCTCATTATTCTTGTTAGTTCTGTAGAACTTTGTTCACAGAACATTGTATAGACTTAGTGATTTTCGACGTTGTACTGAGGTTGTGTGTCACATTGACACTCTGAACATCTCAGGTCCCGAGCTATAGCTTCTGACCTAATTTTGTACTGGTTCCTGTGTATTGTCACAGTCACAGTTTTCCTATGCTGAACGTAGATTCAGTATTATGGGAGTTTTGTAACTTTTGTGGAGGATCTGCAGATGGTCCCTACTTAGTGTCGTTATATTATTTCCCAGTTCCTGATTCTGTGTCGCAGTCGCTTGATATTGCATTGCTATTGGGCTTAGCATTCTTTGTTGTTCAAGCAGACTGTTCGGGTTGCCAGTCGGTCAAGAAGTTAGTTTATTTGAGGACTTTGTCAGTCACTTGTTTAAGTCTTATTCGAGTCTTGAGACATAGCTAACTACTTAAGAGCACTTACACGCATACACACACTTGTACATATTTGTAATATCTTATTAAATGTTAATGTACCTGACGGTACTTAAGAATTATAAATGTGATATGTGCTTTCAGCACAATAATATTGAACTCGAGAGATTGATTTTATTTTGATTGCTGTAATTAATTTACTTTGATAATATACCTCTAGACAACTTATAGACTTAATAAATTTATTAAATTTTAATTTCTCTAGTTAGTAGCCTACCAGTTGTAATCCTAAAGAACTATTGAACCATACTGAATTCAATGGATAATTGGACAAGGATACTGACTACTTGTTACGAAAACCCAGTAACAGGCTGGATGCTAGAAGGGCAGTCCTTTCTAGTATTCACTGGAGATCTCTAAGCTTTTAGAATCGCGTTTTTTGTAACAAATGGGGGCCTGTCCGGGAGGCTCTTGATCCAGGGTGTTGGAGAAATTGTCCAATTTGAAATACTAGTAACTCTATGATCAAACACTTTGAGTACTTTCCTAATCTGAAGACTTTGAGTTTAGTCTTGTACAACATACCAGGTGGATGTATGTACCTGACTGAGTCTCTTGATCCAAGGAGATGGAAATACTGTTTATGAGCTCTAGCTCTAAGACAACCAACACTAAAATTCCTATTAGGATTATAGTTTCCCATAATCACTCTCTCGTAGTACAATTATTTTCGTGATGTATGCTAAAGTGAAACAATTAATTGATACTCTGACTTTGTCTGAGTTAAGTACATTAAAACTTCAGACGTGTTGGCAAGTAGCCAAATATCTCGGTGTGACGTATAACAGGAATTACACAGCAGAAACTGTCAGAGCGTTAATTAAGGATATATTGTTTCCTGCTCATACAGAGATGTCTGATTATGATTCAGATTCTGAAAGCCTAGTGTCACAATTAGGAAGTATGGCTCTATTTGAAGTTGAAGAAAGAGCAACTAGAGCAGAAGTGAGCCTAGTGTCTGAGCCTAGTGTAGCTCAGTTCTCGCTCGCTCCTTCCTTCACTGACACTATAGTACAGAGTATAGCTGTTAGCATGACACAGCCTAATACTAATACAGTGTATAGTACACCTGTATTTACTTATCCTAGACCAGATCTAGACACTCTAGAGACGGCTGGACCAAGTGTCCGACCTAAGGACCGTCCAGACCATGTTAATTTCCCTACTCCTCCATTACCCACTGGTCCTATCTCTCAGGAACAGTTTGAGAGGTTGGAACGCCTCATTATGTTGCAGACTGCACAAATAGAGGCACAGAGGAAATTGAACGAAGAAGATTTCCAGAGAGAAAATGTTCGTCGTTAAGACAAAAATGAAATCCAGGACACTTTTAAATGTCAAAAAATATCCAGGGGGTTCCAAGTTTTTTAAGTGACTTAGCCTATTTTGATGTTTTTGAAAAACCAGGCCGGCAAAGAACTGGGCCACAAAAGCACTGGGCAACTTGCTTCATACGCGACGGAAAAGCCAAAACCTGTACGCAGCTTTGCCTTTTGCAAATCATATTATACCTGTCAAACAACTTTTCTAAGACTATAACTGTTCCCCTTAAGTTATCCCCAAAGGAGCATTTTTAATTTCCGAGACAAGAAAAAACTTGTGTAGAATGGCCTGAGAAAAAATTTTTTTTGAAGGGGGGTGTGAGCTGCTAAGTAACAACTATACAGCCTTGTTCTTTTGTTCTACAGGGAAGAATTAAAAACTGTATGTCGCTGACTACAAAATATCGATGATCAACTCCCTCAGAAATTCTGGAAACTGCAGCATTGCAACAATTACAAATTCTCACAACTTTCGATTAAAACACAGAGAAAAAAGGTAACAAAGTTTGTTAGAAGTTGGAAACCCTAAATCAGCTGCTCATTGCCGGCCTGATGTCCGCACTGTAATTTTCCGTCCCTTTACGGGAAAAACCACAATCCTATCTTCCTGTGGCGACAAAAAAGGGGTTATCGAGAAGAAGAAAGTTAAATGTCCTTTTGTAACAGAAAAGGAAACAGGAGTATTGCTATAAGTTAAAAGAGATACCGAGAAACGTGGGCGGCTGGCGCCCCCCTAAAGTCTACCCTTTTCCCCGTAAACAAAGACACCAAAAGCTACAACCTCATCTACTTTTTTTAGATAAGTTCTCGGAAGTGATAGCCAAAAAAGGGGGTTTATCTGCGAAAATTTTTTCACAGAGCCTTACTTTTCAAAGGATAAGGGTTGACGAATCACATCTAACTGAAAATTTCTTTCGAGACATCAGTTATCTCACGTTTTTAAGAGAAGAGAATGCCCATAACTAGATCCTATTGCAGTAGGTATTGTTAGAACCCTATGGAGGGGCTGTTTTAAAAGTGCCTCTGCACAAATTTTATATTGAAACAACTATTATACTGGTTATATTTCTGGGTATATCCAGGGGTCCCTTTTCCCATCAGGTAAAGGGATTTTTAAAGGGGAACTTACCTTCATGTGGTATTGTAAAGAACCACTTGTGTTGATAAAACACTGATGAAAATTTGCCTTGAAGCTTGAAAGAGAAACCATTTTTTTTCCTCTCCGGGAAAAATATTTGAGCTATGTCAAAGATTCAAAAACCCACCTTTGCCCTTTGAGTTAGGGATGAAAAAGTTTTGGGGGTTGAATATGTTGTTTAGGACCTCTGCGCCCGGGTCATTAACACGACTCCCCCCGGTTCTCAACCTAGTCAGGACACAACTGACGTTAAATTCTACTCTGATTTTTAAATCAAGGACTTTTGTTATCAGTCTTTGGAAAACGAGAGATATAGCATTTTCTGAGAGTGAAGCAAAGGATCTCGAAAATTTGTTAATTTAGAACGGTACTGATGGAAAAAAAATACATGAAGTTTCAGTGATATTTTTCCCAAACAGCAAGTCTCGTTTTTACCAGAAAATTTCGGAACAAGCCTTTGTTTTTGCTACAATAGTCCCAAGAGGACTTTTGGGTTTAAAGAAGACACTCGGAAAAACGGGCAAAACTTTTTACTTGGCCAAAGATGAAGGAAACGTACTGATTGTGCGGGCCCCCCCCCCTCCCATGGCCCACCAAAAAAAAAAGGAAAAAAAAAAAAAAAAAAAAAATTTTCCGTGCTGGTGAACCATTCTCACGTTTTTTTGTTTTGTTTTGGCCTTTCCAAAAACCCCCAAAACTGGAAACCAATACTTATTTACTATTAGGGAAGTGACCAGCATCCCAAAAGCTATTTTCCTTTAGAAAAAAATGCCGTGTATTTAAGCGCTGATAAAAATTTTTCTCCCAGGTTGGATTGCCCGAAGATAAAATCAGATCAGCAAATTTCCTTCTAAATTTTTTCGAACCCCATCCCACCAAAATAAATCTTATTTCAACCGTTATCATCCACAGTCCAAGGTCTCTAGAGGGATTTCATCAGACATAAAGTCCATAAAGGAAGTTTTTTAAACATTTTTCTAGAGACTGGGATGAGGTAACCTTTCTTTGTTCCAAGAGAGAAAGTAAAAGAAATCCAGATTTACCCGTTTGAATTAATTCGGACCCCAAAAGTGGTGGTCCTCTTGCAGTGTTAAAAGACTTTGGACAGAAAATCAAATCCATCTTTGGACTTACCTTCTTTAATGCAGCAAATTTGAAAGCCGCTGGACTAGCTTCGAAAACCTAGTTTCAGCCCAAAGCAGAATGAAGAAATTATGCCAAGCGTCTGTCCTCTTTCTTTAAAGCGGAGATAAGGGAGGCTCGAATTAGTACCAGGTCATGCCAAAACCGGGGTTTGATGGTCCCCTGGAAAGTAGTAAAAAGCTTAGGAATAAATTTTTTGGTAGTACGCCGGGGAAAAAAAAATCAAACAGGTCCAGTTAACCACTTAAGACATACTACGCTAGTCCTCACCTACTATTCATTTTTTCCTGGCAGAGGAAAAAACGTCAGCTACCTCCACCCTTAGAGGTATAGAGGTGCTTTTAGAAAATTCGGACTCACACTACTAACGTTTTTTTTAAACCCTTGGAAATTTTGATAAAGCTGGTATTTTAAAAACATGATTTTGCTTTTTCCCTGAATTGTTCGGTAAATTTTCCTAAACTTGACTCGGGTTACATGACGTTATTACCGGGAGAAACCCCTTAACAACACCAAAGGTACCAAAAAAGTTTAACCCTTGGGGAAAGGGTTGTTTTTTGTTATCTCCGGCTTATGAACCAGAAAATTTCCGGGGGCATCCCCCCTGATTTATCCCAAAACCTGAGGGTAGTTTCGGAGTGCACTGATTTCAGGAAAGTAACCTGCCCCTTCTGTTTATTCCCTACCCGCATGACGACCTTTATTGCCGGTGTCAGGGCCCATTTGCACCGTTTAGATCTCTTACGGGGCTTTTACAAGTCCCGTTTACTGAACGTGCTCAAAAAACGCTTTTACTGTTCAGATGGATTGTTTAACTACCTCGCACCCCTGGGCCCCTATGAACGGGGCTTCTTCTTCCAACGAAAATAAACATTGCCCCACAACTTAAAAGGAAGAAGCTCCCTGACGACTTATGGTTTAGGGAAAAAAATTGGGGAACGCACTTACGCTCCAGAGCATTGTTAGAGCTGGCCCTACAACTTCACTGTAAAATTGCAAATTATTTTGGGTAAAGCCGATACCTATCTATTTTTGAAATCGCCAAGTGAGGTTTCCTTTTTGGCAAAAGGTTTTTTGCAATTTCTGTTTTCCAAATCCAAGGATGGGAAAGGGGAAAAGGGTTCCTGGTATGCAGTTTTCGCCAGGTTCTGCCAAACTTTTCTCGTTTGCAGCTCCTCTTACGGGCTTACTAGTGCAAAGTTCTTTCACCGGGGAAGAATTGTTCAACTCTTCCCAAAATTTTAAAACGTTTGCTACCCTCTGCCCGGTTGAAAAGTCCAATTTCAACCCCCTTCTTTTTACTATGTGCGGTTGTTAGAGTGGTGCGTGCCCCAACATCAACACCCCTGATATTCCCTCCATATGTTACTATTCTTTAAGCTAAAATACACCAGAAAAATTTTGCTTAGCTCATGTGGTGCCTTTTTAAAAAATTTTAAGAGTATTTGGGCTTTTCCCCATTTAAAATTCAAATTTTAATCCCCCAAATACCTTTGTTACTTGAATTAATTCAAAAAAGTAATTAATCCCTCCACCCTAAACTATATTATCTGTCATGTCAAATTTATTTATTTATGTATTCACGATTTTTGTTGAGGGGAATAAGCTGGTGTTTTATGGGGAGTTCGGCGGGGGATGTACGCGGACGCAACACTGTCCTGCGCAGACCCCCCCCCAACACACCTTTAAACTGTTTCCCTACCAGATGTTCATACTTCTGCATTCCACCCCCTAATTTTAAAATGGAAGCAGTCTCCTCTCTAGACGAGCCCAACGTGCCCTCCTTGTCAGGGTACCGTCCTACATGATGACAAACCACAAGAAGAATCGTTTTGGGTACGCCCTAGAAAGGGGCATACCTAGTGACGGATTTTGAAATTTTAGAAGGCTTGGGACAAGAGTCGGATTAATTTTTATTTATAAGATAACCAGAAATAATTAAAAACATTCATGCAACTCCTAGTCGACCCTCTGTTTTGGGGGGGGTGTTTCCAAACCCCTGAATGGGTTTTTTCAAGATTATTTTGAAAATAAATTATATTATTTTTCTAAATTTTATATTCTTATATTGCGATAATACTAAATCGTAAATTATGACTTTTATTATTATTTGACGTTATATTTTTTATTTTGCTTATTTGTTAGTGTTAAAATTTTTCTCATTTTGGCTTGATTGTCAAACACTGTAATTTTTCGCTTGTCGCTGTTATCGCCGGCTTCTGGGGCAGTTGTCCCCTAGCTATCACGTTGATCGACGGGGGGTGCCCACCCCCTCGGAAAATAGTCTTTTTGCTGGGAAATCGCTTGCGGTTGAAGATTGTCTGTCTCAATTTTTCTTGTTAGTTCTGTAGAAATTTTTCACAGAACATTGTATAACTTTTGATTTTCGAGTTGTACGAGGTTGTTGTCACATTTCACCTGAAAAATCTCAGGCCCCCGCTTAGCTTTTGACCCAATTTTTTTACTGGTTCCCTTTATTTCACAGTCACAGTTTCCTAGCAAAAGAAAATTCTATTTTGGGGGTTTTTTTTAACTTTTGTGGGGGATTTCAGATGGGGCCCCACTTTTGTCGTTTATTATTTCCCAGTTTCCCGATTTTGTTCCAGTCGCTTTATATGCATTGCTATTGGGCTTTGATTCTTTGTTGTTCAAGCAAAATGTTCGGGGTTTCCAGTCGTCAAAAATTAGTTATTTTAGGGCTTTGTCAGTCCCCTTTTTTTAAATCTTTTCGAGTCTTGGAAAATAGCTAACTACTTTAAAAGACTTTCACCCTACACACCTTGCTATTTGTAATACTTATTAAAAAGTTAATGTACTGCGGTACTTTAAGAAAAATAAATGTGATTTGCTTTCAGCACAATAATATTAACTCGAGAGATTGTTTTTTTTTATTGTGTAATTAATTTACTTTGATAAAACCCTTTAAAAACTTATAGACTTTTAAAAAATTTATTAAAATTTTAATTTCTCAGTTGTAGCCCCCCAGTTTAAACCTAAAGAATATTGAACCCTACTGAATTCAATGGTAATGGCAAGGAACTGACTACTTGTTACGAAAACCCCCTAACACTGGTCTTAAAGGGAGCCTTTTTAGTATTTTACTGGAGTCTCTAAGCTTTTAGAATCGCGTTTTTTTTTAACAGCCCCCAACACCCAAACCCCCCGACACACACTGTGCCACCAACACCCAACCTCGGGACACACACTGTCAGCCACCAAACCCCAACCCCCTGAAAAAACTGTCAGCCCCAACACCCAAACCTCCCCGACCACACTTCACCACCAACCCCAAACCCCCTGACAAACACTGTCAGCCACCAACACCCCAACCCCCCGACAAACACTGTCAGCCACCAACACCCAAACCCCCTGCCACACTGTCACCACCAAAAACCAAACCCCCCCTGAGACCCTGTCACCCCCAACCCAGACCTCCCTACCACACTGTCAGCCACCAACAACCCCCCCCTCGCTGACACCTTACCACCCAAAACCCCGACCCCCTGACAACACGTCACCACCAACAACCCAAACCCCCCACACACCTGTCAGCCACCAACACCCCAAAATCCTGACACACTGTCAGCCCCAACCCAAAACCCTCCTACACAACTGTCAGCCACCAAAACCCCCCCCCCTGACCACACGTCACCACCAACCCCAAACCCGCTGAACACATGTCAGCCCCCAACACCCAAAACCCCCCGCACACCTGTCACCCCCAACACCCAAAAACCCGACCACATGTCAGCCCCCAACCCAACCCCCTGCACACACTGCGCCACCAACACCCCCCAAACCCCCTGACACCCACTGTCAGCCACCAAAAACCCAGACCCCTGACACAGTCACCCCAACACCCAGACCCCCCCGACCACACTTCGCCCCCAACACCAGACCTCCCTGACACCCCGTCCCACCCAACCCAACCCCCGGCACCCTGTAGCCAAACCCAAAAACCAGACCTCCTGACACAATTCCCGCCCCAACACCCAGACCTCCCTGACAACACTGCGCCACCAAAAACCCCGACCTCCCTGACACACCTGTCACCACCAACAACCAACCTCCCTGACACACACTGTCACCATCAAAAAACCAGACCCCCCTACACACACTTCCGCCCCCAAAACCCCCAAACCCCTGACACACCGTCAGCCACCAAAACCCAGACCCCCCTGATACACATGTCAGCCACCCCAAAACCCAGACCTCCCTGACCAAACCCCCTGTCACCACCCAAAACCCGACCTCCCCCGACACACACGTCAGCCACCCCCACCCGACCCCGCTGACACCACTGTCAGCCACCAAAACCCAGACTCCCCTGCACCACTGTCAGCCACCAACAACCAGACCTCCCTGACCACACTGTCAGCCCCAACAAAACCAAAACCTCCCCGAAACCCCAAAGTCAGCCACCAAAACCAACCTCCCTGACACCACTGCACCCCCAACAACCAGCCCCCCCTACACACACTTCACCACCCAAAAACCGACCTCCCTGACACACATTCAGCCCCCAAACACCAACCTCCCTGACACATGTCAGCACCAAAAAACCAGACCTCCCTGGACACACCTTCACCCCCCAACACCCAAAAAAAAACCTCCCCGACACACACTGTCAGCCACCCAAACCCCCGACCTCCCGACACACACGGCAGCCCCAAACCCAAACCCCGCTGACCACACTGTCAGCCACCAACAACAGTCCCCCCTGTCCCCCCAACAAACCCCCCCGCAACCCCCCCACCCAAACCAACCTCCCCGACACACACTTCAGCCACCCCCAACCAGACCCCGAAAAAACGCAACCAAAACCAGACCCCCCCGCACACCTGTCAGCCCCAACAACCCGACCTCCCTGACACACCTGTCAGCCCCCAACAAACCCCGACCACCCCCGAAAAACGTCACCACCCAAAACCAACCCCCGACACACTTTTCAGCCACCAAAAAAACCCCCCGACCTCCCCACAACCCGACCCCCCAACCCCAGACCTCCCTGACCCCAACTGTCAGCCACCAACACCCAGACCCCCCTGACACACCTTTTCCCAAACCAACACCCCAAACCTTTAAACCCCTGACCCCCAACCCAACCCCCAACCCCCCCTCCCCCCCGCCCCGCTGACACACACGTCAGCCACCCCAAAACCCCGACCTCGCGACAGCCGCCCAAATTTCAACACACCAGCTGACAGTGCGGGTTCCCAAGTGACCCACAATACCCAGCAGCGACAAATACCCACTCCAAGGGCACTTGCCCTCCCCAGCTGACCTCACTAACGACGTGAGAGGTAGTTAAGTCAGGTAATTACCGTGGCAGGAGGCCAGAACAAGGAAACTCTCCTGATCGCCTCACGCCACTTTGTTGTTGTTCTAAATTTTCACTGCTTGACGGAAAAAATATTTTTTTTTTTTTGATCTTGAAGTCGCTGCTGGGTTTTTTTAATTCGTTATTTTGTTTTTATGGGTGGTGGAAAAATTAGTTAAGGGGTTTATTTGGGGTTTTTTTGGTTGATATTTTGGAAAAATGAGCGTTCGGATTTATGTGGCTTCGGAAATATTATTTTTTTTATTTTTTTTTATTATGAAGTCGCTTCTGGGGTTGTTTAAATCGTTATTTTTTTTTTGATAGGGGTAAAATTAGTAGAGGGGGTTTAATTGGTTTTTTTAGCTTGATATTTTGGAAAAATGAGCGTTCGGATTTATGTGGCTTCGGAAATATTATTTTTTTATTTTTTTTTTATTATGAAGTCGCTTCTGGGGTTGTTTAACTCGTTATTTTTTTGGGGGGATAGGGGTAAAATTAGTAGAGGGGGTTTAATTGGGTTTTTTTAGTTTGATATTTTGGAAAAATGTGCGTTCGGATTTATATGGCTTCCAAAATATGTTTTTTTTATTTTTTTTTATCGTGAACTCGCCTTTTTGGTTGTCAAAATCGTTATATGCTGTTTTTAAATGGTGGAAACATTAATATAATCGTGTTTAATTGGAATTTACAGTTTGATACTTTTGGAAAAATATGCGTTTTGATTAAATTTTTGTTCATTTTTTTAACATTAAACTCACTTCCGTCATAATCAAAATCATTATATGTTTTTCTGGATAGTGAAAAAATTAGTAGAAGGCAATTTAATGGGGATTTATACTTTGCTATTTTGGGTAAACATGCGTTCGGATGTAATTTATTAAAACGCTGTTTACAAAATGGTATTTGTTTATCTATAACCTTATAAATACTTATACACTCACCAGTAACCTTATATATATTTTTAACATATGCCAGAAGGCTTTTTTTTTAATAATATACACCGTATTAATTTTTTTGATGTGCGTTCGAGTATAAAAAAAAATTATCTAACAAATACTTCTATATATATTTATATTTTACATAAACTATAGAAAAAATACATATTTTCGTAATATAAAAAAAATTTCATTTTGATTGTTCACGTATTATTATACTTCCCTATATGTGATTGAAGTTTTATTTATTTATTTATTTATTAACAATTTTTTTTGTACGGGGTTACATTGCCAGCCTTGCTAAATACGAGAGCTAATTTATTTATTTATTTATTTATTTATTTATTAACAATTTGAGCACACATACAGAGGTACAAAAAAATACAGATAAGAGCAGCATGCCAAAGCCACTTATACTATGCATAGCATTACGGGCTGGCTTAAAATTAACTTAAGATTAACTAAGCAATGATGAAATCAGTGATAAAACATTAATGTAAACAGATAACTATAAAGCACAAGTGAGTATTATAAAGACAGGTCATATAATAATAATAATAATAATAATAATAATAATAATAATCTTTATTTACTACCAGTACATGTACAAGGTATACAGTCCTAGCTGACATCAATGACATACTACTATATAGAAAGCCGCTTGTTATGCTCTGCATTTCGGGCAAATTAGGTCAGTGTCCCAGGATGCGACCCACACCAGTCGACTAACACCCAGGTACCCATTTTACTGATGGGGAACATAGACAACAGGTGGAAAGAAACACGTCCCAATGGAAATAAGTCACTCTGTCTGACTTTTTTGGGTTATCCCAGGTTCTCTACACATATGCTGCTATGTATGATAATTCTATGTAACTGTATTGTGTATACCTGAATAAATTTACTTACTTACTTACTTACTTATTCTACTCTGGCTGGGAATCGAACCCAGGCCCTCACCGTGTGAAGCCAGAGCGTTAACCACCAGAGCCCCATATGGTTGCTTACATTGCTGTACATTCAGTCGTATGGAGTATTCTGTTAGGTAGTGTATTTAAAAAATAATAAAGTTAGATTGGGTTTTAGGTTTAACATTTATGTGATATAATTGTGAGAAACATTTAAGATATACAATTTATAAGGTTCAGTTATTCAGTATTTATTTGGTTTTGGGTGAGTAAGTGATCTTTGAGAAGAGACTTGAATTTATAAACAGGTAGTGTTTCTTTTATATTTACAGGTAATGAATTCCAGATTTTAGGGCCTTTTATGTGCATTGAGTTTTTGCATAGTGTGAGATGGACACGAGGAACATCAAAGAGTGATCTGTGCCTTGTGTTATGGTCATGTGTTCTGTTGAGGTTGGCAAGGAGATGTTTGAGGGGGGGGTTAATATCAGAGTTAAGTGTTCTATGTATGTAATAGGTGCAGTAATAAGTATGGAGTTTTGTATGGTGAGTAGGTTTTTTTTTTATTGAATATTTGGGGGAGTGTGCTGCCTGTAGTGAGAATTTGTTATCATTCTAACTGCAGCCTTTTGTTGGGTAATTAGTGGTCTGAGATGGTTAATTGTTGTTGAGCCCCATGCACAAATTCCATAGGTGAGATACCTGGAGTTTACCTGGAGAGAGTTCCGGGGGTCAACGCCCCCGCGGCCCGGTCTGTGACCAGGCCTCCTGGTGGATCCCGAGCCTGATCAACCAGGCTGTTCTGCTGGCTGCACGCAAACCAACGTACGAGCCACAGCCCGGCTGGTCAGGAACCGACTTTAGGTGCTTGTCCAGTGCCAGCTTGAAGACTGCCAGGGGTCTGTTGGTAATCCCCCTTATGTATGCTGGGAGGCAGGTGAACAGTCTCGGGGCCCTGACACTTTTTGTATGGTTCTTAACGTGCTTTGTGACACCCCTGCTTTTCATTGGGGGATTTTTGCATCGTCTGCCAAGTTTTTGCTTTCGTAGTGAGTGATTTTCGTGTGCAAATTCGGTACTAGTCCCTCTAGGATTTTCCAGGTGTATATAATCATGTATCTCTCCCTCCTACGTTCCAGGGAATACAGGTTTAGGAACCTCAAGCGCTCCCAGTAATTGAGGTGTTTTATCTCCGTTATGCGCGCCGTGAAGGTTCTCTGTACATTTTCTAGGTCAGCAATTTCACCTGCCTTGAAAGGTGGTGTTAGTGTGCAGCAATATTCCAGCCTAGATAGAACAAGTGACCTGAAGAGTGTCATCATGGGCTTGGCCTCCCTAGTTTTGAAGGTTCTCATTATCCATCCTGTCATTTTTCTAGCAGATGCGATTGATACAATGTTATGGTCCTTGAAGGTGAGATCCCCCGACATGATCACTCCCAGGTCTTTGACGTTGGTGTTTCGCTCTATTTTGTGGCCAGAATTTGTTTTGTACTCTGATGAAGATTTAATTTCCTCGTGTTTACCATATCTGAGTAATTGAAATTTCTCATCGTTGAACTTCATATTGTTTTCTGCAGCCCACTGAAAGATTTGGTTGATGTCCGCCTGGAGCCTTGCAGTGTCTGCAATGGAAGACACTGTCATGCAGATTCGGGTGTCATCTGCAAAGGAAGACACGGTGCTGTGGCTGACATCCTTGTCTATGTCGGATATGAGGATGAGGAACAAGATGGGAGCGAGTACTGTGCCTTGTGGAACAGAGCTTTTCACCGTAGCTGCCTCGGACTTTACTCTGTTGACGACTACTCTCTGTGTTCTGTTGGTGAGGAAATTATAGATCCATCGACCGACTTTTCCTGTTATTCCTTTAGCACTGTGATGAACCAGACTGTTACTAGTACTTTGATGAACCAGACTGTTACTAGTACTTTGATGAACCAGACTGTTACTAGTACTTTGATGAACCAGACTGGTACCAGTACTTTGATGAACCAGACTGGTACCAGTACTTTGATGAACCAGACTGGTACCAGTACTTTGATGAACCAGACTGGTACCAGTACTTTGATGAACCAGACTGGTACCAGTACTTTGATGAACCAGACTGGTACCAGTACTTTGATGAACCAGACTGGTACCAGTACTGTGATGAACCAGACTGGTACCAGTACTTTGATGAACCAGACTGGTACCAGTACTTTGATGAACCAGACTGGTACCAGTACTTTGATGAACCAGACTGGTACTAGTACTGTGATGAACCAGACTGGTACTAGTACTGTGATGAACCAGACTGGTACCAGTACTGTGATGAACCAAACTGGTACCAGTACTGTGATGAACCAGACTGGTACCAGTACTGTGATGAACCAAACTGGTACCAGTACTGTGATGAACCAGACTAGTACCAGTACTGTGAAGAGAACCAGACTAGTACCAGTACTGTGAGAAGAACCAGTTTACAAGGAACTGAACCAGGAGATACATGATCACTACATACACGATAACCAGCAGGGCTTCAGGAATGGGAAACCCTGCGTCACAAACCCGCAGGAGTTCAGTAACAAGGTGGCAGAGGTGAGAGGGATTGGTAGACCGCATCTTGTTGGGCTGTAATATGGTTTTCGACACTGTTCCAGACAAGACACTGGCCCAAGAGCTAGAGGAGAAGGCTCCGTGTATGTCAGGCAGTGTACACTGTGTACGTCAGGCCCATATTAGAGTATGCAGCACCAGTTTGGAACCCACACCTGGTCAAGTATGTCATAAAATTAGAGATAGTGCAAAGGTTTGCAACAAGATTTGTCCCGGAGTTAAAGGGAATGTCATACAAGGAGAGGTTAAGGGAACTCAACCTGACGACACTGGAGGACAGGAGGGACCTGATAACGACATATAAAATACTAAGAGGAATCGACTAGGTGGACAGAGACAGGATGTTCCAGAGATGAGACACGGTAACAAGGGGACACAGCAATAAGGGAACAGAGCAACAAGGGAACACAGCAACAAGGGGACACAGCAACAAGGGGACACAGCAACAAGGGGACACAACAACAAGGGGACACAGCAACAAGGGGACACAACAACAAGGGGACACAACAACAAGGGGACACAGCAACAAGGGGACACAGCAACAAGGGGACACAGCAACAAGGGGACACAGCAACAAGGGAACACAGTAACAAGGGGACACAGCAACAAGGGGACACAGCAACAGGGGACACCAATAAGGGGACACAACAACAAGGGGACACAGCAACAAGGGGACACAGCAACAAAGGGACACAGCAACAAGGGGACACAGCAACAAGGAGACACAGCAACAGGGGACACCAATAAGGGGACACAACAACAAGGGGACACAGCAACAAGGGGTCACAACAACAAGGGGACACAGTAACAAGGGGACACAGCAACAAGGGGTCACAGTTGGAAGTTGAAGACTCAGATGAGTCACAGGGATGTTAGGAAGTGGAACAATCTGGAGAGTGATGTAGTGGAGGCAGGATCCATACATAGCTTTAAGAAAAGGTATGATAAAGCTACTCGACCCGGGAGAGAGTGGATCTAGTGTAAATTTGTGTAAATCATCACCGGGCATGTGTCCCGGTGGCCTGGTGGCTAAAGCTCCCGCTTCACACACGGAGGGCCCGGGTTCGATTCCCGGCGGGTGGAAACATTTCGACACGTTTCCTTACACCTGTTGTCCTGTTCACCTAGCAGCAAATAGGTACCTGGGTGTTAGTCGACTGGTGTGGGTCGCATCCTGGGGGACAAGATTAAGGACCACAATGGAAATAAGTTAGACAGTCCTCGATGACGCACTGACTTTCTTGGGTTATCCTGGGTGGCTAACCCTCCGGGGTTAAAAATCCGAACGAAATCTTATCTTAATTGGTGTAAATCAGTGTAAATTGGTGTATATCAGTGTAAATTGGTGTAAATTGGTGTATATCAGTGATAATTGGTGTAAATCAGTGTAAATTGGTGTATATCAGTGATAATTGGTGTAAATCAGTGTAAATTGGTGTAAATCAGTGTAAATTGGTGTAAATCAGTGTAAATTGGTGTAAATTAGTGTAAATTGGTGTAAATCAGTGATAATTGGTGTAAATCAGTGTAAATTGGTGTATATCAGTGATAATTGGTGTAAATCAGTGTAAATCGTTGTAAATCGATCAGTCTTTATGGGTAGATAAAGAATTTCTTTACCTCAAAATAACTCTGAAATTATTTTTTATCCGGTAAATAACTGACAACAACTTTTTTAACTTGCGTTTTATTCCTTGACAACCAATAAAAAAAATATATACGGGCGGTGCAAAAAAAAAAATTGTTTTGATTGCGTTCGATCTTGAAATTTTGTGACGTCACTCGAAAAATTGATGCACGGGAATGTGGTCAGTCGTGAATGCTGTTGTTGACATAGAAAATAGTTCATAAATATACGTTTTTGAACGATTAATGTAGGAAATGTGATTTTAATTCAGAAAAAAATATGAATAACTGATGTTATTGGTAGTTTTGTGAGTTATTTAAGAGTTAATGGAGAAATTAATTGACGCGTGAATGCAGTTTGTTTACAAGCTGTCTGCTGGGAGTGTCAGGGGAAGCCCTAGTGCTGTCAGCCCACTTTTCTGCCATTTTTACCGCTGTCAGCGCTACTTGTGGCTATCAGCTGCCCACCAGGCGGCGAGAAGAGCAGAGGGTAGGCCGGGGTAGCGTGAGAGTAGCGCAGGAGTAGCGTGAGGGCAGCTATGGAGGAGTCAGTGTTGAAGTTACTGGAGTCTGGCACCAGCCACGACGTGGCTCGTCTCCTCAAGGATTTTGTTGACAAGGTAACCCACCACAAGCCAGGGTTTAAGCCAGGTGGGTGGGTTAACCCACCACAAGCCAGGGTTTAAGCCAGGTGGGTGGGTTAACCCACCACAAGCCAGGGTTTAAGCCAGGTGGGTGGGTTAACCCACCACAAGCCAGGGCTTAAGCCAGGTGGGTGGGTTAACCCACCACAAGCCAGGGCTTAAGCCAGGTGGGTGGGTTAACCCACCACAAGCCAGGGCTTAAGCCAGGTGGGTGGGTTAACCCACACAAGCCAGGGCTAAGCCAGGTGTGGTTAAGCCCACAGGAGCGGTGGGTGGGTTAACCCACCATAAGCCAGGGCTTAAGCCAGGTGGGTGGGTTAACCCACCACAAGCCAGGGCTTAAGCCAGGTGAGTGGGTTAAACCCACCATAAGCCAGGGCTTAAGCCAGGTGGGTGGGTTAACCCACCACAAGCCAGGGCTTAAGCCAGGTGGGTGGATTAACCCACCACAAGCCAGGGCTTAAGCCAGGTGGGTGGGTTAACCCACCATAAGCCAGGGCTTAAGCCAGGTGGGTGGGTTAACCCACCACAAGCCAGGGCTTAAGCCAGGTGGGTGGGTTAACCCACCATAAGCCAGGGCTTAAGCCAGGTGGGTGGGTTAACCCACCATAAGCCAGGGCTTAAGCCAGGTGGGTGGGTTAACCCACCATAAGCCAGGGCTTAAGCCAGTGGGGTTATTAACTCAGGATAACCCATTGTTGTTTAGACCAGGTCAGGTGATGGTACAGGTAGAAGACAGGTCAGGTGATGGTACAGGTAGAAGACAGGTCAGGTGATGGTACAGGTAGAAGACAGGTCAGGTGATGGTACAGGTAGAAGACAGGTCAGGTGATGGTACAGGTAGAAGACAGGCACAGGTGATGGTACAGGTAGAAGACAGGTCAGGTGATGGTACAGGTAGAAGACAGGTACAGGTGATGGTACAGGTAGAAGACAGGTCAGGTGATGGTACAGGTAGAAGACAGGTCAGGTGATGGTACAGGTAGAAGACAGGTCAGGTGATGGTACAGGTAGAAGACAGGTCAGGTGATGGTACAGGTAGAAGACAGGTCAGGTGATGGTACAGGTAGAAGACAGGTCAGGTGATGGTACAGGTAGAAGACAGGTCAGGTGATGGTACAGGTAGAAGACAGGTCAGGTGATGGTACAGGTAGAAGACAGGTCAGGTGATGGTACAGGTAGAAGACAGGTCAGGTGATGGTACAGGTAGAAGACAGGTCAGGTGATGGTACAGTAGAAGACAGGTCAGGTGATGGTACAGGTAGCAGACAGGTCAGGTGATGGTACAGGTAGAAGACAGGTCAGGTGATGGTACAGGTAGCAGACAGGTCAGGTGATGGTACAGGTAGAAGACAGGTCAGGTGATGGTACAGGTAGAAGACAGGTCAGGTGATGGTACAGGTAGAAGACAGGTCAGGTGATGGTACAGGTAGAAGACAGGTCAGGTGATGGTACAGGTAGAAGACAGGACAGGTGATGGTACAGGTAGAAGACAGGTCAGGTGATGGTACAGGTAGAAGACAGGTCAGGTGATGGTACAGGTAGAAGACAGGTCAGGTGATGGTACAGGTAGAAGACAGGTCAGGTGATGGTACAGGTAGAAGACAGGACAGGTGATGGTACAGGTAGAAGACAGGTCAGGTGATGGTACAGGTAGAAGACAGGTCAGGTGATGGTACAGGTAGAAGACAGGTCAGGTGATGGTACAGGTAGAAGACAGGTCAGGTGATGGTACAGGTAGAAGACAGGTCAGGTGATGGTACAGGTAGAAGACAGGTCAGGTGATGGTACAGGTAGAAGACAGGTCAGGTGATGGTACAGGTAGAAGACAGGTCAGGTGATGGTACAGGTAGAAGACAGGTCAGGTGATGGTACAGGTAGAAGACAGGTCAGGTGATGGTACAGGTAGAAGACAGGTCAGGTGATGGTACAGGTAGAAGACAGGTCAGGTGATGGTACAGGTAGCAGACAGGTCAGGTGATGGTACAGGTAGAAGACAGGTCAGGTGATGGTACAGGTAGCAGACAGGTCAGGTGATGGTACAGGTAGAAGACAGGTCAGGTGATGGTACAGGTAGAAGACAGGTCAGGTGATGGTACAGGTAGAAGACAGGCAGGTGATGGTACAGGTAGAAGACAGGTCAGGTGATGGTACAGATAGCAGACAGGTCAGGTGATGGTACAGGTAGAAGACAGGTCAGGTGATGGTACAGGTAGCAGACAGGTCAGGTGATGGTACAGGTAGAAGACAGGTCAGGTGATGGTACAGGTAGAAGACAGGTCAGGTGATGGTACAGGTAGAAGACAGGTCAGGTGATGGTACAGGTAGAAGACAGGTCAGGTGATGGTACAGGTAGAAGACAGGTCAGGTGATGGTACAGGTAGAAGACAGGTCAGGTGATGGTACAGGTAGAAGACAGGTCAGGTGATGGTACAGGTAGAAGACAGGTCAGGTGATGGTACAGGTAGAAGACAGGTCAGGTGATGGTACAGGTAGAAGACAGGTCAGGTGATGGTACAGGTAGAAGACAGGTCAGGTGATGGTACAGGTAGCAGACAGGTCAGGTGATGGTACAGGTAGAAGACAGGTCAGGTGATGGTACAGGTAGCAGACAGGTCAGGTGATGGTACAGGTAGAAGACAGGTCAGGTGATGGTACAGGTAGAAGACAGGTCAGGTGATGGTACAGGTAGAAGACAGGACAGGTGATGGTACAGGTAGAAGACAGGTCAGGTGATGGTACAGGTAGCAGACAGGTCAGGTGATGGTACAGGTAGAAGACAGGTCAGGTGATGGTACAGGTAGAAGACAGGTCAGGTGATGGTACAGGTAGAAGACAGGACAGGTGATGGTACAGGTAGAAGACAGGTCAGGTGATGGTACAGGTAGAAGACAGGTCAGGTGATGGTACAGGTAGAAGACAGGTCAGGTGATGGTACAGGTAGAAGACAGGTCAGGTGATGGTACAGGTAGAAGACAGGACAGGAGATGGTACAGGTAGAAGACAGGTCAGGTGATGGTACAGGTAGAAGACAGGTCAGGTGATGGTACAGGTAGAAGACAGGTCAGGTGATGGTACAGGTAGAAGACAGGTCAGGTGATGGTACAGGTAGAAGACAGGTCAGGTGATGGTACAGGTAGAAGACAGGACAGGTGATGGTACAGGTAGAAGACAGGTCAGGTGATGGTACAGGTAGAAGACAGGTCAGGTGATGGTACAGGTAGAAGACAGGTCAGGTGATGGTACAGGTAGAAGACAGGTCAGGTGATGGTACAGGTAGAAGACAGGTCAGGTGATGGTACAGGTAGAAGACAGGTCAGGTGATTGTACAGGTAGAAGACAGGTCAGGTGATGGTACAGGTAGAAGACAGGTCAGGTGATGGTACAGGTAGAAGACAGGTCAGGTGATGGTACAGGTAGCAGACAGGTCAGGTGATGGTACAGGTAGCAGACAGGTCAGGTGATGGTACAGGTAGAAGACAGGTTAGGTGATGGTACAGGTAGAAGACAGGTCAGGTGATGGTACAGGTAGCAGACAGGTCAGGTGATTGTACAGGTAGCAGGCAGGTCAGGTGATGGTACAGGTAGAAGACAGGTCAGGTGATGGTACAGGTAGAAGACAGGTCAGGTGATGGTACAGGTAGAAGACAGGTCAGGTGATGGTACAGGTAGAAGACAGGTCAGGTGATGGTACAGGTAGAAGACAGGACAGGTGATGGTACAGGTAGAAGAGAGGTCAGGTGATGGTACAGGTAGAAGACAGGTCAGGTGATGGTACAGGTACAAGACAGGTCAGGTGATGGTACAGGTAGAAGACAGGTCAGGTGATGGTACAGGTACAAGACAGGTCAGGTGATGGTACAGGTAGAAGACAGGTCAGGTGATGGTACAGGTACAAGACAGGTCAGGTGATGGTACAGGTAGAAGACAGGTCAGGTGATGGTACAGGTAGAAGACAGGTCAGGTGATGGTACAGGTAGAAGACAGGTCAGGTGATGGTACAGGTAGAAGACAGGTCAGGTGATGGTACAGGTAGAAGACAGGACAGGTGATGGTACAGGTAGAAGACAGGTCAGGTGATGGTGCAGGTAGAAGACAGGTCAGGTGATGGTACAGGTAGAAGACAGGTCAGGTGATGGTACAGGTAGAAGACAGGTCAGGTGATGGTACAGGTAGAAGACAGGTCAGGTGATGGTACAGGTAGAAGACAGGTCAGGTGATGGTACAGGTAGAAGACAGGTCAGGTGATGGTACAGGTAGAAGACAGGTCAGGTGATGGTACAGTAGAACAGGAGGTAGTACAGGTAGAAGACAGGTCAGGTGATGGTACAGGTAGAAGACAGGTCAGGTGATGGTACAGGTAGAAGACAGGACAGGTGATGGTACAGGTAGAAGACAGGTCAGGTGATGGTACAGGTAGAAGACAGGACAGGTGATGGTACAGGTAGAAGACAGGTCAGGTGATGGTACAGGTAGAAGACAGGTCAGGTGATGGTACAGGTAGAAGACAGGTCAGGTGATGGTACAGGTAGAAGACAGGTCAGGTGATGGTACAGGTAGAAGACAGGTCAGGTGATGGTACAGGTAGAAGACAGGTCAGGTGATGGTACAGGTAGAAGACAGGTCAGGTGATGGTACAGGTAGAAGACAGGTCAGGTGATGGTACAGGTAGAAGACAGGTCAGGTGATGGTACAGGTAGAAGACAGGTCAGGTGATGGTACAGGTAGAAGACAGGTCAGGTGATGGTACAGGTAGAAGACAGGTCAGGCACTTTTAACACAATAATCATATTTATTGTAATATGATCATATTTCTGTTTTTACAAAGTATTTTAACAATATAAGTCTTTATTTTGATTTCTTGATCATATTTTTGCATTTTTTTACAATTAGTATGAGAAACAGTTCACCCCGGTGGGTCTGGACGCTGACCTGTGTCACCGACTGTGGGACGTGATCCTGGGACGCCTGAGTGACCCAGCGGCCAGCACCACTCACCAGACTTGCCTCTCCGCCATAAGAATTTTAAGGTAGGTTAACAAAAACGATTTTTTGGGGGGTATACAGTGTACAGGCGCTTCTCGACTTACGATGGTTCGACTTACGATGGTTCGACTTACGATGGTTTGACTTACAATGGTTTGACTTATGATGGTTCGACTTACGATGGTTCGACTTACGATGGTTCGACTTACGATGGTTCGACTTACGATGGTTCGACTTACGATGGTTCGACTTACGATGGTTCGACTTACAATGGTTCGACTTACGATGGTTCGACTTTCGATGGTTCGACTTTCGATGGTTCGACTTTCGATGGTTCGACTTTCGATGGTTCGACTTTCGATGGTTCGACTTACGATGGTTCGACTTACGATGGTTCGACTTACGATGGTTCGACTTACGATGGTTCGACTTACGATGGTTCGACTTACGATGGTTCGACTTACGATGGGTCGACTTACGATGGTTCGACTTACGATGGTTCGACTTACGATGGTTCGACTTACGATGGTTCGACTTACGATGGTTCGACTTACGATGGTTCGACTTTCGATGGTTCGACTTACGATGGTTCGACTTACGATGGTTCGACTTTCGATGATTCGACTTACGATGGTTCGACTTACAATATTTTGACTTGACGTTGGTACAAAAGCACGAGACTTGAGATAATTAACCAGCATGAAGGTGGCAGGTCCCTAACTTGTATTCATTTATTTATTTTTATTACTCATATTTAGTTACACCTTTGACTATCTCGCATTAGTATTAATAGAAATTTTGATTAATAAAAAGATAACCACTCTGTCTTGTCTAGACTTAGTTCTTATGTATTAGGATTAGTTTGCCTGAAATGCCCTGACATGATAGTGACTTCGTGTACTTAAATCAAAATTGTAATTACACATTGTAACTGTAAAGAAATAAAATCCTTATTGTAATTTTTTATGTACTTAATGGCATTAGTTATTTATTTACTTATCAATTTAACATATCAGATTCATAAATAACAAAATAAGGCACAATACCATGACTGGAACGATACACAAATAACCCGCACATAAAAGAGAGAAGCTTACGACGACGTTTCGGTCCGACTTTGTAAATGGTCCAAGTTGGACCAAAATGTCGTCGTAAGCTTCTCTCTTTTATGTGCGGGTTATTTGCATATCAGATTCATATTCAACTTATGATATTTTTGACTTGCAACGAGTTCGTCGGAACATAGCCCCATTGTAAGCCGAGGACCACCCATACTTGGAAGAGTAAATTGCCGAAAGGGTCGTGGCAGAGCTAAAAAGGAATACAGTGGACTCCCGGCTTACAATAATATTTTATTCCAGAAGTATGTTCAGGTGCCAGTACTGAACGAATTTGTTCCCATAAGGAATATTGTGAATTAGATTAGTCCATTTCAGACCCCCAAACATACACAAATAACCCGCACATAAAAGACAGAAGCTTACGACGACGTTTCGGTCCGACTTGGACCATTGACAAAGTCACACTAACAGAGGAGGAGCAGGACGGCTATATATAGCCGTCCTGCTCCTCCTCTGTTAGTGTGACTTTGTCAATGGTCCAAGTCGGACCGAAACGTCGTCGTAAGCTTCTGTCTTTTATGTGCGGGTTATTTGTGTATCGTTCCAGTCACGGTATTGTGCCTTTTTGTTATTTACCCCAAACATACACGTACAAACGCACTTACATAAATACACTTACATAATTGGTCGCATTGGGAGGTGATCGTAAAGCGGGGATCCACTGTATAAAACTCCTCTTTGGTTTATATTTACCAAATAAGAGTATAAGATATTTAATTAATGGATATCTGGATACCTAGTGTGAAATACGTACAGTAGTCCCCCTGTATCCACGGGGGAATACTTTCCAGGACCTACTGTGGATACCAGAGACTGCGGATAGTAGCGAATCCTATATATAAGTAGTTTTGAATTTACATACACGCCTATGATGAAGCTTAATTGATAAATTATGCACAAAAAATGGGGAATTAGCACTTTTTCACTGATGGAAAGCACTTCACTGTAATTTTCAGGGGCCACGGCAAACCACGGTTAACTGAAACCGTGGAAACCAAATCCACGGATACTGTGGTCCTACTGTATTTCATTAAGTAAAATGTATTTATGGCCTTTTTAGGAAATTTACAGTAATGTTTCTGTTTTAAGAGAGCTTAATTTTCATTACATTTTGAAAAATTTTCATGTATATTTGTAAAACTTTTTTTTACAATGATGTTTTTACCTTCAAACTTTTTTTTCAGTCGTGATAAATCTTCGTTAAACCGGGTTATTGATAGCAACAGACTAGCGGTGATAGTTCGACTGGCCGGCTTGGTGCCAGAGGAGGAAGCCTTGGAGCGACTTAATCAACAGATTAATTACGATGGTACGGTTAAAGTTATATTAACTTCCTGTGAGAGTGTTCTGCTATATTAACTTCCTGTGAGAATGTTCTGCTATATTAACTTCCTGTGAGAGTGTTCAACTATATTATCTTCCTGTGAGAGTGTTCAACTATATTAACTTCCTGTGAGAGTGTTCAACTATATTAACTTCCTGTGAGAGTGTTCAACTATATTAACTTCCTGTGAGAGTGTTCAACTATATTAACTTCCTGTGAGAGTGTTCAACTATATTAACTTCCTGTGAGAGTGTTCAGCTATAACTTCCTATAAGAATGTTCAACTATAGATTAATTATGATGGTACTGTTTAAGTTAATTTCCTGCGAGTGTTCCACTGTATATTTTGCCATTACAGCAATTAATGTGTAATTATCTATTTGTAGTTAAAGGAGAATAACTATGTTAATAAGCCAGAGAACGGGTGGGGGTTGAACTCATGGAAAGGGAGTCCCTAAACTTGCCTGGTGAGGCACAACCTTTTTATAAATTCATGTTCTCCTTTCGTTTGTGTATCTGCTGGAGAAGACCCAGGCTGAAATATTCAGATCGGTTAATTTTCCGTTTTTGTCTCCATTTTATTTTTGTCAACACACCAGCCATCTTTTTACATTTAGTAATTTATACAGGAGAAGGGGTCACTAGTCCCTTGCTTCTGGCATTTTAGTCGCCTCTTATGACATGCATGACTTACGGAGGAAGGATTCTAACCCACTTCTCATGTGGGTTATTATTGAGTGTTTGCATTATGTTAAGCTCTATATTGCTTGTTCTTTTGTTTGGAAAATAACTTGTATGGCACAACAGGGGAACACTGCATCAACATTTATGATCCCAGATTATTCAACATTTTACCAGAAAATATCAGAAACACTGCTGGAACAAGTGTAGAAGCCTTCAGGAGGAACTGGACAAGTATCTTCACCAGGCACCAAATCAACCAGGCTGTGATGGATATGTGGGGCAGTGGGCCTCCAGCAGCAGCAGCCTGGTTGACCAGGCTAACACCAGACAAGCCTGGCCCATGGCCGGGCTCCGGGAGTAGTAAGCCTCGAAACTCATCAAAGGTATAGATTTTCTGTAAATATCATTACATATACCATCACTGCACATACAGCACCTCTTTTCACTGATGATTAAGACACATGTGCAGCAGTTAGGTATCTTTATTGTTGAAATATTTTGCCAACACAATAGGCTTCTTTCAGTCAGGTACAGAGGCAGCAAGTGTAGTAGTGAAATGAAGATGATGTAATCAGCCCATCAACCTTGGAGAAATAGTATTTAAGGTAGTCAGTCTCAGCCTGGAGAAGAGTTCTGCTTCATGGTCTGGGGGTCCCATGATTTCATTGGCTTTCAATTGAGCCATTGTTCCACCCACTGGTGAACATTGCCGGTGGGTGGAACATAATGAACAATGGCTCAATTTGAAGCCAATGAAAAATGTGGAACACCGAAGAGAGGTGCTGTATATGTGGGTCCCTTTTATATGTTTCTGTATATCCAGGGCCCTTCTGTGAAGTTTTTCTGTATATCCAGGGCCCTTCTGTGAAGTTTTTCTCTATATCCAGGGCCCTTCTGTGAAGTTTTTCTGTATATCCAGGGCCCTTCTGTGAAGTTTTTCTCTATATCCAGGGCCCTTCTGTGAAGTTTTTCTCTATATCCAGGGCCCTTCTGTGAAGTTTTTCTCTATATCCAGGGCCCTTCTGTGAAGTTTTTCTCTATATCCAGGGCCCTTCTGTGAAGTTTTTCTCTATATCCAGGGCCCTTCTGTGAAGTTTTTCTGTATATCCAGGGCCCTTCTGTGAAGTTTTTCTGTATATCCAGGGCCCTTCTGTGAAGTTTTTCTGTATATCCAGGGCCCTTCTGTGAAGTTTTTCTGTATATCCAGGGCCCTTCTGTGAAGTTTTTCTGTATATCCAGGGCCCTTCTAAATACATTTTTTAAAGTTTCTGAAGTGTTGCTTATATTTCTAGTTTTGATTGAGGTACAGAAGTGCCTGAGCAACTTTACATACGAGAGAATAGTTCGTAGATTTTCTGAATAAAGCTCATTACAGTAGTCTTCCCCTGGCACCTGCGGGAAATACATTCCAAGACTTAATGTGATTACCAGAAACCGCAGGTGGTATCGAACCCTATATATAAATAGCTTTTTGTTTACGTACCTTTGATAAAATTTAATTGATAAATTATGCACAATAGTGAAGAATTAGCAGTTTGTCATTGATGGGTAGCATTTCACAGCTTCTCTTAGGCTTTGAAGAGCTGCCACTATTACTATTTTTGTGCTTTGGTGCCATTATTAAGCAAAATTAAGGGCTATTTTCAAGCCACAGTAAACCTTGGATAGCTGAAACTGCGGCAACCAAATCTGTGGATATGGGAGTTCTACCGTATTAAGTTTTTCTAATTTTTGTTAAGTGTTATTTGTATTTCTAGTTGTGATTGAAGCACAGAAGTGCCTGAGCAACTTGGTGTACAATAGCAGTTCCATCCAGCGGATGTGTTGCAACAACAGCTGTGTTCCGGGCCTCATGTGCCGCCTCAAGACCTTCAGGGACCCGGAGCTGCCGCACATCGTCAAATACTTCGACATGAGACTGCTCTTCTTGCTGACAGCTTTCTGCGGTGACATCAGGTAAGGGAAATGGTGCATTTCCTTAGGTCGGAGGTCAGCAAACTTTTTTAGGTGTTACCCAAAAACAAATTTGTATACGGGAAAATTACCCACTTGACTGGAAAGTCTGCCTGAGATGCACTGCATGTTAGTGGCTTTCTTTGTGCTTAACAATATTTTAATACAAGTAAACTTTATTTTGTATACTGCAGAAGGAAATAAAGTTGTTTGTTTCATAGAAATAATGTTTGCATTAATGTAGACAGTGTCTCCACAGACCGCAGCTGAGATCGGAGTACCACGGCCTCACATACTTAATTGAGATTCTGGACTTGTCTCTGAAGACGGCTCAGGAGGAGAGTGAAATCCAGTCCATCAACGGCTATATTCCTTGTCCTGTCATTTTTAATGTAAGTCTATCCTTAGGATAATGTTCATAGAATTACCTACACTGCGTCAGGGGGGTCATTTAAACTGCCATATCTGCACCCCTCTAGCAAGACATTGATGGTGTGAATGATGGTGTAAGTGTTTCTTCTTTTTCAGGTCACTCTGCCTTGGTGGGAAATGGCCAGTGTGCTAATATAAAAATTAATAAATAAAAAAACAAAGTTCTCCATGGGGTAGTGGGATAGAATCTTTCCTGTATAAACCATGCGTGTCCTAAGAGACAACTCAGATGCTGGCAGCAAGGTGCTAGTAATGCCTTCTCATGTATAAATTATTGAATGTAAAAAAAAGAGAAACTTTTTTTTTTTTTTTAGGTGACCCTGTCTTGGTGGGATACAGCTGGTGTGTTTTGAAAAAACCAGGTAGTTGGACTTGAGTCCTGGAGGTGGTAGAGGCAGTGTTTGCACTCTGAAGGAGGGGCAGGGGGTCAGAGGGTGATCCTGTTGTGATGTCAGCGCACTTTGGAAAGATGGCATTTGAATGAACGATGGTGAATGTGTTTTCTTCTTTGAGTCACGCTGCCTTGGAGAGAGATGGCCATTGAATTAAAATAAAATTAATGCAAGAAAACCTGTGAATTTGTAAGGATGACGCCATTTTCATATTTTTTTTTAAAACATGCTGGCTGTTTCCCACTTAGGCAGGGTGACCTGAAAAAGAAACACTTTTACCATCATTCACACTATCACTGTCTTGCCAGAGGTGCACAGATACAACAGTTGATATGTTACTCTAAACAGCAAATATCCCATATCCCATAGTCATACTAATCAGCTATGGAATGTTGACTAGTTATTATGGATTTTTTTTAGGAGGGGTGTTAATGTTGCAGTTTTATAACTGTAGTGTAAGTGCACCTCTGACAAGACAGTGATGGAGTGAATGATGATGAAAGATTTTCTTTTTCGGGCCACCCTGCCTTGGTGGGAGACAGCCGATGTGTTAGTAAAAAAAAAAAATAATTGCAAGTGCAGTCCTAAGCTAGGCTTAAGCTAACCTGAAATACTATGGGTAACATCGTGTCATGTGGAGTAAAAATTATAAGATTAAGATTAAGATTTTATTTTGACAAATTACATGGTTGCACAGAGGAATATAATAGTTGGGTATACATGTATCATTATTATTATAGCTAGACTTGAGTCCTGGAGGTGGGAAGTACAATGCTTCCACTCTGGAAGATGGAGATACATGTATATTGCAGTTTTTGAACTAGTGTAGGCACATCTGTGGCAAGACAGTGATGGAATGAGTGATGAAGAACGTGTTTCTTCTTTTTTGGGGACACCCTGCCTCGGTGGGAAACGACTGACGTGTTAATAAAAAACAAAATATTATTACAGCGTCTTTCTATTTTCAGGATGAGCAGGCCGAACTGGTGAACGAAGTTTTAAAAGTCTTGTACAACCTGGTCCTTCATATTGACAAGAACAGCCCAGACGAAGAAGAGGACAGTCATTGTCTTCGCTTGATCACTATACTCCGCTCTCTCTTGCTGGCGCTCTGTCGATGCCCAGAGAAAACTGATTCCCTGCACAGGTCATTGTTTTTTAAGTTTTCTTTCTGTATACGGCGACCCCAGAACTTACAACCTATGTTGAAAATACAGCCTCTCCTCACTTAACAACGGAGTTCCATTCCTAAGACCACGCCGTTAAATGAATTTGTCGCTAAGTGAGGAGCATACTATAATGGTTGCATGTTTGTGTCAACCATCATTGATATTGTTTTAATGTCACCTTTGCACCATTTATATGATTTCTGGTATATTTTTAAATGTTTATACAGTAGTGTACTGTATATTATAATAAAATATATTATAATAGCTGATTTCCTCTAGGAAATCAGCTATAATATACATTATTTAGGCATGCATACTGGTCAGAGAGCCTGACGTAAGTCCAAGGCATTGGTAAACAAGTATGTTGCTGTGGAAATATAAACACATATGCAGTTTAATGTGATCCTTTATTGACAACGTTTCGCCCACACAGTGGGCTTTTTCAAGTCATAAACAGATCTGAGTATGTCGCTAAGTGAGGAGAGGCTGTAGCATACAGTACCAACGAGGTGCTCTTCGACGTACGATATTTCAACTTTACAATGGTAGAAAAACAATTACTTTGGGGATGAAACTTAAGATAAATATACCGAGCATGAAGGCAGCAAGTCCCTGTCTTATATACATTGTTTTACTTTTCAATACTGGTAGTATAGTGGACCCCCGGTTAACGAACTTTTTTCATTCCAGAAGTATGTTCAGGTGCCAGTACTGACCGAATTTTTTCCCATAAGGAATATTGTGAAGTAGATTAGTCCATTTCAGACCCCCAAACATACACGTACAAACGCACTTATATAAATACACTTACATAATTGGTCGCATTTGGAGGTGATCGTTAAGTGGGGGTCCACTGTATTTAGTTACAGTGATAATTTCTTCATTTACTTATTTAGTAACAGTGTCAATTTAAAGCAAGAACGAGGATTAGTCTGCCCGAAATGCCTAGGCGTACTAGAGGCTTTCCTTGTAATTAATATTTTAATATATGTAAAGCATCTCTGCAAAAACAGTGATTATGTGTGAGTGAGGTGAAAGTGTTGAAGGATGATGAAAGTATTTTCTTTTTTGGGATTTTCTTTCTTTTTGGTCACCCTGCCTCGGTGGGTCACCCTGCCTCGGTGGGTCACCCTGCCTCGGTGGGTCACCCTGCCTCGGTGGGTCACCCTGCCTCGGTGGGTCACCCTGCCTCGGTGGGTCACCCTGCCTCGGTGGGTCACCCTGCCGCGGTGGGTCACCCTGCCTCGGTGGGTCACCCTGCCTCGGTGGGTCACCCTGCCTCGGTGGGTCACCCTGCCTCGGTGGGTCACCCTGCCTCAGTGGGTCACCCTGCCTTGGTGGGTCACCCTGCCTCGGTGGGTCACCCTGCCTCGGTGGGTCACCCTGCCTCAGTGGGTCACCCTGCCTCGGTGGGTCACCCTGCCTCGGTGGGTCACCCTGCCTCAGTGGGTCACCCTGCCTCGGTGGGTCACCCTGCCTCGGTGGGTCACCCTGCCTCAGTGGGTCACCCTGCCTCGGTGGGTCACCCTGCCTCGGTGGGTCACCCTGCCTCAGTGGGTCACCCTGCCTCGGTGGGTCACCCTGCCTCGGTGGGTCACCCTGCCTCAGTGGGTCACCCTGCCTCGGTGGGTCACCCTGCCTCGGTGGGTCACCCTGCCTCAGTGGGTCACCCTGCCTCGGTGGGTCACCCTGCCTCAGTGGGTCACCCTGCCTCGGTGGGTCACCCTGCCTCGGTGGGTCACCCTGCCTTGGTGGGTCACCCTGCCTCGGTGGGTCACCCTGCCTCGGTGGGTCACCCTGCCTCGGTGGGTCACCTTGCCTCGGTGGGAGACGGCCGACTTGTCAAAAAAAAAAAAAAAATGAAAACCACACATTGTAAGCTTTGCAAAGGAATAAACATTTTTATTTTAATTTTCATTTGCCTATTTATTTAGCATATATTTATGTTCGACTTACGATAGTTTCAACTTACGATATTTTCAACTTATGATATTTTTGACTTACAATGGGTTTGTTGGAACATAACCCCATAGTAAGTCGAGGACCACTTGTATGTGTCTTACTCATCAACTTTCAACCTAAAGGACCTCTGAAGAACTGTTGTGAGTCATGCCATTGTGAGTCATGCCATTTTTACTATAGGCACAGTGTTATAACTGAGGAATCTTTCCTCAGAATCATTTGCATAACCTAACGGTTATGCAATTGATTTTAGGGGCTCTTACCAGGAAATAATGGTCGTAAATGCTGGGGAGTGTAAGTCATGGGGACATAAGTCAGCGGAATGTAAGTTTGTGTGTGGGGGTCATGTAATATGTTAAGACTGTGTATGGTACAGATCTTGACCTCAGACAAGACTGGAGAGTATTAAGACCTGGTCATAATACTGACTTTATTTCTTTTATTATTACACATTAGCCACTTCCCACCAAGGCAGGGTGGCCCGAAAAAGAAAAACATTCCTCATTCACTCCACTGTCTTGCCAGAGGCGCGCTTACTTAAAATACAGTGGACCCCCGCATAACGATGGCATCACATAGCGATTTTTCCGCATACCGATTACTTTTATCGCAAAATTTTTGCCGCGCATACCGATTAAAAACCCGCTTACCGATTTTCGTCCGAGACGCGTCCAATGTGCCCTCAGCCAGCCTCACATGTGCCGGCCGTCCCATTGTTTACCAGCCAGCCTCCGCGGTAACATCCAAGCATACACTCGGAATATTTCGTATTATTACAGTGTTTTCGGTGCTGTTTCTGGAAAATAAGTGACCATGGGCCCCAAGAAAGCTTCTAGTGCCAACCCTGTGGTAAAAAGGGTGAGAATTAGTATGGAAATTAAGAAAGATTTTGAAGGGTTTGGGGCTAACCCTGAGAAGCCTATGCCAGTTGTGGAATCCATTGTGCCTACTTCAAAGATTAAGGAAATGTGTGCACAGTGGGTTGAACTGCAAACCTTTATAGATGAAAATCACCCTGACACAGCTGTTGCAAGCCGTGCTGGTGACTATTTCAATGACAATGTTGTGGCCCATTTTAGACAAATCGTAAAGGAACGGGAGGTACAGAGCTCTATGGACAGATTTGTTGTGCGACAGAGGTCCAGTGACTCTCAAGCTGGTCCTAGTGGCATTAAAAGAAGAAGGGAAGTAACCCCGGAAAAGGACTTGCTACCTCAAGTCGTAATGGAAGGGGATTCCCCTTCTAAACAGTAAGAAGATAATGCTCTCCCCTCCTCCCATCCCATCAATCATCACCAGATCTTCAATAAAAGTAAGTGTCATGTAATTGTGCATGCCTTTTTCAGTTTGTGTGTATTAAAATTAACATTTCATGTGGTAAAAAAAAATTTTTTTCATACTTTTGGGCGTCTTGCACGGATTAATTTTATTTCCATTATTTCTTATGGGGAAAATTCATTCGCATAACGATTATTTCGCATAACGATGAGCCCTCTTGCACGGATTAAAATCGTTAACCGGGGGTCCACTGTATACAGTAATTCCATACACAGATAACCCGCACCTGGGAGAATGAAACCCGTGATAATGTTTCGGTCCGACTTTGCCCGTTAACTATTTAATGAACTGAAACGTGGTTGTAAGTTTCATTCTCCTGTGTGCGTTATTTGTGTATTATTCCAGTCACGGTATTGTACCTTTTTATTCTTTACAGTAATTTTGTATTAATGCATACTTAAAATTGTACTTTGTTTATTTAACTACCTCACTTTTGTACATATAAAAAGCTTCTACTCAATAACCTATGTCTAGTTCTAAAGTAATTTGTAAGCATTAAGATCAGTCTGCCTGAAATGCACCAAATGATTCTTTTGTGATTAACCCTTAAATTATCCAAACGTAGATCTGCGTTTGCACCGCTAGCACTCCGAACGTAGATCTACGTATTTTTTATATCTAAGAAATCATGTAAAAAGGTAGATCTACGTTCGGTGCGCTAGCGGTGCAAACGTAGATCTACGTTTAGACAGTTTAACCCGTAAACGGCCCAGGCAGATCTACGTTCACATGCGTAGTGCTCCAAAAGTAGATCTACATTTTTTTTTTACATATTTTCAAATATAACCAAAAAAAGTAGATCAAAGTTTTTTTTACACATTTTCAAATGTAAAAAAACAAAAAGAAGATCTACTTTTTTTACATTCAAATGTTGAAAAAACGTATATATACGTTTGGACCGTTTACGGGTTAAGGGTTAATAATATTATATTACATGTAAACTGCATTACTGTATGCTGCAGAAAATAAGTTGTACAGTAATTCCTCGATTTACAGAGACATTGAGAATATTTTATAGTGTGTATAATATCATTATTAAACACAGTACAGGTCCCCAACATGTTCGGAAGTTGAAAATTTCCTGTATTATGAATTTTTATAATGTAGATCTATGTTTGAACAGTTTAAAGGTTAAAGTGCAGGCATTGTACGTACTTCCCATTTCCAGGACTCAAGTCCGGGTAACCGGTTTCCCTGAATCCCTTCACAAAATATTACCCTGCTCGCACTCCAACAGCTCGTCAGGTCCCAAAAACCATTTGTCTCCATTCACTTGCTGATATACTGTATTTTGAATTTACTCAATTCAGGAGGTCCCCAATGTGTTTATAAGTCGAGGACTTACTGTATTGTATTGTATAAGTTGTATTATATTTCAATTGTTTTTTGCCTTGCAGCAACACTGTTAACTTGTTGCTGGTGATGCCACCGAACATGTATGAGGAGTTGTTACTGAGTATGCCACAGGCTAATGGTGGAGCCTCGTCCCCACCCATGCCAGCGGTAGTGACGACACAACCCACCGCCGGGGCCACGGCGCTGGTCGAGGCTGCGTGCTTCACCGACATTAATAGTCACGAACTGGACGAGCGTTCGTGTGAGTACGATGGGAAAGACATGACCGCCATAATAAAGCTTCTAGATTTTCTCGACTCGAGGCTAAACACGGTAAGTATTTTTCTTTTCCGCAAATAGCCAACTCTTGTGGATTTAGTGCTTAGTTATGATTATAACAATAATTTTTCCAGAATGACCTACAAGTAACAATAGACATGAATACGATGTGCAGTTGAATGGTTCAGAGAACCAATAAATTCACAAATTAGACCCATTTCCAACGCTTGGGTATCTTTATTGTGGCAGAAGAACGGTAAAGATCAGAAGGAGTTTGAGGCAATCAGTCCCTCAGCCTGGAGTCCATGGAAGCAGCCCATGAGTCTTGATAAGAATACAGCACATGGTAGGTAGGTATAATGTTTGTCAGGAAACAGGACAAGTGTTTCCTGAAACGAGTCTTAGTCATACAATGACCCACAGCTAGAGCTTTTGGTCATCTGACTGAGGCCTTCCACTGGCTTACCTCTCTACCTCTTTAAAAATCATGGTTATGATTATAACCATTATAAGCATTAGTAAATCTATTACAGCATATGCTTAGGGAAAGTGGAACAATTCTTCCTCCATACCATGCATGTCGTAAGAGGCAACTAAAATGCCGGGAGCAAGGGGCTAGTGACCCCTTCTCCTGTATACATTACTAATGTTAAAAAGAGAAACTTTTGTTTTTCTTTTTGGGCCATCCTGCCTCGGTGGGATATAGCCGGTGCGTTGAAGAAGCAGCTTAGTAAAGTGGCTTGTATACTGCAGACAGGTGAGGTGAAGCAGTGGTAGGTGGCATCACCTTGGATGAATCCACAGGTGGAAGTAGGTCGTGACTATAAGTGTCAAGATGTTGCTGAGTCTGACAGGAATGTAGATAAATGGACCAGAGCAGGGCCTCCATGAGAAATTTTGCAATGTGGGACAAGACTAATTTGGGACCCCTGGGGGCAGGCTGGGGCCCCCAGTCGAAGTTCACTTTATATGCTGGAAAATACAGTAAATCCCCTTTATGCTGTATTCTTATCAAGATTGATGGACTGTTTACATCAACTTCAGGCTGAGGGACTGATTACCTCAAACTCCTGATCTTCAACCATTCTTCTCTGTATAGGACTGATGAAGCCACTGTGTGGTGAAACATTTCCACAATAGAGATACCAAAATGTTGCATGTGTCTAATTTATCAATGAATGCAGTGTAATGGGACCTTCCATTGACGGTTTCGTGAGTCACGATGGCAGCTGTAAGGTGACTTGAGCTAGAGTACAACACAGCCCTGCTGGTTTGGGATTCATCTGTAAAAAACAGCACTTATGGTCACAGTGGTGGCCCATGCTAACCTCCTTATGGTGTATAGAGATATACAATCATACCTCGCCCTACTTCATTAATTAGTTCCAAGAACCATGACATAACCCAGTTTTTGATGTAAGCTGGACATAATGCCTTAAAAGTGCCTTAAAATGATGACAAACACTGTAAAACTAGCGTAAATAACTCACAGAAGAATACATATAACTATTGCTAAACCTTAAAAAACACTTAACCCGTAAATGGTCCAAACGTATATATACGTTTGGACCCCCAGTTAACGATATTTTTTCATTCCAGAAGTATGTTCAGGTGCCAGTACTGACCGAATTTGTTCCCATAAGGAATATTGTGAAGTAGATTAGTCCATTTCAGACCCCCAAACATACACGTACAAACGCACTTACATAAATACACTTACATAATTGGTCGCATTGGGAGGTGATCGTTATGCGGGGGTCCACTGTACGTTTTTCCAACATTTGAATGTATGTAAAAAAAGTAGATCTTCTTTTTGTTTTTTTTACATTTGAAAATGTGTAAAAGAACTTTGATCTACTTTATTTTTTTTGTTATATTCGAAAATATGTAAAAAAAAAATGTAGATCTACTTTTGTAGCGCTACACATGTGAACGTAGATCTGCTTAGGCCGTTTACGGGTTAAAACACATTTTAGTCATATTTTTTAAAGAATAATAAACGCAAAAATTATGACGTAGGTGACATTGCTGAATGACATAAAGTCTAACGTAATGATGATCGCTGTTCTGAAATTTATTCTAGAAAGGTGGTGTAAAGGCGAGTTTGACGTTGGCCGAAATGACGTAACACAGGGTATGACTGTACTTAGCTGGATGAATCTTATTAGAGGTGGTCAAGTTGTTGACACACTGGTCTGTACTCGCCTATTTGTGGTTACAAGGGTTGATTCATAGCTCCTGGCCCTGCTTCTTCACTGATCGCTATTAGGCCCTCTCCCTGCTCCATGAGCTTTATCATACCTCGTCTTAAAACTATGTATGGTTCCTGCCTCCACTACATCACTGTGACTGAAGAAATATGTACTTCCTAACATCCATCTGACTCACTGTGAGCTGCAGCCCTCACTTGCCGTGGGTTCATACCCCACCCGTTCCGTGGCTTGTTTTTTTTATTGATGTCCAGATCTGTTTGTGTCTTGATTAAGCCATCTGTGTGGGCAAAACATCAGTAATGGCTCATATTATGTTAAATTTGTGTTTCGTTTTTTGTCTCTTGATTGAGCCACCAATGGGAGCAAAACGGCGCATTTGTGTTTCTTTTCCCATTGTGTTCGCATTTTAAGAATGTCTCTCCAAATGACCTACAGTTTGGAAAACTCTTAGACAACATTAAGGACCATGATTAAGTCACGTCATGACTTAATAATGGTCTGGGACCAAACACAACATCTAAAAATGTCCTCGTTAAGTTGTAGGCTAATTGCAAAATGTTTCGGCCTGTTCCTTTATCATTGTCAATTACCATAAAAAAGTTTAATTGAGTTTTCACTTGTTTTTTTTCAATGAACTGGCTCTCTCCCACCAAGGCAAGCTGACTCAAAAAGTTTATAATGCGCAAACTTATGACCACGTTTCGGTCCGACTTGGCGGTGAAATGCAGTTGCACATTTCATTCTCCTCTGTGTGGGGTATTTGAGTATTCTTTCAGTCACGGTATTGTGCCTCTTATACAGTGGACCCCCGCATAACGATTACCTCCGAATGCGACCAATTATGTAAGTGTATTTATGTAAGTGCGTTTGTACGTGTATGTTTGGGGGTCTGAAATGGACTAATCTACTTCACAATATTCCTTATGGGAATAAATTCGGTCAGTACTGGCACCTGAACATACTTACGGAGTGAAAAAATATCGTTAACTGGGGGTCCACTGTATTCTCTTTGAGTTCGTAATAATAATTTTTATTTCAGCAAGATACAATGCTTATACAGAGATGGGTGACATTTAGGCGTGCATGTAGAAAGTATTTCAGACAAACTTAAGCCCAATTTAACCCTTAAACTGTCCAAATGTAGATCTACGTTTACACGCGTAGCGCTCCGACCTTGATTTTCTCCATTTGAAAGCATCCGAACAGAGATCAACGTTCGGAGCGCTACACGAGCGAACGTAGATCTATGTTCGGACAGCTTAAGGGTTAAATAAGGCAATAACTAATTGATTGCTTATTTATACAGTCTCTGAGAGGTTATAGAAAACAAATTTAGGATTTTTTTTTTTTTTTTTTTTTTTTTTTTTTTTTTTTTTTTTTTTTTTTTTTTTTTTTTAAAGAACAAACAGTCAGTTGATTACCAGCTTGAACATTCTTCACTAATATCTAATTATTCATTTCTTTGTGATGAACATTTCACTTTTTTATTGTCATGTGGAATACTGTAGGGCCCCATATATATGGCAAGTTAGGTTCCGGGCTATGTGCTATTTCCAGCTCAAATATTCTTCATTATGGCTTATTATTCAGTTGTTCTTGATGAACATTTCACCTGTTCACAAATAACCTGCACATAAAAGAGAGAAGCTTACGACGACGTTTCGGTCCGACTTGGACCATTTGGTTTAAGTCGGACTGAAACGTCGTCATAAGCTTCCCTCTTTTATGTGTGGGTTATTTGTGTATCGTTCCAGTCACGGTATTGTGTCTTTTTTTGTTATTTCACCTGTTCATCGCCACATGGAATGTTCTTACCCGAGATTCACACTTGTTCTTGTTCATTGCTGCTGTAGCCAGAAAATCAGCTCATGACTTGGGCAACATACAAGGTAGCAGACCAGTTTTGTTTCACATAGTGTAAATCCCGCTCTGAAATTGATTTTACGATTGGCATTTTTAGTTCACAGTTGCAGTATATGTATGAATACATGCTAGAGTGAGCTTAAGTTGTAGTGAATGATGCTGTATGACCCTTGTGGGTTTAGTGCTAGGTTCTGATTATAGTAACAATATAATGAGTGACTGGTATTGTATAAACAGAAGAGGAAATGGGGATTTGAACTGTAGGCCCATCAGGACTGTGGTTCAAGTCTCTATTGTTTATGCTGCAGTTTTGTGCTTGTGTCTATATTTTTTGGTCAGAGAAAGCTACCATTATTAGTTTTCACTTTCTGGTTCTATGCTGGACACAGTTTGGCACTCGTGTCCTGTATGTGACACCTCTACTTTTCAGCACTGCAAGGCTCGCCGTGCAGTGCCGAACAACCTTCCTCAAAATTGTAAATACATACTATATTATCATACACAAAGAATTAGACACATGTCCAACATCTGGGTATCTGTATATGTATACATTTTGTCATCCAGTGGTTTTTTCAGTGCAGTACAGTCATACGTCACTTAATGACAGGGATAAGTTCTGAGAAATGTGTTATTAGTGATTTTGTCATGTGAATATCATAGTGTATAAAGCCGCTGCCACCATAACACCCCATACTGTTTTAAAGTAAACTATTTTGTGTAAGTAGAAAGAGTAGATTCTAGAATAACGATAAAAAGTAGAGTATAGTAAATGCACGAACCATCAACATTGTTATTTATCATTATCAAGTATTATGTACTGTAGATAATTATAAGTGTTATACTTTTATGTGACTGGGACCACTGTTATATATGTGACTGGGACCACTGTCATATATGTGACTGGGACCACTGTCATATATGTGACTGGGACCACTGTCATATATGTGACTGGGACCACTGTTATATATGTGACTGGGACCACTGTCATATATGTGACTGGGACCACGTCATATATGTGACTGGGACCACTGTCATATATGTGACTGGGACCACTGTATATATGTGACTGGGACCACTGTCATATATGTGACTGGGACCACTGTCATATATGTGACTGGGACCACTGTCATATATGTGACTGGGACCACTGTCATATATGTGACTGGGACCACTGTCATATATGTGACTGGGACCACTGTCATATATGTGACTGGGACCACTGTCATATATGTGACTGGGACCACTGTCATATATGTGACTGGGACCACTGTCATATATGTGACTGGGACCACTGTCATATATGTGACTGGGACCACTGTCATATATGTGACTGGGAGCACTGTCATATATGTGACTGGGACCACTGTCATATATGTGACTGGGACCACTGTCATATATGTGACTGGGACCACTGTCATATATGTGACTGGGACCACTGTCATATATGTGACTGGGACCACTGTCATATATGTGACTGGGACCACCGTCATATATGTGACTGGGACCACTGTCATATGTGCTGTCCGCCGTTGACTGTAACGTCACTATGCAGCGCATAACTCTAATGTGAAGAATGTAGAATTATACACCGTAGTCGTGAAGAATGTGAAGCGACAGTCTTCCTGCCTGTGCTTCAGAGTCTTCAAGACCACGGTCCTCTTCACCAACACCAAGACTGAGGGACTGATTACCTCATCTTTTGTATATAGTTCTACAGTCTTCACATTATGTCCTTGTGCTGATAAATTTACTGGATGGGCAAAACATCTACACATTAAGATACCCAGATGTGGCATACTTGTCTAATTCTTCAATACTTATTATTACTATTAACCCTTTCAGGGTCCAGAGGCCAAATTTCAAAGTGCGCACCAGTGTCCAAGAATTTTCCAAAAAATAATTTTGTTATTTTTTCTTATGAAATGGTAGAGAATCTTTTCCTGAAGGTAATAAAGCAAAAAGTACGAAATTTGATGGAAAATTGACGAAATTATGCTCTCGCGAATTTTGACGTGTCAGCGATATTTACGCATTGGCAATTTTGCCGACTTTGACTCCCATTTTAGGCCAATTACATTATTCCAGTCGACCAAATTCTTAGCTATTTCACTAGTATTGCTTCTGTTCTATCAATTGAGCACAAGAATTCGCCACCTCAACTGTTTCAACTACAAAATAAAGTGATCAGAAATTGATAATTTGGTCAATTTAGTGCAAAGTTCAAAATATTCCTATTTAAAAATAGGGTCCAGAATAAATAATGCAGACATTCCTGGCACTAAACTAACATTTCCTCTGTTCATTAGTTATGTTTTGAGGCTTTACCAATGAATTCCATTTTGATTTTTTATTCACATAATGAATTTTTATTCAAACCAAAAAATAGAAGATTTACTGTTATGCAATATTTAATAATTGTATAAATAATATCACCACATTTGTGAACATATATTAGACCCACCAGCCGGCGTGTATTAGATGTGTGAGGTCATTTGTTTACTCTTGAACATCGGCAAAAATTTAACATTTCTGCTACTTTGAGCTCAGTTTCCAGTCATTTTCAGTACGAAAACCAATCAAAATTATCTATATTTCTGTAATATGTCTTCCATTCCATCAAATGAGACCAAGAAATTGCAAATACAACTATAAAAAACATACAAAAAAATACTGCAAAGTCGCTGTTTTAATCGAAAATTACGATCTCAGTTTTTTTCTCTCATTATGCACTGTGTGCTGCAGGATTTGTTTTATGTGGAACACACGTACCACATAGATGTATTCTCTCATATCAAGGCCAAAATTTACCGTCATGAGCTCAGCTCATGACGTAGATCTACGGTTTGGACCCTCAACCTAAAGCCGTAGATCTACGGCACGGACCCTCAAGGGGTTAATATTATTCTTTTTATTATTATTATAGGAACTTTACATTACTTCAGTGAACAATTTCCATAGCATAAACAGAGTGATCCATAATGCTTTTCATAGGCTGTGCTATGCATTAGTTAATTTGGTTACAATTGCCGTTTTCAAAATGTGTATATTTTGACGCTATTTTTTTTTATCATGACCGCTTGCTACCTTGGCGTTGTCAGGGTCAACCCAGGCAGGTAAGGTGACCAGTCGCAGTCATCCAGTGTCTCGAGTCGCACTACAGCCAGGCCTCGATTATTACAAATTTGATTAGTACGAATTAAGAGTGAAATTAAATAATTACATGTATATTTTTTTCCCCCAAACTCTTCAACTCATATACAAAAATTAGATATAATTCGCATAATGCATCCATTTTATGGAAGTCAATGTTCGCACTAACCGAGACCTGGCTGCGTGTTACTGTCTCCGAAAATATGCAGAGAACTCAATTTTGTTTGCACATTCATTTGTCTTTTGCACAGTGCCCATGAGGCAAAAATATCTGTGATTAGTATATATGCTGTGAATAAATGGAAAGATCGATGAGGGGCGGGGGCACGGATTACTGCGTGTAAATTAATAATCTGATGGTTTGCTGGCTGGGGCTTGTGCTTCCCATCCATTTTTCCGTTTATTAGTTGACAGTTGTTTATATGCCTAGTGTTTGCTTACATGTCTTTCTAAACCATTAAAACTTAATCTGTGATTGATATATACTTTAATATAGCAGCATAACGTGTGGTAAATAATTGATTACTCGTTCTGTAGCCTGGGCAGTCATCCAACAAGTCTCTGATGCCCATCCTGACGCTGATGGTGGAGATGGTGCAGGCCAACCGTACCATACGCAAGTTTGTGCGTTTGCGGGTGTTGCCGCCACTGCGGGACGTGAGCAAGAGACCAGAGGAGGGGCGTACACTGCGTAACAAGCTCTGTACCCTCATGACCTCCCCACTTCACGATCTCAAGCACTTGTCTGCCAACTTCCTCTTCATTCTATGCAAAGAAAGTGGTAAGCTGGAAGAAAATTGTCTTTAGAGGAACTGAAGGTGTCCCCTTTAAATCCTTTCCCCAAAAAAACACCTGTGCTTATTAAGGGCTCTTAATCCAAGGGATTAGGTAAACCTCCCTTCCTGGAATTGGACTTAATTAGCTCCCAGTCTTCAGGCACTATGATTTTTACAAGTTTTGGGAGAGCATGTTAGGAGTGAGTGGAAGTAAGTGGTTTTTATGACTTGATGTGCTGTTGGAGTGTGAGCAAGGTAACATTTATGGAGGGATTCAGGGAAACCGGTGAACTGGACTTGAGTCCTGGAGGTGGGAAGTACAGTACCTTCACTCTGAAGGATGAGTGAGGATGTTACAATCCTGGAGGTGGGAAGTACAGTACCTGTACTCTGAAGGATGAGTGAGGATGTTACAATCCTGGAGGTGGGAAATACAGTACCTGCACTCTGAAGAATGAGTGAGGATGTTACAGTCCTGGAGGTGGGAAGTACAGTACCTGTACTCTGAAGGATGAGTGAGGATGTTACAGTCCTGGAGGTGGGAAGTACAATACCTGTACTCTGAAGGATGAGTGAGGATGTTACAGTCCTGGAGGTGGGAAGTACAATACCTGTACTCTGAAGAATGAGTGAGGATGTTACAGTCCTGGAGGTGGGAAGTACAATACCTGTACTCTGAAGGATGAGTGAGGATGTTGCAGTACTGGAGGTGGGAAGTACAGTGCCTGTACTCTGAAGGATGAGTGAGGATGTTACAGTACTGGAGGTGGGAAGTACAGTACCTGTACTCTGAAGGATGAGTGAGGATGTTACAGTACTGGAGGTGGAAAGTACAATACCTGTACTCTGAAGGATGAGTGAGGATGTTACAGTACTGGAGGTGGAAAGTACAATACCTGTACTCTGAAGGATGAGTGAGGATGTTACAGTCCTGAAGGTGGGAAGTACAATACCTGTACTCTGAAGGATGAGTGAGGATGTTACAGTCCTGGAGGTGGGAAGTACAGTACCTGTACTCTGAAGGATGAGTGAGGATGTTACAGTCCTGAAGGTGGGAAGTACATTACCTGCACTCTGAAGGATGAGTGAGGATGTTACAGTCCTGAAGGTGGGAAGTACAGTACCTGTACTCTGAAGGATGAGTGAGGATGTTACAGTCCTGAAGGTGGGAAGTACAGTACCTGCACTCTGAAGGATGAGTGAGGATGTTACAGTCCTGAAGGTGGGAAGTACAGTGCCTGTACTCTGAAGGATGAGTGAGGATGTTACAGTACTGGAGGTGGGAAGTACAGTACCTGTACTCTGAAGGATGAGTGAGAATGTTACAGTACTGGAGGTGGGAAGTACAGTGCCTGTACTCTGAAGGATGAGTGAGGATGTTACAGTACTGGAGGTGGGAAGTACAGTACCTGTACTCTGAAGGATGAGTGAGGATGTTACAGTCCTGAAGGTGGGAAGTACAGTACCTGTACTCTGAAGGATGAGTGAGGATGTTGCAGTACTGGAGGTGGGAAGTACATTACCTGCACTCTGAAGGATGAGTGAGGATGTTACAGTCCTGGAGGTGGGAAGTACAGTACCTGTACTCTGAAGGATGAGTGAGGATGTTACAGTACTGGAGGTGGGAAGTACAGTACCTGTACTCTGAAGGATGAGTGAGGATGTTACAGTCCTGGAGGTGGGAAGTACAGTACCTGTACTCTGAAGGATGAGTGAGGATGTTACAGTCCTGGAGGTGGGAAGTACAGTACCTGTACTCTGAAGGATGAGTGAGGATGTTACAGTCCTGGAGGTGGGAAGTACATTACCTGCACTCTGAAGGATGAGTGAGGATGTTACAGTCCTGGAGGTGGGAAGTACAGTACCTGTACTCTGAAGGATGAGTGAGGATGTTACAGTACTGGAGGTGGGAAGTACAGTACCTGTACTCTGAAGGATGAGTGAGGATGTTACAGTCCTGGAGGTGGGAAGTACAGTACCTGTACTCTGAAGGATGAGTGAGGATGTTACAGTACTGGAGGTGGGAAGTACAGTACCTGTACTCTGAAGGATGAGTGAGGATGTTACAGTCCTGGAGGTGGGAAGTACAGTACCTGCACTCTGAAGGATGAGTGAGGATGTTACAGTCCTGGAGGTGGGAAGTACAGTACCTGCACTCTGAAGGATGAGTGAGGATGTTACAGTACTGGAGGTGGGAAGTACATTACCTGCACTCTGAAGGATGAGTGAGGATGTTACAGTCCTGGAGGTGGGAAGTACAGTACCTGTACTCTGAAGGATGAGTGAGGATGTTACAGTACTGGAGGTGGGAAGTACATTACCTGCACTCTGAAGGATGAGTGAGGATGTTACAGTCCTGGAGGTGGGAAGTACATTACCTGCACTCTGAAGGATGAGTGAGGATGTTACAGTCCTGGAGGTGGGAAGTACAGTACCTGTACTCTGAAGGATGAGTGAGAATGTTACAGTACTGGAGGTGGGAAGTACAGTACCTGCACTCTGAAGGATGAGTGAGGATGTTACAGTCCTGGAGGTGGGAAGTACAGTACCTGTACTCTGAAGGATGAGTGAGGATGTTACAGTCCTGAAGGTGGGAAGTACATTACCTGCACTCTGAAGGATGAGTGAGGATGTTACAGTCCTGAAGGTGGGAAGTACATTACCTGCACTCTGAAGGATGAGTGAGGATGTTACAGTCCTGAAGGTGGGAAGTACAGTACCTGTACTCTGAAGGATGAGTGAGGATGTTGCAGTACTGGAGGTGGGAAGTACAGTACCTGTACTCTGAAGGATGAGTGAGGATGTTGCAGTACTGGAGGTGGGAAGTACAGTACCTGTACTCTGAAGGATGAGTGAGGATGTTGCAGGTCAGAGTGTCATCTGGGCACATTTCCGGCAAGACAACAATTGAATAAATAATGGGTTGTGGATTTTTACAGCCTTGGTATCGTAGGTTAGCCGTGAATTGTTCCAGCCATGGTATTGTGGGTCGTGAGTTGTTCCAGCCATGGTATTGTGGGTCGTGAGTTGTTCCAGCCATGGTATTGTGGGTCGTGAGTTGTTCCAGCCATGGTATTGTGGGTCGTGAGTTGTTCCAGCCATGGTATTGTGGGTCGTGAGTTGTTCCAGCCATGGTATTGTGGGTCGTGAGTTGTTCCAGCCATGGTATTGTGGGTCGTGAGTTGTTCCAGCCATGGTATTGTGGGTCGTGAGTTGTTCCAGCCATGGTATTGTGGGTCGTGAGTTGTTCCAGCCATGGTATTGTGGGTCGTGAGTTGTTCCAGCCATGGTATTGTGGGTCGTGAGTTGTTCCAGCCATGGTATTGTGGGTTGTGAGTTGTTCCAGCCATGGTATTGTGGGTCGTGAGTTGTTCCAGCCATGGTATTGTGGGTCGTGAGTTGTTCCAGCCATGGTATTGTGGGTCGTGAGTTGTTCCAGCCATGGTATTGTGGGTTGTGAGTTGTTCCAGCCATAGTGTTGTGGGTTGTGAGTTGTTCCAGCTTTGGTATTGTGGGTCGTGAGTTGTTCCAGCCATAGTGTTGTGGGTTGTGAGTTGTTCCAGCTTTGGTATTGTGGGTTATGAGTTGTTCCAGCCATAATATTGTAGGTTGTGAATCATTCCAGCTATGTTATAATGAGTTTATTATTATAACTTTTACTACTAACTTAGTTATATTTGTTACAGTTGACCGTCTGATAAAGTACACCGGCTATGGCAATGCTGCCGGACTCCTCGCTTCTCGTGGACTCATGCTCGGTGGCAGTAAAACGTCGGTGGACTACTCTTCGGACTCTGAGGATTCCGACACGGAAGAGTACGAAAGAGTGAGGGAAATGTAAGTAGAGTGTGGTAAACCCATAAAGATAAAGATTTATTTCTTTGTAAAGGTTACAATGTATAATTACAATTTTGGTTTTCTAAGTACGTACAAAGAAAGCCACTATCATGCCGGGGCATTTCGGGCAGACGTAAACCCATACCCGAGGATTCCGACACGAAGAGTACGAACCAGTGAACGATGATAAGTATGAATGATGTAGCGGATCAGATTGTAACCAACTTTGAAAATGATGAATGAAACCGGTACAAATTATACATTGAAATTCTTTACATTCAAGTTTCATTTCAAATTCAAAATCATATTTTGTGCAGTACAAAAAGGCACAAAAGAAGCCACTAGTATGCAGTGAACTTCAGTACAGTGGACCTCCGGTTTACGATATTATTTCATTCCAGAAGTATGTTCAGGTGCCAGTACTGACCGAATTTGTTCCCATAAGGAATATTGTGAAGTAGATTAGTCCATTTCAGACCCCCAAACATACACGTACAAACGCACTTACATAAATACACTTACATAATTGGTCGCATTTGGAGGTGATCGTAAAGCGGGGGTCCACTGTACAGATACTAATGCCAATAGACTACTTAAGAACAACTATAATTTCTTTTTATTAAACTTAATTAAGCCATATAGCATGAACTAATAGACTATTCAATGCTCTTATATTCATTGTTCATTGTAAATTCCCAAATTTACAGTTACACCCACCAAAGTGACTGTGTGTATAAAATTACTCATATCATTATTGTCGTCATAATCTTAACCCTTTGAGGGTCTGTCCCATAGTTCTGCGGCTTGAAACCAGGGTCCGCGCCGTAGTTCTGCGTCATGAGCTCAGCTTGCTCAGATAAGCTGTAAATTTGGGCCTAGATATGAGAGAATGGATGTGTGGTAAGTGTGCACCGTATAAAACAAATCCTGCAGCATGCAGTGCATAATGAGGTAAAAAAAACTGTCACTGTGTTTTTGGATTAAAACAGCGACTTTGCGGTGTACAGTGGACCCCCGGTTAACGATATTTTTTCATTCCAGAAGTATGTTCAGGTGCCAGTACTGACCAAATTTGTTCCCATAAGGAATATTGTGAAGTAGATTAGTCCATTTCAGATCCCCAAACATACACGTACAAACGCACTTACATAAATACACTTACATAATTGGTCGCATTGGGAGGTGATCGTTAAGCGGGGGTCCACTGTATTTTCGTATTGATTTTACAGTTGTATTTGTGGTTTCTTGGTCTCATTTGATAGAAAGGAAGAAATATTACAGAAATAGGGATGATTTTGATTGGTTTTATTACTGAAAATAGCTATAAATTGAGCTCAAATTAGCGGAAATGTTCGATTTTTGCTGATGTTCAAGAGTAAACAAACGACATCACACATCCAATACACATCAACTGGTGGGTCTAATATATGTTCATGAATGCAGTGATTCGAGTCTCTAAACTCCAGCCTGTCGCGTTAGCCACTAGACCAGCCACTAGACCAGCTAGCTGGTCTAGTGGCTAATGCGATGGGCTGCAGTTTTGAGACTCTCTGACCGCGGGTTCAATCCCGGCCGGGGTATGATTTTAATGCAGTGATATTATTTATACAATTATTACAATATTGCATAACAGTAAATCTTCTATTTTTTGGTGTGAATAAAAATTTTTTGTGAATAAAAAATCAAAATGGAATTCATAAGTAAATCCTGGAAACATAACTAATAAACAGAGGAAATGTTATTTCAGTGCCAGGAATGTCTGCATTGTTTATTCTGAACCCTATTTTGAAATTGGAATATTTTGAACTTTGTGTGAAATTGGCCAAATTACCAATTTCTGATCACTCTATTGGGTAGTTGAAATAGTTGATTGGGCAGTTTCTTGTGCTCAGTCGATAAGATAGAAGTAATACCAGCAATAAAGCTAAGAATTTGGTCGACTGGAATAATGTAATTGGCCTAAAATAGGGGTAAAAGTGGGCAAAATCGCCAGTACATAAATATCGCAGACACAGTAAGATTTGCACTAGTGTCATTTTGTCAATTTTCCATCAAATTTTGTACTTTTTGTTTTATTACCTTCAGAAAAAGATTCTCTTCCATTTCATGAGAAAAAAAGAATTTTTTTTTTTTAACCCGTAAACGGTCCAAACGTATATATACGTTTTTTCAACATTTGAAAGTATGTAAATAAAGTAGATCTTCTTTTTGTATTTTTACATTTGAAAATGTGTATAAAAACTTTGATCTACTTTTTTTTTTATACAGTGGACCCCCGGTTAACGATATTATTTCACTCCAGAAGTATGTTCAGGTGCCAGTACTGACCGAATTTGTTCCCATAAGGAATATTGTGAAGTAGATTAGTCCATTTCAGACCCCCAAACATACACATACAAACGCACTTACATAAATACACTTACATAATTGGTCGCATTGGGAGGTGATCGTTATGCAGGGGTCCACTGTATTTGAAAATATGTAAAAAAAAACGTAGATCTACTTTTGTAGCACTACACATGTGAACGTAGATCTGCTTGGACCGTTTACGGGTTAAATTCTTGGACCCTACGGCTTGGACCCTCAAAGGGTTAAGTTAAACATCTTAAGTTTGCCTGAAATGCTCTGCATATTAACCCTTTGACTGTTTTCGACGTATAAATACGTCTTACGAGCCAATGTTTCTGACGTATATATACTCAATAATTCTAGCGGCTTCAAATCAAGCGGGAGAAAGCTGGTAGGCCCACGTGTGAGAGAATGGGTCTGTGTGGTCAGTGTGCACCACATAAAAAAAATCCTGCAGCACACATTGCGTAACGAGAAAAAAAAAACTCTGATCGTTTTTTTGGAATAAAACGCCGACTTTGAGGTGTATTTTTGTATAGTATTTATCGTTGTATTCGCGTTTTCATGGTCTTAGGTGATAAAATGGAAAACATATTACAGAAATAGAGATGATTTTCATTACTTTTACGATGAAAACGACCTTGAAACTGAGCTCAAAGTAGCGGAAATGTTCGATTTTTACCAATGTTCAAGAGTAAATAAATCACACCACACGTCCAATACACGTCAACTGGGGAGTCTAATATTCTTTCACTAGTGCACTGATATTATTTATACCATTTTTACAATAATGCAGTCGTCTGCATAACAGTAAATTTTGTATTTTTTTGTATGAATAAAAAATCAAAATAGAAAGCAATAATAATATAAGAGGGGCCTAGAGATGTGACTAATGAACAGAGCATATGTTATTTTAGTGCCACGAATGTCTACCTTGTTTATTCTGGACCCTATTTTGAAATTGGCATCTTTTTTATTTTGCGTGAAATTGGCCAAATTGCCAATTTCTGACCACCATATTGGGTAGTCCAAATTAGTAAATGGGAGGTTTCTTGTACTCAGCTGATAGATAAAATGGAGTTCTAAAGAAATAGCTATGAGTTTGGTCAACTGGAACAATGGAATTGGCTGAAAATTGGGCTCAAAGTCGGCGAAATCGCCGATACGCATATGTCGCCGAGACCGCTAACTTCGCGGGAGCATAATTCCACGAGTTTTCAACCAAATTTCGAACTTTTGGTGTCATTACCATCGGGAAAAGATTCTCTATCATTTCATAAGAAAAAATAATTTTTTTTTTTTTTCAAAAATTGAGTGACATAGAATGACAGTTTCAGAGAGGGGCCTGAAACAGTCAAAGGGTTAAGGGACTTTCTGCATGTACACCTAAATGTTATTCACCTTTGTACAAACATTGTATCATGTTGAAATAAGTTTATCATTATAAATTGTGTACACACTACAGTGGAACCTTGGTATGTGACCTTAATTGTGTACACACTACAGTGGAACCTTGGTATGTGACCTTAATTGTGTACACACTACAGTGGAACCTTGGTATGTGACCTTAATTGTGTACACACTACAGTGGAACCTTGGTATGTGACCTTAATTGTGTACATACTACAGTGGAACCTTGGTATGTGACCTTAATTCATTCCAGAAGGCTGTTCGAGTGGTGCTCCATTTGAGTATCGAGTAAGTTCTTCCCAACCAATTTTCTGTTTGGTTGGCTATTATCACTAATTGTCGTAGGCCCCATGGTGACTTATTTATACAAATACTACAAAAAATACACCAAAAAAATGCGAAGAAACACGGAATAGTTTACAGTGAAGTTCTGGCAGGTTGTATTTGTTTGGTCAAGTGCTGAGCTTTGTTCGAGTAGGGAGCTGATCGTATACCAAGGTTCCACTGTACTATGGTGCACAGTATAGTGAGTGAATGATGATAAAGGTGTTTCCTCTCTTTCGGGTCACCTTGCCTTGGTGGGAAACGGCCAATGCAGTAATAAGAGTAATAACAAAAAAGGCACAATACCGTGACTGGAACGATACACAAACAACCGCACATAAAAGAGGGAAGCTTACAACGACGTTTCAGTCCGACTTGGACCATTTACAAAGTCACACTAACCAGAAGTTAGTGTGACTTTGTAAATGGTCCAAGTTGGACCAAAACGTCGTCGTAAGCTTCTCTCTTTTATGTGCGGGTTGTTTGTGTATAAGAGTAATAGAGTGCCTAAGTGTGTTTTTTCTGTTTTTTTAGTATGCTAATGCAACAGACACTTGGACAGTACCCGCTCCCCCCTCCTATTTGTTTTCAAAAACCATAAACGTGTTGCAAAATTCGGCAACATTTATCTCATCCCATATACAAAGCCCTTAGATGCACAGAGCATTTTGGTCAGATTAAAATCTGGATCTTAAAATTTCTTGACAGTGTATATACAGGTTGGCTATCACTGATCCGGCAGTCACTAATCTAGTTCCATCACTAACCTGGCACTAATTTCGCCTAGCATGGAGGTCTAGAGCAATGCAGTGTTATAAGTGAACAGGAAATAATGAACACTTACATGCTGCAGGATAAACTAATCAAAGAAAGGCCAAAAATGATGCTGGCTTAGTGATGGTCGACCTGTACGGTAAGTCCTCACCGAACATTGTCGAGGCTTGGTCACAGACCGAGCCACAGGGGCATTGACCTCCGAAACCCTCTCCAGGTATAGATTTTTTGAATCTGCGATTTTAAGTGAAACAACATATGTAACAAGACCATTATAAAACCTTTTTAAAACTTATAGTTTTTTCTAAACGTCACACTTTTTCCTCTGTTTTTTGTGGCCTCAGACAACGGGTGCACAGTGCACCTCTAGCACTCATTACAAAGGGTTAAATCAAGGAATAAATGTTTGCAAACTGAAAATTGTAAGCAGAAGCACCTACCACCACAGTTCAAAAATGAGCAGTAACAAATATGGTGGACTCGCCAAGCGCTTTCATATTACAGACTTGTAGAGGATGTGCAGACTCCACACACACACACACACAGTGGCCCTGGCCGGGAATCAAATTTTTTCTCATCGTTTAAACGAAATGAAGTTATTCGAGTTCCTGCTGTATATGTATTAGATTAATTGAATACACAAATAACCCGCACATAAAAGAGAGAAGCTTACGATGACGTTTCGGTCCGACTTGGACCATTGACAAAGTCAGTGTGACTTTGTCAATGGTCCAAGTCGGATCGAAACGTCGTCGTGAGCTTCTCTCTTTTATGTGCGGGTTATTTGTGTATCGTTCCAGTCACGGTAATGTGCCTTTTTTTTTGTTAATTGAATACAATAAGTCCTTGACTTAAGGAAATGTTGAGAACCATCTGCATTGTGTATATCATTACTATACACAATACAGAAGGTCCCAATGTGTCCATAAGTCAAGGACTTACTATGCTAAGTTTATAATTAAGTTTTCTTAATATAACATTATTAAATGTGATGATTATTTTAACAGGTAGGCATACATTCTTCAGTTATCACTTAGCTATTGATTTAGTTTTGAGTTTGTGTATTGTATTCCTGTTATTTAATTTTCATTGCGTCTTTCAGGGTAAATCCAGTGACTGGCAGGTACGAGCCTCCACGACCGTCACCTCTAGAGGGCATGACCGACGAGCAGAAGGAACACGAGGCGATGAAGCTTGTCAATGTTCTGGACAAACTCACAAGGTATCTCTTGGCAAACAAGAAACAGAAAACATCTTTTGGCAAACAAGGAACAAAAAATAAAATATCTCTTGCCAAACAAGGAACAAAAAGTCACAATACCGTAACTGGAAGAATTCACAAAGAAATCCGCACTGAGAGGAATCTCGTGATGTTTTTGTCTGTCTTGAACTATCATCAAGTAATGACTTAAACGATTTAGAATTTTGGAGAACCGACAAGTTGAACAACAAGACACTTGTGCAACTTGTGCCTCTTCAGTCCAATACAGCGAAGAATGGTGGGAGATGAGGAGTTGAGGTAATCAGTCCCTCAGTCTGGAATCCATGTCTGCAGTCCATCAAGAGCATCTCGACTCCAGGCTGAGGGACTCATTACCTCAAACGCCTCCTCAACTTCCACTGTTCTTCTCTGTACTGGACTGAAGAAGTCACTTGTTTTACTGCGACAGTAGAACAAAAAACGTGATTAACCACTTCACCGTCTGTGCCTTAGTACTACTGGTTTGAGGTCACTGTCTGTGCCATAGTACTACGCCATGAGCTCATCTCACTCAGATAAGATAAAGATGTTTATTTTGACAAATTACATGGTTGTACAGAGGACTATAGTAGTTGGTTGTACATGCCAAAAGCCCCTTTGTATTCAGAGCATTTAAAAAAAAATCCTGCAGCACAGTGCATAACGAGGAAAAAACTGCGACTGTTTTTTTGGTTTAAAACTGCGAATTTGCAGTGTTTTTTCACATGGTTTTTATGGTTGCATTTTTGTAATTTTGGTCTTATGTGATAGAACGGAAGATATATTACAGAAATGGAGATGATTTTGATTGCTTTCAGGACTGAAAATAGCTTGAAATTGAGCTCAAAGTAGCAGAAATGTTCGATTTTTCCTACATTCCAGAGTATACAAATTACGTCATTCGTCCACTGTAACGTAACGGCTTGATAAAGCTACTGGAGAGCGAAACGTTGCCACAATAAAATGACACATTAGTTGCACTTGTGGCCTTTTACTTTACAAGCATAATATAAGAGAGCTCTGGGAGCATAACTAATGAAAAGAGGAAATGTTTTTTTTAGTGCCAGGAATATCTGTATTGTTTATTCTGGACCCTATTTTTAAATAGGCAATTTTTGAATTTTTGTTAAAATGGCCAAGTTACCAATTTCCGATCACTTTACATGGTAGTTGAAATAGTTAAATGGGCAGTTTCTTGTACTCAGTTGATAGAATAGAAGTATTACTAGTGTGAAATACTTATGAGTTAGGTTGACTGAGACTGGAATTGGCCAAAAATAGGGCGCAAAGTGGGCAAAATCGCTGATGTGTAAATATCGTTGAGACCACTAAATTTGTGAGAGTGTAATTCTGTAAGTTTTCCATCAAATTTCATACTTTTGGTTTCATTACCATTTGAAAAATATTCTCTATCATTTCATACGATTTTTTTAAAATCTTGGACACTGAGAGCAATTCTCTGATCAGGAGTCTGGACGATGAACAGGTTAATTGACTGTTGTGCAGTTTTCTCATTGCGTCGCAATTTCCTGTTTACGCTTCAACAATTTCTGTCCCCTTTATGTATTACTGCTTTCATTGGTGGTATGTTATACAGTGGACCCCCGCATAATGATCAGCTCCCAACTCGACCAATTATGTAAGTGTATTTTCGTAAGTGCTTTTGTAGGTGTATTTTTGGGGGTCTGAAACGGACTAATCTAATTCACAATATTTCTTATGGGAACAAATTCGGTCTATAACGGCACCCAAACAGACTTCTGGATTGAAATGATATTGTTATGCGGGGGTCCACTGCAATTGCCTATATTTGTGCATATAAATTACAGTGGTACCTCGAATTTCAGCCATAATTCGTTTCAGAAGGCTGTTCGGGTGCCGTTACCAAACGAATTTGTTCCCATAAGGAATAATGTAAATTAGATAAGTGTGTTTCAGACCCCCAAAAACACACTTAGAAAAGTACTTACAAAAACACATGTACTTAATTGTTCGAGTTAGGAGCTGTTTGAAATTCGAGGTACCACTGTATAATATAAATTAACCTGACGTGAACTGGGTATATTTTTGCATATAAGTGACAGTCTAATATGAAGTAACTTGCTCTAAATAATATTTATTGAAAAATTTGCTTTAACTCGTGTGTGAAAATTGACATTTGCTTTAGAAAAACAAAATTTAATACAATTAGAATGGCGAGAACTTGGTATAAAACATCCACGAATTGTGGTTCAAGACACGAGTTGAAGATTGAGACACGTTCAACAGTTCTGTATCTTTATTGATAAAACGTTTTGCCTTCACAGTACGCTTCTTCGGTCAAATTACGGTGGATCCTCGAATTTTGTCATCCCTTTTCTGTATGTAAAACTATAGTTATTCTCTATAAAATGTATTTTTTGTTAATATTTCCCATAAGAAATAATGTAAATCCAATTAATCCATTCCAGACACCCAAAAATATTAACTATAGTTTTACATACAGAAAAGGGATGATGAGATTCAGGGGTCCACTACATCTAACTCCTCCTCCTTTGTATTGGACTGATGAAGCCGCTGTGAGGCAGAAGCATCTCATTCATCAACGTGTTGGTTCTCTGAACCACTTATCTATACAGTGGACCCCCGGTTAACGAACTTTTTTCATTCCTGTAGTATGTTCAGGTGCCAGTACTGACCGAATTTTTTCCATAAGGAATATTGTGAAGTAGATTAGTCCATTTCAGACCCCCAAACATACACGTACAAACGCACTTACATAAATACACTTACATAATTGGTCACATTTGGAGGTGATCGTTAAGCGGGGGTCCACTGTATACATGACTGAAGGATAGGTCATGTCAGGTCAGATTAGGTTACATAGGATTTGTCAGGAAACAGGATACGGGGACATATGATGACCCACAGCTTGAGCTTTTGGTCACCTGAATGAGGCCTTCCACTGGCTTACCCCTCCACCCCTTTAAAAATTATGGTTATTATTATCACCATTTCTTATTTATATATTAAAGGAGAATTTGTAATTATGTCATAAGAGGCGACTAAAATGCCGGGAGCAAGAGGCTAGTAACCCCTTCTCTGTATAAATTATTAAATTTAAAAGGAAAACTTTCGTTTTTCTTTTAAGGTCGTCCCGCCTCGGTGGCGTACTGCCGGTGCATTAGAAAAAAAAAAATGTTCTTAATGACATTATTATAATTACAGAAACAACATCATCCAGCCTTGCCGCATCGGCGACGACGGGAAACCTCACCCCATCGAGAGCGTAATGGAACTGCAAGAAGGGATGGGCGTCAAGCAACCTCCCAACCACAACAGTGAAGGCTCCCACTAGCTGCATGGCCGTCACACATTAAACACTGGCATTTACCCTTTTATATCGATACAAATCGTGACTTAGTTTGTATTTTGCACTTTTTATCACCAACCTTTTGGTAATAAACATATCTTCGAGCTGATAGGTGAAAGATGTCGGGGCCCCTAACTGGCTCTGGGGTACATGGACACCCCAGTAATTGTAGGAATTTTAAGCGTATTTATGTCGTCGGTTTGAAACTTGTAGTGAATGGTGCGTAAATGGCCAACTGGGTATAGAAAACGTGTAGTAGATCAAGCCTTTTATTGTTAGGTAAAAGGATGCAGATGCAACTGATGTGACATTTTATTGTGGAGATAAATGGTACAAAATACCAACACGATGGAAAAAATAAATGAAGCATAATGCGATCCTTTATTGTAGTTTCGCCCACACAGTGGGCTTATCAATCACAAACAGCTCTGTGACTTCATAAAGTCCACTGTGTAGGCAAAACGTAGTCAGTAAAGAATTGTTTATTTTTCCAACATTTTATTGTGGCGACGTTTCGCTCTCCAGGAGCTTTGTCAAGCTGTTACACCTTAACAAAGCTCCTGGAGACCAAAACATTGCCTCACTAAAATGCTGCATTAATTGCACTTGTATTCTTTTACCTAATAATTTGTGGGGTAACTCTACCATTATTACTGACCTTGTTTTACATGAGGTTTTGCCTGAACTGCAGTGCCTCCACTTGTCATTCAAGAAAAGTGAGGATATTTCCACTCAGAGGGTACCTGAATGGTGATGTCTGATTGCCTCTAACAAGACAATGACTCAACAAATGACTGAACACGTGACTGAATTTGGCAGGAGATAATGTACAATTCGGGACACTTACTAGAGGAAATGGCTCGCCATGAGCGGCATCTTCAGTCTTGTCTGTACCACCATTTCTCACTTTGGTGGGAGATGGCCAGTGTATCAAAATACTTGAAACAGAATTTTTTGAAGGCTACCCTATGTACAGTACAGCAAGTCTTCGACTAACGAACATATTGATGATGCTTCCTGTATTATGAATATTATACATAATACAGAAGGTCCCCAATGTGTTCGTAAGTCAAGGACTTACGAACACATTGCTTCAAATCCTATTGAGGGCAAACCGTCATACAACAAAGGCTCGCTCTGCTAGATGCGTTTTCCATTCCTAGTTTTGAGAATTGTCTTCACTGTTGTATGACTGAGATCATAGCACTTAAAAAACTTTGTCTTAGGTGTTATTCTTCCCTTTTTGATGAAGAAGATTTATAAACGAGTGTCGTTGTGTGCTGCATTTCTCCTCGATGTTTTATATGCGAATTGATAAGCTGGAATAACGTACAGTACATTGTTACTATTATTTTTTTAAGAAACCTGCCATATCCCACCTAAGCAAGGTGACCAAAAGTGAAAAACAAAGTTTTTCTTTTTAAACATATTAATGTATACAGGAGAAAGGGTTACTAGCCCCTTGCTCCTAGCATTTTTGTTGCCTATTATGACACGTGTGGCTTACGGAGGTAGAATTCTGTTCCACTTCCACTTATTATTAGTTCAGGTGCACATCTCTCTTTCTGAAACCCTTGGGCCTGTATTGTTTCGAATTTCAGACTTTTTCGAATTTTGGAATGATTCTCAACGCCGCCACGTGGCGGTGTGACCCAGCACAGAGATGACTGATCCTCCACACTCCACAAAAAAATTTCGGTTTTCGGAATTTTTCGAATTTCAGAATTTAGGATAAAGGGATGTGGACCCGTATTATTATTATTATTATTGTTATTATTATTGTGTACAGTATACTCTCTTTTAAAGCTCCTCTGTATAGTGTGATCTTTTAATGGGATTGAAAATGTGCATCCAAGATTAAATTACACGACCTATGGAGGCCTTTCAGTGCACCGTTCAATTTTGGATGTACTTCTTCAGTTGTAGTTGCAAAAAATGCATTATATAGCAGTTTTTTAAAAGAGTAGCCTCGATCAGTGCAAATTCAGTTAGCTTGAGTTTGATTAGTGCGGGTTCAATTAGTGAGTTTCATTAGTGCAAGTTCAATTAGTGTGAGCTCGATTAGTGTGAGCTCGATTAGTGTGAGCTCGATTAGTGCAAGTTCGATTAATGAGATTTAGTACAAAATTTATTTATGCGAGTCTTTTCTCCCAGACTCGTCAAATTTTGTTAAAAAATTACATATATAATTGGAGTAGCGTGAATTTGAATAATGGGACCACTTTTCAGGATTCATTATTCCCACTAGTCAAAGTTACTTAATTTTTATTATTAATGTTAGTGTTAATGTTGCAGTTTTATAGCTGTAGTGTAAGCCCGCCTCTGGCAAGACAGTCATGGAGTGAAAGATGGTGAAAGTTTTTCTTTTTTGGGCCACCCTGCCTTGGTGGGCCACCCTGCCTTGGTGGGCCACCCTGCCTTGGTGGGCCACCCTGCCTTGGTGGGCCACCCTGCCTTGGTGGGCCACCCTGCCTTGGTGGGCCACCCTGCCTTGGTGGACCACCCTGCCTTGGTGGACCACCCTGCCTTGGTGGGCCACCCTGCCTTGGTGGACCACCCTGCCTTGGTGGGCCACCCTGCCTTGGTGGACCACCCTGCCTTGGTGGTCCACCCTGCCTTGGTGGACCACCCTGCCTTGGTGGGCCACCCTGCCTTGGTGGGCCACCCTGCCTTGGTGGGCCACCCTGCCTTGGTGGGCAGCAGCCGATGTGTTAGTAAAAAAAAGAAATCGAATAACATCCAGAAAGTGAATTCCTGCTAAATCAATTCCTGTGTTTTTATCTTTGTTATTAACACATCGACTGTTACCCACCAATGCAGGGTGACCCAGAAAAGAAGAAATACTTGATCATCATTCACTCCACCTCTGTCTTGCCAGAAGCATGCTTACACTACAGTTATAAAACTGCAACATCAGCACCTCTCCTGTGTTTTGTAGTGTAGAAATACCTTTTATAGCACAGTTACCGGGTGCCGAAAAATTTCCATGCTATGCAAAACCGCACCGTTTAAAAGATCGTGATAATGCATTAGCGTAATGAGCCCAATGTGAAATAACGCTAATGCGTGCATTGATACCCCACCTGTACCCAGAGCAGAGTTAAGATTTTGTAGGCCCTTGTTGGTACTATGAGACCCTCTGGGCTACAGGTACTGTGAGGCCCCTGGGCTACAGGTACTGTGAGGCCCCTGGGCTACAGGTACTGTGAGACCCCTGGGCTACAAGTACTGTGAGACCCCCAGTGATATTTTCAGTAGGAATGAAAAGTTAAAGGAATATCCAATGAAAACCAAACAGTTCATCATATACGTGCTGTAATAAAATGTTACATAAACCTGGGAGCAAGGGGCTAGTAGCCCCTTGCTACCAGGGGCTAGTAGCCCCTTCTCCTGTATACATTACTAAATTTAAAATAGCTTTCAATTTTCATTTTGGTCACGCTGCCTCGGTGGGATACAGCCTGTTTATTGAAAAAAAACTTAGAGCAGTAATTATGAACATTTTTCACATAATCTCTGGAGGCCTTCCAGCTGGCGGTGTCCCTCCAGCTGGTGGAGGACCTCCAGCTGGTGCTGTCCCTCCAGCTGGTGGAGGACCTCCAGCTGGTGGAGGACCTCCAGCTGGCAGAGAACCTCCAGCTGGTGGAGGACCTCCAGCTGGTGGAGGACCTCCAGCTGGTGGAGGACCTCCAGCTGGTGGAGGACCTCCAGCTGGAGGAGGACCTCCAGCTGGTGGTGTCCCTCCAGCTGGTGGTGTCCCTCCAGCTGGTGGTGTCCCTCCAGCTGGTACTGTCCCTCCAGCTGGTGGAGGCCCCTGGGCTGCAGCCCCTGAAGCCCACGCCTTAATCCCGCCCTGACCGTTCCCCACGCACACGTGAGTGCTCCTCACTGTGGTGAGTACGCACTTCACTACTGCACCAACATCAAAAAAAAACTTTAGTCAAAATCTTTAAATTTATAAACGGTTCTGTAGCAAAACCCTCGCTTTTCAGATCTGCGTTACACAGGCGCTCTTCGACTCATTATGGTTCGGCTTACGATATTTTGACATTACAATGGTGCAAAAGCAATTACTTTAAAAATAAAACTTGAGATAATTATCCAGCATAAAGGCTGCAAGTTCCTAACTTTTTTTTTTTTTTTTTTTTCAACAAGTCGGCCGTCTCCCACCTACCATCCGACTTACGACCTGCTCGACTTACGACCGTGTTTTTTATGCCAAATTTCTGGGAAATAAACAAGTATTTGTGTTGTACACAGTGTTTATCCTAAACCTTACAGTATAAAATACAATACTAACAACAGAAAAAGTAAAGTAAAACATGAAATACCAAAATAAAACAATAAAATAAAGTCATTACAAAAATGTTTTGTTGATATTCAGTAGTAAAGTTCGACTTACGACCATTTCGACTTACGACCAGTTTCTCGGAACTGAACTCGGTCGGATGGTAGGTGTATTTAGTTAGATAAAAATGAGATTTTGTTGGGTTTTTTAACTCTGGAGGGTTAGCCATGTGGAATAACCCAAGAGAGGCAGTGTGTCATTGAGGGACTGCATGTCTGATTTCCATTGGGGTCCTCAATCTTGTACCTATTTGCTAGTTAGTTACAGTAATTATTTGTTTACTTACTCAGTGACAATAATTATTTATTTAACATATATTCGTATTCGATTTACAATATTTTTGACTTAGGATATTTGCGACTTAGGATATTTTCAACTTAGAATATTTTCGACTTACGATATTTTCTACTTATGATATTTTCGACTCACAGTGGATTCATCGGAATGTAACACCATTGTAAGTTGAGAAACAACCATACCAGGTATTAAAATTATAATCCGCGCTATAGCAGAACCCGCACTATTCAGAACCGCGTTGTACAAGGTATTACTCCACATATACGAACTCGCACTTCATCTGTCAACCACGAGTGTGTGTGACACACTTAATTTTCTACTGACCTTAGGTACCATAGCACTTGGTATCGTCATCACAAAGTTAGGATAGTCTATTGTAGAGTGACGGCTGCTTTTTGTAATAATAATAATAGATTTTTCATAAGATAGATTTTACAAAATTTGACGATATTTAATAGTACAGTATAACAGTATAAACAGACTTAAAAAATTATGGTCAAAATCCGCTAGTAAAGTTGTACTTTTAACTTATTTATTGTTAGCATTTATTGCAGTGTATCTGTAAACTGTGTACAGTGCTTTATTAGGTCTACAGTAGAGTACAGTGGACCCCCGCTTAACGATCCCCTCCAAATGCGACTAATTATGTAAGTGTATTTATGTAAGTGCGTTTGTACGTGTATGTTTGGGGGTCTGAAATGGACTAATCTACTTCACAATATTCCTTATGGGAAAAAATTCGGTCAGTACTGTCACCTGAACATACTTCTGGAATGAAAAAAGTTCGTTAACCGGGGGTCCACTGTACTTCTGTGGAAACATTTCACCAGCCAGCGGCTTCTTCAGTCCAATACTGTAAAGAATGGTGTAAGACGAGTTTGAGGTAATCAGTCCCTCAGTCTGGAATCCATGTGTTCAGTCCAACGATCTTGATAAATATCATTGTTATTTTTGAACGTTATTCTGATTTAACACAATCTTGGACAGTAGACCCTATTAGTGCTTTATATTAAACCCTTAAACTGTCCAAACAGATCTACGTTCACATGTGTAGTGTTCCAAAAGTAGATCTATGTTTTTTTTACATATTTTCAAATATAACAAAAAGTAGATCGAAGTTTTTTTTACACATTTTCAAATGTAAAAAAACAAAAAAAAAGATCTACTTATTTTACATTTTTCAAATGTTGAAAAAACGTATATATACGTTTGGACCGTTTACGGGTTAAGTGTTAAGGGTTTACTGTGCTTGTCAAGCCCCTGGTTACACAGAGCACTTTAGGCATGCTAGAACATAGACCTAATTGAATGTAAAACTTGTAAGAGTTTAAACAAGTTTAAAAATTTACTGTGGCACCAAGAGCATGTTACCTAGAACATAAGAACATAAGAAAGGAGGAACACTGCAGGAGGCCTGCTGGCCCATACTAGGCAGGTCCTTTACAATTCATCCCACTAACAAAACATTTACCCAACCCAATTTTCAATGCTACCCAAGAAATAAGCTCTGATGTGAAAGTCCCACTCAAATCCAACCCTTCCCACTCATGTACTTATCCAACCTAGATTTGAAACTACCCAAAGTCCTAGCCTCAATAACCCAACTAGGTAGACTGTTCCACTCATCAACTACCCTATTTCCAAACCAATACTTTCCTATGTCCTTTCTAAATCTAAACTTATCTAATTTAAATCCATTACTGCGGGTTCTCTCTTGGAGAGACATCCTCAAGACCTTATTAATATCCCCTTTATTAATACCTATCTTCCACTTATACACTTCGATCAGGTCTCCCCTCATTCTTCGTCTAACAAGTGAATGTAACTTAAGAGTCTTCAATCTTTCTTCATAAGGAAGATTCTGATGCTATGTATTAATTTAGTCATCCTACGCTGATTTTTTCTAACGAATTTATGTCCATTTTGTAATACGGAGACCAGAACTGAGCTGCATAATCAAGGTGAGGCCTTACTAATGATGTATAAAGCTGCAGTATGACCTCTGGACTTCTGTTGCTTACACTTCTTGATATAAATCCCAGTAATCTATTTGCCTTATTACGTACGCTTAGGCATTGCTGTCTTGGTTTAAGGTTGCTGCTCACCATAACCCCCAAGTCCTTTTCGCAATCTGTATGGCTAAGTTCTACATCATTTAATTTATAAGTACTGGGTTATGGGCACTCCCAAGCTTCAGAACCTTGCACTTATCTACATTGAACTGCAATCTGCCACTTTTCTGACCAAGAATAGAGTTTGTTTAAGTCCTCCTGAAGTTCCCTAACATCTACGTTTGAATCAATTATCCTACCTATCTTTGTGTCATCGGCGAATTTGCTCATATCACTAGTAATTCCCTCATCAAGATCATTGATATATATTATAAACAACAACGGGCCCAAGACTGATCCCTGTGGAACGCCACTTGTTACAGATCCCCATCGGATTTAACCCATTTATGGACACTCTCTGCTTCCTGTCAGTGAGCCATGACTCGATCCACGAGAGCACTTTTCCCCCAATGCCATGGGCTGCCACTTTCTTTAACAGTCTATGGTGCGGAACTCTATCAAAAGCCTTACTAAAATCTAAGTAAATAATATCAAATTCTTTATTGTGGTCAACAGCCTCAAAAGCTTTACTGAAGAAAGTTAATAAATTAGTTAGACAAGACCGGCCTCTTGTGAATCCATGCTGAGTATCATTAATCAAGCTATGCTTATCGAGATGGCTTCTTATAATCTCAGCTATAATTGACTCTAGTAATTTTGCCTACAATTGAGGTCAGGCTTATTGGGCGGTAATTTGACGGTAACGACTTGTCCCCTGTTTTAAAAATAGGAGTTACATTAGCCATCTTCCACATATCAGACACTACACCTGTTTGAAGAGATAAATTAAAAATATTAGTTAATGGTTCACAGAGTTCCATTTTGCATTCCTTAAGAACCCTTGAAAAAACCTCATCAGGACCGTCGACTTATTTTGCTTCAGTCTGTCTATCTGCCTCACAACCATCTCACTAGTGACTGTGATGTTACATAATTTATCTTCTTCTAGCCCACTGTAAAAATTAATTACTGGAATATTGTTAGTGTCTTCCTGTGTAAAAACTGAGAGAAAATAATTATTTAAAATCAAGCACATTTCATTCTCATTGTCAGTAAGGTGCCCATAGTTATTTTTAAGGGGACCTATCTTATCTCTAACTTTTGTTCTATAGACCTGGAAAAACTTTTTGGGTTAGTTTTAAATCCCCAGCAACTTTAATTTCATAGTCCCTTTTAGCTTTTCTTATCCCCTTTTTAATGTCCCTCTTAATGTCAATATACTGATTCATAAGATGACCCTCACCTCTTTTGATACGCCTTATAAATTCCTTTCTTATGCCCTAGTAGATATTTGAGCCTATTAATTCATCCATTTTGGGTCATTTCTATTTGATCTAATTTTTTATATGGGATAAACGCTCTTTGAGCAGCATGTATAGTGTTCAGAAAACTGTCATATTGATAGCTCTCTTCGTTACCCCAGTCAACAGATGATAAGTGTTCTTTAAGCCATCGTAATCTGCTAAGCGAAAATCTGGGACTGTTACTGAGTTATCGCTACTATCGTACTTCCATTCAATGCTAAATGTAATTGATTTGTGGTCGCTAGCACCCAGTTCCTCTGAAATTTCTAAATTATTAACAAGGGATTCATTGTTTGCATAACTAAGTCAAGCAGGTTATTTCCCCTTGTAGGTTCTGTCACAAACTGCTTCAAAAAACAATCCTGAAATACTTCTAAGAAGTCGTACGATTCTAAATTCCCAGTCAAGAAATTCCAATCAACATGACTAAAGTTAAAGTCTCCTAGAATTACTACATTATCGTGCCTTGTGGCCTTAACAATTTCCTCCATTAGTAGTTTCCCTTGGTCCCTATCTAAGTTAGGGGGACGGTATATCACTCCTAAATCAGTTTTTCATGCCCCTCTGAAAATTCTATCCAAACAGACTCTGTATGTGTTACTTCAGACTTAATACCCGTTTTTATGCAACAGTTCAAGCGATCTCGGACGTACAATGCCACCCCACCCCCCTCCCAATACTTCTATCTTCTTGGAACAATTTAAAACCCTGAATATGACATTCCGCAGGCATGTCCCGACTTTTTGAAATTAAACCACGTCTCAGTTAAGGCAAATACATCAATGTTACCTACATAGCAACTAATCTCAACTCGTCCATCTTATTCCTAGCACTACGGCAATTAGCATAATAAACATTGAAAGACTCTCCTTTCTCTTTACCCTTCCTGCTCATTTCTATTTTTTCTACTAAACCTATTACCGTCTTTTATCACCCAAGGTCCCTGGCTTTTCAATATCTATCTCGTTCTTATTATTACTAGTTCCCCCAGAACTCGTAATATTACTACACTGGGACTTCACTGTTTTCCTGCCAAAACCCATACCACTAACTATTCCTAGTTAAAGTCCTAACTGCTCCCTCCACTGCAGTTGCCAGTGCTCCCACCCCACACCTAGATAAGTGAACCCCATCCCTAGCATACATGTCATTTCCGCCCATAGAAGAGGTCCCAGTTGTCAATGAATGTTACCGCATTTTCCTTACAGTATTTGTCCAGCCAGCAATTGACACCAATTGCCCTGGACAACCATTCACTTCCAACTCCCCTCCTTGGCAAAATACCACATATGAGAGGGTTCCCACCCTTACTTCTAATTATTTCTATTGCTGACCTATACCTGCTAATCAGGTCCTCACTCCTACGTCTGCCAACATCGTTGCCTCCAGCACTGAGACAGATAATAGGATTGCTCCCATTACCTCTCATGATGTCATCCAGACGGCTAACAATATCCTCCATCCCAGCCCCAGGAAAGCAAACTCTCTGTCTCCTACTCTGTCCTTCAAGCAGAACGCCCTATCCATATACCTAACTTGGCTATCCCCAACAACAACAATATTCTTACCTTCCTTAATGTCTTTCGTCGTGTCGTTCCCAGTAGTCAACTCACATTCGTCGGGTAGCACTGAGAATGTATTGGATGTTTCCACAACAGTTTCCACGGCAGTCTCTTTCTTCTTCATCGTTTCTACCTTTCCATTCGTCTTCTTGATCGTCAACTTCTTTCCCTGCTGTCCAGCCACTGACCAGTTTCCCTTCTTGACCTGAGGACTCAAAACAGGAGGACTACTACGAATCTTCTTGTTCTCCTCGGTCAATCGCCGAATTTCCAAATTCGCCAACCTCAATTCTTCCTTAAGCTGTTGGTAAAGTTGCTCGATGGAGGGCATCTTGCTTCAATTCTAGAGAGCGCGCAAACAGGTCTTCACAGAGCCAAGTACACGTCAACACTGCGCAAATGCCAACACAATCAGGAGCTACTGCGCAGCACGTCCGCACGGCCCAATAGCGATGCGAACACTGACCCAATAGCGATGCGAACACTGATTTTTAAAAAAGATCAGTGTATAAAAATAAGTAATGGGTTGATTTTGATAAAATTCTCTTTTTTAAAAATCATGTCTGCGGCTTAGAATATGTAAGATGCAATATGTGGCTTAGGGAATTGAATTTGAGAAGTTGATTTGTTGGTCATCTCTGAAAGGGGTTTTGTATTGATGGTATACAGTATAGATGGTCCTCACTTTACGATGGTTAGACTTATTTATTTATTTTATGTCTTTGCAAACAGTACATTTATTGATAGGATAAATTCTTTTTCAATATGTCAGCTGTCTCCTACCGAGGCAAGGTGATTCATACATAATTACTGTCTTTGCAGAGGTGCTGAGATACAGCAGTTTAAATGTCCCTCCAAATTGCCAATATCCCAAACCTTGCCTTTAAAGTGTAGACACTGTACTTCCCATTTCCAGGACTCAAGTCTGGCTTGTCGGTGGTCCTGAATCCCTTCATAAATGTTACTTTGCTCACACTCCAACAGCACGTCAAGTTATAAAAACCATTTGCCTCCACTCCTGTCTAACATGCTCACACATGCTGGAAGTTCAAGCCCTCACACACTAAACCTCCTTTACCTCCTCCCTCCAACCTTTCCTATGCCGACCCCTACCCTGCCTTGCTTCAACTACAGATTTATACACTCTCCAAGTCATTCTATTTCATTCCATCCTCTCTAAATGTTTGAACCACCTCAACAACCCCTCCTCAGCCCTCTGGATAATACTTTTAGTAACCCCCACACCACCTTCTAATTTCCAAACTATACTGATTCAGTAATTCACACCACACACTGAGCTCAGACACAACATCTCCACTGCCTCCAGCCTTGTATTCATTTACAGTGGACCCCCGGCTTACAATATTATTTCATTCCAGAAGTATGTTCAGGTGCCATTACTGAACGAATTTGTTCCCATAAGGAATATTGTGAATTAGATTAGTCCATTTCAGACCCCCAAACATACACGTACAAACACACTTACATAAATACACTTACATAATTGGTCGCATTGGGAGCTGATCGTAAAGCGGGGGTCCACTGTATTTACTTTTCAGTACTTTTAGTTACAGTGATTATTTTCAAATTATGATAGGTTCATCGGAATGTAGCCCCATTGTAAGTTGAAGACCATCAGTACCAACGAGATGGTGAATTACACAGATAACCTGCACATGGTCTCCCAGTTTTTAATGACTCCCTCCGTTCTTCATTCAAGTTTCTCTCTCTCACGTGCGGGTTATTTGCGTATTGTTTCAGTCATGGTATTGCGCCTTTTTATTCTTTGTTAGGATGATAAATTAGACACATTCAACATCTGGGCTTCTGTATTTTGTTGTCATTTCGCCAGCCAGTCGCTGAATTTTTTATTTATTTTTTAACACCGTCTGTCTCCCACTGAGGCCAGGTGACCCATAAAAGAAGAAGCTGTTTTTTTGTTTTAAATTTAGTAATTTATACAGGAGAAGGTGTTACTAGCCCCTTGCTCCCGGCATTTTAGTTGCCTCTTATGACACGCGTGGCTTACGAAGGAAGGCTTCTAACCCATTTTCCCGTGGGTAAGTGGCTGCATTGTATAGATGAAATCACTGGTTGGGCAGTGTCTACAAAACAAATCAACCCAGATGTTGCATTTGTGTTTAATTGATGACATCACCAGTGAATGCAACTGCAACTCAGTACAAGGCAGTAAACTGCATATTGCATATATGCTTGCTACTGATTCTTGGGAGAGTTTGCAATTATAAATGCTTCGTAAAGTGCAGTTTAATGAATCTGTTGTTAGACTATTGTTGGCCTAAGTAACTCACCATCACTGCCATAGAGGGAGTATGAGAAGGTGGCCCATAAGTAACCCATAGGTTGGTATTCCATAGGTCAGTAACCCATAAGTCGACATTCCATATGTCGGTGCCCTTCAGGTTGGTGCCCCACAGGTTGGTGCCCCACAGGTTGGTGCCCCACAGGTTGGTGCCCCACAGGTTGGTGCCCCACAGGTTGGTGCCCCACAGGTCAGTGCCCCACAGGTCAGTGCCCCACAGGTCAGTGCCCCACAGGTTGGTGCCCCACAGGTCATTAATGGTTCTTTAGCTAGAACTACACTACATTTGCATCTTTTAGGCCTACACTTGCTGGTCTGATCCACATTATTCCCTTCAAAATAACACTGTCAATACTTTCCTATTTTTTTTTTTCTTGTGTATTCCCCTTTCTAGTTAACCCTGGTGGGTTTAGCACTTTGTTTTGATTATAATAGTAATAATAATACAGCCTCTCCTCACTCAATGATGGAGTCTCGTTCCTAAACCCACGTCGGTAAACAAATTTGTCGCTAAGCAAGGATCATACCATAATGGTAGTGGGTTTGTGTCAACCATCTTTGATATTATATTAATATCACCTTTGCACCATTTATAACATTTCTGGTAAATTTTAAATGTTACAGAGTAGTGTACTGTATATTGTAATAAACAGAACAGAGGAAATCAGCTCTAATATACATTATTTAGGTATGAATACTGGTCAGAGAGCCATCGTAAGTCTGAGTCGTCAGTAAGTGAGTACGTCGCTGAGTGAGAAGAGGCTGTATTTACTAGTGATGGGGCCGATACCAAAAATTTTGCAGATACCATCAAATTTAGCCATTACCCACTGATACCATCAAATCCAATACCTACTGATACCCCTCAAAGTTAGCCAGTACCTACCGATACCATCAAAGTTAGCTGATACCTACTGATACTCCTCAAAGTTAGCCAATGCATACTGATACCATCAAATTTAGCTGAAACCTACTGATACCATAAAAGTTAGCTGATACCTACCAATACTCTGGCCTATCTCTAGCACTCAGTATGGGGCATTAGGCCTATATCATTTCTCCAGCTGTGTGATAGGCCATATAGGCTTATCATTGGTAATAACATTCTCTATTCTGTTAAATTCTGCATAATTAAATTTTGGTGGTGGTCTTCGAATTTTAATCTTCGAATTTTAATTTTCAAATTTTAATCTTTGAATTTTAATCTTTGATTTTATTTTTAATAATAAATCTGCTCTTAACACTGAATAATCTACGATGTTTGGCCTGGCGTTTTAGGACATGCTATCGTGGTTTCGTGAGTCTTGATCTATGGCGTCTCGTTTCAAAAAAATTTCCATGTGTGCGTTTGATTATGATTGTGATGCTTTTGACGTTTGGAATGAAACTTGAGACCGTGTGATTGTGTTTTTATATTTAAGATGTTGTGGAGAGTATATATATATATTGCATGGATGTTGATATTGTGATTAGATGTGAATCAAATGAATTTCCTGTGTGAGGTGACTGGGCAAGTTTCATTACACCTGCTGCCACCTGTTCACCTAGCAGTAACTAGGTACTTGGGTGGTCAGTTCCTTGCACCTGCTGCCCTCTGTTCACCTAGCAGTAACTAGGTACTTGGGTGGTCAGTTCCTTGCACCTGCTGCCCTCTGTTCACCTAGCAGTAACTAGGTACTTGGGTGGTCAGTTCCTTACACCTGCTGCCACCTGTTCACCTAGCAGTAAATTGACACTTGGGCATCCTGGGGAAATACCCAAGGGCCACAGAAGAAATAAGCCCCATTTCTAGGCTGTCTTTGGGTTATTAACCAGGGTTAATAACCCAAAGACAGCCTTATTAACCGAGCATTATACCACAGACAGACTAATGTTTGCCCACACTATTGTTCACACTACAGTATAGGAACGCGAACTAGACTTACGCTAGTTTTTCACCGCTCTCATCCTAGTAATCACTTGTATCTGAACAAACCGTTTTGTTTTTTTGTTTTTGTTTTGTGATGTAAATGGTTTAAAAAACCAAATTAAAGAAATGAGATACTTGTGCAACATTTGAAATGCTCTCAAGTGTTGCAAAAGTATCTCATTCTCAAAAATTTTTTTTGGCCTGTTAGCATATAAAAAATATATATATATTTACCATTGATGCTTTATAGGTTATTTAAAGTCCAGTTGGCTCTCTTGTAAAGCTCCTCTATATAGTATGATTTAAAAAGAGCACTAGGAATATGCACTACAAAGGTTTTTGATATCAATGGGATCATACACCTCTCAGTGTATATTCACTGAGATATAACCTCTTCATGTGTATATACAATGAGATATTCACCTCCTCAGTGTATATACACTGAGATACACACCTCTCTAGTGTATATACACTGATGACATACACCTTGTCAATGTATATGTAACACTGGGTTATATCACTTTCAGTGTCATTTATAATATAATAGGATATACACTCTCTCAGTGTATAATTCACTGAGATCATACACGCATACTCATTGGGCATATTACACTGAGAGTATACAACCCTCTCAGTGTATATACACTGAGATATACACCTCTCGGGTATTGTCACTGGGATATACACTCTCAGTGTATATACACTGGGATATACACTCTCAGTGTCATTATACGCTGAAAGATATAGACCTCTCAGTGTATATTCACTGGGATATACCACTCGCAGATGTAATATACCACTGAGATATACACCTTCAGTGTAATATTACACTGGGATTATACCTTCAGTGTATATACACTGGATATACACCTACAAGTGTATATACACTAAAGATATTATCCTCTCAGTGTAATATACACTGAGATATACACCTCTCAGTGGTATATTACACTGGGATATACACCTTCAGTGTTTATACCACTCGAGATATACCACCTTCTGTGGTGATATACACTGGGATAGTACATCCTTACTTTTTTCTTTTCAGTGTATATACACTGGGATGTATACACCTCTCAGTGTGATATTACACTGGGATATAACCTCACAGGTGTATATACAATGAGATATTGACACTCTCAGTGTATATACGACTGGGATATACACCTCGCAGTGTATATTCCATGAGGATATACACCTCTCTGTTGTATTTACACTGGGATTTACACCTCTCAGTGTATATACACGGATATACACCTATCAGGGTATTTTTAACAATAGTATATCACCTCTCAGTGTATTTCACTGAGATATACACCGGCTCAGTGTATATACACTGGGGATATACACCTCTCAGTGTATATACACGAGAATATACACCTCTCAGTTGTATATAGCACGGGGGAATTTTTTTACAACCTTCCGCAGTGTCATTTACGGACTGGGTATATACATTCTCTAATCTCAGTGTATATACACTGGGTTATACACCTCTCCAGTGTATATTACTATGAGATATACGCACTCTCAGTGTATACTACACTGAGATATACACCTCTCAGTGTTATCTACACTGAGATATACACCTACTCAGACGTATATACACTGGGGAGATATACACCTGTCAGTGTTTCACTTGAGATATACACCTGTCAGTGTATATACACTGAGATATAACACCTCTCAGTGTATTACACTGAGATTTACACCTCCTCAGTGTATATACACTGTGATATACCCTCTCAGTGTATATACACTGTGAATCACACTCTCAGTGTATTTATACACTGTGAATACACCTCTCAGTGTATATACACTGAGATATACACCTCACAGTGTATATTACTGAGATATACACCTCTCAGCTTTATACCACTGAGCTATACACCTGTCAGTGTATATACACTGAGATATACACCTCTCAGTGGATATACCTGAGATATACCCTCTCAGGTGTATATTACACTGAGATATATACTACCTTCCAGTGTATATTACACTGAGATATACACCTCTCAGTGTATATACACTGAGATATACACCTCTCAGTGTATATACACTGAGATATACACTGTCAGTGTATTTACACTGAGATATACACCTCTCAGTGTCTATACACTAGATATTACAGCCGTGTCTCAGTGTATATACACTGAGATTTCACCTCTCAGTGTTTATCACAGGTCCAAGTTATAAAATATTTTAGTATGATATACATAGTCTTGCCTTCTGCAACTCAGGATATACAACATAATTACAATTATTAAGTATATGTTCTCTGGAGTAAAATACCAGAAATATATTCCAGGAAATATTATTTTTTTGATTTCCCTCTCTTATCAAAAAAATATTCATTGAAATTCCATTTCTGTACGGCAACCTATTTGGGTTGCAGGGGTCGAGATACGCTCCTGTCCCCGGTTCTTGTGAAGGATTTGAAGGAGATATCCTGAGTAGGCGGAGTGATTGCTAAACAACTGTACCGCAGGCGGTACGTAATGCAGAATAATATTGATACTGCTGCATAAATGAATGTATATTATACAGTAGGAGGTTCACAGTAGAGGCCCCATGCTGACCTGCCCGTGGTGTATAGAAATATATGAATAATAACTATCTGGTGTTTTATGTTATCGGAGCTGGTAACAGTTGTTAGCGCACTGGCCTGTGAGTGTAATGTAGACTGAGAGGATATTGTGATGGAGAATACCTGATCATCCGGTTGTTACTGTGGCCGCACGTTAACCAACGTAAGGAAGCCACAGCCTGGCTGGTCAGGTACTGTGTGTCTGTCCAGCTCCCTCTTGAAGACAAACCAGGGGTCTTGAAGATAATACAGGATAGTCTTGAAGACAACCACGGGGTCTTGAAGACAGAACAGGATCTTGAGAGACAACCAGGGGTCTTGAAGACAAACCAGGAGTCTTGAAGACAACCCAGGGGTCTTGAAGACACACCCATGGTAATCTTGAAGACAACCAGGGGTCTTAAAGACAACCAGGGGGTCCTTGAAGACAACAGGAGTCTTGAAGACAACCTGGGGACTTTGAAGACAACCAGGGGTCTTGAAGACAACCAAGGGTTCTGAAGACAACCGAGGGGTCTTGAAGACAACCAGGGTGTCTTGATTGACAATCAGGGGTCGCTTGAAGGACACCAGGGGTCTTGAAAAGACAACCAGGGGTCTTGAAGACCGACCAGGGTCTTGAAAGACAACCAAGGGTATTGAAGACAAAAACAGGGGTCTTGGAGGGGGGGAACCAACCAGGGAGGGTCTGGAAGACAACCAAGGGGTCTTGACGCAACCAGGGGTATTCCATGAAACAGAGGTGTTGAAGACAACCAGGGGTTCTTGAAGGACAACCAGGGGTCTTGATAACAACCAGCTGTCTGAAAGACAAACCAGGGGGTTTGAAGACAACAGGGGTCTTGAAGACACAGGGATCTTAAAGACAACCAGGGCTCTTGAGACAACCAGAGTCTTGCTGACAACCAGGGGTCTTGAAGACAACCAGGGGGTCTTGAAGAACAACCAGGGGTCTTAAAAGACAACCAGGAGTTTGAAGAAACAGGAGATGATTGAAGAAACAGGGGTCTTGAAAGAACCAGGAGGTCTTGAAGACCAAACCAAGGGTCTTTGAAGACAAACCCTAGGGGTTATTTCAAAGACCACCAGGGGTCGTGAAGACAAACCCAGGGGTCGTGAAGACAACCAGGTGGTCTTGAAGACTACCGGGGTCTTGAAGACAACCTCAGGAGGTCTTGAAGACAACCAGGGGTCTTGTTAAGATAACCAGGGGGTCTCTTTGAAGGCAACCATGGGGTCTTGAGACAACCAGGGTTCGTGATGACAACCAGGAGTCTTTGAAGGACAACAAAGATCTTGAGGACAACCAACGGTCTTGAAGACAACCAGGGGGTATTGAAGGCACACCAACGGTCTTGGAAGACAACCAGGGTCTTGAAGAAACCAGGGCGGTTTGGAGACAAACCAGGGGTCTTGAGAGAACACCAGGGTTTGGTTGAAGCCTTATTCAAGTGTGTCGTGTTAGAAACCATGGGGGGTCTTGAAGAAAAACCGCAGCGCAAGGGGTCTTGTAGAGAGAGACAAACGCTCATGGGTTTGAAGTCAACTCAGGGTCTTGAAGACAACCAAGGGGTCTTGAAGACAACCAGGGTCCGTGAGGATCGAACCAAGGGTTTTGAAGGACAACGCAGGGATCTTGAAGACACACCAAGGGTCTTGAAGACAACCAGGGATATTGATGACAACTAGGGGTCTTGAAGGATCATACCAGGGGTCTTGAGATCTCTAACCAGGGGTCTCTTGAGACAACGAGGGGGTCTTGAAGACTATACCTCAGGGATCTTGAAGACAACCAGGGGTCTTGATTTTGACGACCAGGGTCCTTGAAGACAACCCAGGGGTCTTGAAGACAACCAGGGGGTCTTGAAGACAACCAGGTGTCTTGAAGGACATCCAGGGGATCTGAAGACAACCAGGGATCTTGAAGACAACAGGGGTCTTGAAGACAACCAGGGGTTTGAAGCATACCAAGGATCTGAAGACAACCAGGGTTCTTGAAAGACAACCAGGGGTCTTGAAGACAACAGGGATCTTGAAGACAACCAGGGATCTTGAAGAACAAAACCAGGGATCTTGAAGACAACCAGGGATCTTGAAGCCAACCAGGATTGCTGGTGCTTGGCTACCCCAGCAAAATATTGCAAGCCCGTGGGAGGAATGCAATGTCTGTGGTTGCAGCTCCCTCAAGGAAGGTTCCTATGTTGGTGAGGGGCTCTTGCATTTGGGATCTGTGCTCCAGTTCCCCGAATTAAGCCTGAATGCCTTCCACATTCCCCCCCCCAGGAGCTGTATCATTGCCTACGGGGTTTAGCGTTCCCCCTTGATTGTTATAATAATCTTGCCTTAACGCTGCTAATGCGGATCCAGTTCTATTCATGCCAATACCCAATTTTCTTCAAAGGAGATCCATTATCTTAAGCGCAGTTATCCATCTCCTCCTCCATGGCTGTTGTTTCAAGGGCGTCTAGATGGGCAAGACGGGTACTCTCATTGGTACCTTCTTCCACCAATCCCTCTGTAACCCTTCCTTCCAAGGCACCTCTGTGTCCAACCTTTGTTATGTCGTTGAGACTCTTGTGGTTCCAACTCTTCATGTCTCTCCCTTCATTTTCCATACTCGTTTTTTATTCATCCCATTGTTCTTCCTGTCGTAAATCAGTGCAGGTATCTCCTCTTTTCAAATTTCTACATCATTCAAGCCCCAAACATTTCAATGACATACCCAAAAATATACTTTTTCGGTCGTGAGTGTAGGACTATACCCCTCATGTATCTCATTACTGTTGTGGATGTAACATCCTCTTCCGTGGTCTTGAGCAAAAGCTCTCGCTTCACATGGTGAGGGTCCTGGTTCGATTCGTCAAGCGATGGGAAGATTGAACCAGACTCACGTCTCGGACTATACATGGTCACGAATCACGGGTAATTACCGATTCGCACACGACTATAAATGTCACAATCACGGGTAATTAAACCACTCACACGACTATACATGGTCACAATCACGGGTATTTAAACCACTCCACACGGACTTATACATGTCACAATCAGGGTTAATTAACCACCCCACACGACTATACCATGGTCACATATCAGGGTAATTAACACTCACACGACTGTACATGGTCACTATCTCGGGTATGATTAACCTTCACACGGGACTATACATGGTCAACGAATCACGGGTAATTTATCCACTCCACGACTAATACGCATGGTCACAATCACGGGTTAATTAACCACTCCAAAACGTTACTTACTAGCTGGAATATTGCTGGCATACACTAAGAGCACCTTTCTCTAGAGGCAGGTGTAATGTGCCGACCTAGAAAATGTACAGGAACTTTCCGGCGCGAATAACGGAGATAAAAACAATCTCAATTACTTTGGGAGCGGCTTGAGGTTCCTAAAACTGTACTCCCTGGGAACGCAGGAAGGGAGAGATACATGAATTAATACACTGGGACAGAGAAAGCCTGAGGGACTAGTACAGAACTTGCATCACGAAAATCACTCTACGAAACGGCAAAGAGACTTGGCAGGACGCGATGCCACAATCTCAGCCCCCCCAATGAAAGACAGGGGTGTCACTAGCTCGTTAAGCAGACCATACAATAAGTGTCAGGGGTCCGAGACTGTTAACTTGCCTCCCAGCACACATAAGGGAGGAAATTCCAAACATGACCCCTGGCGTTCTTCAAGCTGGCACTGGACAAAGCACCTAAAGTGCAGTTCATGATACAGCCGGGCTGTTGGGCTCCGTACGTTGGTTGCCTGCAGCCAGCAGCAAATCCAGCCTGGTTGATCAGGCGCTGATCCGCCAGGAGGCCTGGTCAATCGACCTGGGCCCGCGGGGGCGTTGACCACCGAAACTCTCTTCCAGGTAAACTCCAGGTGACAATCATCGAGTAATTAACCACTCACACGACTGATACAGGTCACTATCACGAGGTAATTAACCACTCACAGACTATCATGGTCACAATCACGGGTAATTAACACTACAGACTATACATGGTCACTATCTCGAGTAATTAACCACTCATACGCTACGATAAGTACATGGGTCACTATCATCGGGTAATTAACCACTCACCTGACGTACATTGACATGGTCAGCACAGATCACGCGTAATTAACCACTACACGGTGATATACATGGTCACAATAACGAAGTATTAACCACTCACACGATGTATTACATGGTCCCTTATTCCACGGGTAATTGTAACCAGATTCGTCATCGGACTATACAATGGTAACTATCAAGGGTAATTAACGCACTCACATAAAAACCACAACCGCATTCTGGCTAGTTTCTGGTATTTGGAATCATTACATCCTTTTACCCTCACCCTGGCCAGGTAACCTACTCTCTGGAACTCGCTTATTGTAGTATGATTATTTAAGTCTTTCCACAACGCAACAAACAACCGTAGCTATGGGAGAGTAGAGAGGAGAGAGAGACAGAACAGGAATGTACTGGAGAGAGAATAGAGAGGGGAGAGAGAGAAGTGAGTGAGAGTAGAGGAGAGAGTAGACTAGAGGAGAGAAGTTAAAGAACACCGAGAAGAGAGAGGACAGAGAGAGAGAGCGAGAGGAGAGACAGAGAGAAGAGGAGATAGAGAGAGTTCTGACTGCAGAGATGAGAGAGTAGGAGAAGAGGAGAGAGGAGGATTGTTAGTATATTGAGAATTGTGAGACTGTGAGTGTGGAGGAAGAGAGAGATGTATCAGAGAGAGAGAGAGGGGATCAGGACAGGAGAAGAGGAGAGACAGTGAAAGATGAGAGAGAGAGAGAGACAGAGAGAGACAGATCAGAGAGATGAGAGAGACAGAGTGTAGATGAGAGAGAGAGATTGAGAGAGAGAGGACAGAGAAGAGAGAGACAGAGAGAGAGAGACAGAGAGAAGAGATGAACAGTGAAGATGAGATGAGAACCGAGAAGAGAGAGAGGGAGACCGCAGAGCGAGAGAGAGAGAGAGACTGAGAGAGAGAGGACAGATGAGAGAGAGACAGAGAGAGTGAGACAGAGAGAAGAGAGAGACAGCAGAGAGAGATATGATGAGAGAGAGAGGAGGACAGATGAGAGAGAGAGCAGATGAGGAGAGAGACACGAGAGAGAGAGAGACAGAGAGATGAGAGAGACAGAGAAGGAGAGAGGACATCGAGGAGACGGAGAGGAGTACAGAGAGAGGAGAGACAGAGAGAGAGAGAAGAGAGAGAGAGAAGCTCTAGTGAGAGAGTAGAGAGTGAGAGGAGAGAGAGAGAGGACAGAGAGAGAGAGGTACCTTGATGAGAGAGAGAGAGAGAGAGCAGACACGCCTCATCACGTCTTAACAAGCGGAATAAAATCCAGGTTATGTTGTGGTGAAGAATTTGGTTAAATTATCCAGAAATTATGATCTTCTCCAATCTCTTCCATTTCTGTGTATTCTGCTCCTTCGTTGTGCCCTTCTGCTACACTGGGTCGAATTAAGACTGGTTGGTTGGTTAAAATGGGGTTTAAGCTATATGTTTCGGGTAAACCAGGGGTGCATTAAGACTGGTGGTTGGTGATGGGGTTTAAATGATCTAGTTTACTACATCGAGGTGTCATTATGGATTGGTCTGGTTGGTTAATGGGGTTTTTAAGAAGTCTATCTAACTTACATCCAGGGGTCTATTAAGACTGGATTGGTTGGTTAGAGTTGGGGTTTAAGTCTATCTACTACACGCCAGGGTCTATTAAGATGGTTGGGTTGTTTAATTGGGGTTTTAAAGTCTATCTACATACACCAAGGGTCATTAAGACTGGTTGGTTGGTTAATGGGGTTTAAAGTTCTACTACTAACCAGGGGTATTAAGACTGGTTGGTTGGTTATGGGGTTGTTAAGTCGCTAACTCTACTACACAGGTCATAAAGACTGGGCTTGGTTGGTTAATGGGGTTGTTAAAGTCTTTCTACTACACCGGGTCAATTTACGGGGGGTCTGGTTGGGTTGGTTAATGGGTGTTTAAAGTCTATCTACCACCTCTCACTACATCCCCCCCCATACGCACCAGGGTCATTAAGTATGTGGTTGGTTGTGTTAATGGTACTTTAAAGTCTATCTTCTACACCAGAGTGTTTTAAGATAGGTTGGTTGGTTAAGGGGGGTTTAAAGTCTTAGTCTTACTACACCAGGGTGTTCTTAAGAGATGGGTTGTTGGTTTTTGGGGTCTTTATGTCTATCTACTACACCAGGGTCAATTAGAGACTGGTTGGTGGTGGTTAATGGGTGATTTAAAGTCTATTACAAACCAGGGTCATTAAGACTGGCGTTGGTTGGTTAACGGGGTTTAAAGTCTATCGCTTTACTCCGGGTCATTAAGAGTGGTTGTTGTTAATGGGGTTTAAAGTCTATCACTACTACCAGGGTCATTAAGGACTGGTTGGTTGAAGTGATGGGTGGGTTTATTAAAGTTCTATCTACTTACACCAGGGTCATTAAGACTGGTTGGTTGGTTAATGGGGTTTAACAGTCTATCTACTGGTACACCAGGGGTCAGTAAAGACTGGTTGGTTTTGGTTAATGGGGTTTAAGAGTCATATCTACACCATCCAGAGGGTTCATTAGAGAATGTTCGGGTTGGTTATTAGGGGCTTTAATGTCTATCTACTACCACCAGGTCATTAAGGACTGGTTGGTTGTTTAATGGGGTTTAAAGTCTATCTACTTATACAACCAGGGTCATTAAGATGGTTTGGTTGGTTAATGGGGTTTAAAGTCTATCTACTTCAGCAAGGGTCATTAAGACTGGCCCTTGGATTGGTTTAATGGGGTGTTTAAAGTCTATCATACTACACCAGGCGTCCATAAGGATGGTTGGTTGAGTTAATGGGGTTTAATGTCTATCGCTACTACAGCAGTGGTCATTAAGACTGGTTGGTTGGGTAATAGGGATTTTTTAGAGTCTATTTACTACACCTAGGTGTCTATATAAGACTGGTTGGTTTGGTTAATGGGGTTTAAAGTCTATCTAACTACACCAGGGTCATTAATGATTGGTTGTTTGTGTTAATCGGGGTTTTTAAGTCATATCTACGAGCAGACCAGGGTCATTAAGACTGGTGGTTGGTTTATGGGTTTAAAGTCTATCTAACGTACACCAGCTGCGTCATTAAGACTGGTTGGTTGCGGGGTTAATGTGGGTTTAAATGTGTCTATATACTACACCAGGGCAATAAGACTAGGGTTGACGTTTGGTGTTAATGGGGTTTAACGGTCTGATCTACACACCGCAGAGGACATTGAGGATGGTTGGTTGGTTAATGGGGTTTAAAGTCTATCTACTCACTCCAGGGTCATTAAGACTGGTTGGTTGGTTAATGTGGGTTATAAAGTCTATCTACTACACCAGGGTCATTAAGACTGGTTGGTGGGTTAATGGGGTTTAAGTCTATCTTACTACACCGGGTCAATTAAGGCTGCAGGTTTCGACCTGGTGTTCACCACCTGTCTAAGAATACTTTAATACCTAAATACTGATTAATGTAAACTGCCCAGTGTAACTATACACTGCGTTATATACACCGCTCAGTGTATATACATGTGAATATAACTCTGTGCATGTGTATATACTCACTGTGATATAACCACATCTCAGTGTATTACACTGAGATATACATCCTCTCAGTGTTTTTACACTGAAGTCTATGCACCTCTCGTGTTGTATATACATGGGTTATACACTCTCAGTGTATTTATACACTGAGATTATTAGGCCACTCGCTTCTCAGTGCTAGATATACATGAGATATACACCTCTTCAGCATGTATAATAATAATTTTTTTTTATAATTTGATGCAACACTTACAGAGGTTACAAAAAAAAATATTACAGAGTAAAGCAGCGCAAGCATGACCAAAAGCCACTATAATAATATGACATGACATTCGCGGTGGGCTTATATAGTATTAAAGCGTGTAAGTGTGTAATGAAGCAATGATTGAAAATGCTCAGTGAATGAATAACATTATAGTGTAAAACTGATTACTATAAAGCCAGTGAGTTATTACAAAGACAGTGTCATATGGTTGCATGCCTTGGTGTAAATTCTAGTAGAATGAGGAGTATTCTGGTAGGAGTGAATTTAAAAAATAATAAAGTTAGATAGGGTGTTGTAGGTTAACATTTATGTGATATAAATTGTGGAGGAAAAGACATATTTAAGAATTACAATTGTTTTACCAGGTTCAGGTTACAGTTATCAGTATTTATTTCGGTTTTGGAGTGAGTTAGAAGGTTGATACTTAGGAGAGAAGCGACTTGTGATTTTAGATTGAAACAGGTAGTGATTTCTTTTATTATTAACAGGTATGAATTTCGCCAGTTTTTAGGGTCTTTTATGGTGCATTGAGATGTGTTATTGCAATTAGCGTGAGATGGACACGAGGAATATCAAAGTGTGATCTGTGGTCCTTGTGTTTGTATGGTTGTCATTGTGTTCTGTTGAGGTGGCAAGGTAGATGTTTAGAGGGGTGGGTGGTAATATCGAGAGTTAAGTGTTTTATGTATGTAAATTTTTGTTTAAAGGGGTGCAGCTTAAATAAGTATGGATGTTTTGTTTGGTGAGTAGGTTTAGTGTTATTGAATATTTGGTCGGAGTGTGCTTGCCTGTATGTGAGAATTTGTTATCATTCTAACTGGCAGCTTTGTTGTATTGGTTAATTAGTGGTCTGAGATGGTTACTTGTTGTTGGCCCCATGCATCAAAATTCCATAGGTGAGATAGGGGTAAGATTAAGGAGAGTGATATAGGGCCAGGAGGTGATCTGGACTGTAGGAGCATAGGTACCTATCTTCGATAGTATTATGCCTTTACAGTCTTGGAAATTTTTCTTAGAATATTTGTTGTATATGTGTATGAAATTTGAGGTTATTATCAGAAGGTGGATTCCTAAGATTTATACCCTCTGTGATAGCTTTGTGAATAGGTGATCCGTTTATTCATTATGTTGTAAGAGGGACATCTGTTGCTCTGTTTACCAAAACTGAATGAAGTAGGTTTAGTGCAATGTTAGTGGTAAGTTTTGTTAGTACTCATTCCAGGTAGATATTTTCTGGATATATTCGGTATTTACAGTATTGGCTAGCTTGACTGGCTCGGGGTTGGTTAGAGGAAGACGTATGTTGTGGTCATCAGCAAATAGTGTGTGCGTTTGCAGTAATTGAGATGCATTTGGTAGGGTCATTTATTGTATAGGTGAAAAGAGAAGAGGGCCAAGGACACTTCCCTGTGGGACACCAACTGTAATTGGTTGTGCAGAAGAGTTTGCCCCATTTTGCGTACACATATTTGGGCAGTTCTCGTTGCTGAGGTATGATCTTGAGGTAGTGAGGGAGTGCCCTCTTATACCATAGTGTGATAATGTTTACGTGGAGCAGATAAGTCATGAGTCATACTGTATCATAAAGCTTTACTCGTAAGTCAATTGAAGATCCCCAGCAAAACTGGGATTCTTTTTTGCTCTATATTGCAGTGTATATATTTTCTAGCATGTTTTAATAGCATCATTAGTATTTTCATTATTAGGGCTCGCACTGAATCCAAATTGGCAGGTGGTTTTTGAGTATAGTTTTGGGTGACTAGGTTGAATGGGGTAGTATTGCGTTTGTATGAATTAATTTTTCGAAGATTTTTGAATGAGAAGGGTTAAAGTTGTCATAGTTGGTATATTGGCCTATAAGTTATTTCAATACTCCTGTTTGGTCTCCTCCTTTGTGGATCTGGTAGGTGACCCTTGCTATTTTTGAGTACTGTAGGGATAGGTGGTAGGATTACAATGGAATTTGTTAAAGTGTGTTGCATTGATTGGTTGATAAGCATCTTGGGATATCACTTTTTTGTATATAACAGTGGTGGTAAGGTATTTAAATCTCCATGGCCTTGTTTTTTTAGTGCGGTGTAATTAGGAGATTGTAAGGGTTAGTCGGGAGCTAGGATACAAGTGATTGTTGGGGATGCTTGCCGGTGATGAGGTAAAGTATTTGGTGGAGGTATCTGAGCTTGGGATTTATTATTGGCAAGGTTTTTGGTCTTCCTTGTAGTGGGAAGAAATCTGCATATTGGTCTGTTTGCTGTTTCTGATTGGTGGGAGTTGGGGGTTCTTCTGATTTGCTTGCTATTTTATTTCGCTATTTCGTGAAATCTTGTTTTTGTTCAGAATTTCTGTGGGATAGGGTTTTCAGGTGTCTTTTTTTATATCACCTCGTAAGTGGAATACTGTTCGATCATAATAGCAATTTTTTTTGCCTTTCGTTTATGTCAGGCTGGTTAGGATTGACGTGAGCAGTAAACGTTTGTTTGGTCTCTTGTTATGTGACCCATTCTGTACCTGTTTTTCCATTATTGGTGTTTTGTATTTATGGATTTGAGAATGCTGGGTGTTAGCAGGGACGCTGTTCAGGCTCTTAGCTGTATTCTTAGTTTTTTTTAGGGCAGTGCTTTAGTTATAGATTAAGGTATTGATTCTTTTTTAGCAATAAATATTAATTAACACTTCGTTGAATATCTAGTGTATTGAGTTTCTAATGCTCTCGCGCAGGGGGCTCAATCGCAATGTTCTGCTAGATAGCGTGGCGTGTGATTAGAAATATTATAAATGCGGCGTCAATTGTGAAGTCTGAAGGTGACTTAGGTAGTGTCTTGGGGTAATTTCCAAAGGAGTTGTTATGAAGGAAAGTAAGGGGTTAGTGGTCTGTGGTATTATCTGAATTATGCCTGATTTTAAATGGGGGATATGGTGGTTGGTCCAAGATGTGGTCCATGTAGGGGTAAAACCATCTAGTCTCTGTGAACTCTTGTAGGTTTTGTTAGTGTTGGTAGCAGACATACAGTTAATCTCATTGTGTTTGTGTATTCAGTAACGTGATGGGTCTGGTCTTGCAGGAGATTTGTATATTGGAGTTCAACTGGAGTTAGTAATTGATCTTTGTTCATGTGCATCCAGTTATCATTCTTCCTTGGTTTTGACTAAACTTGGTAATGTTTGATGTGGAACTCTGTAGATGTTTATCAATAGTGAGAGGTTTTTGTAGGAATTGGATTGAAATTTGGCTATTATATATTCACCATGTTCATACTTGTGCCAAGTATGAGTGCTACAATTCGGTAGTTGGTTCTGAGTAGTATATGGTGGTGCACCCCCTGTTGGTTCTGGCTACAGTTGTGGTATGGTGTGGTAAGAACCAGGATATGGTATAGACATCTGTTGTATCAGGCTATTGCCAGAGGTCTTCAGTTTAGTAGTAATGACTTGGACAATATGTGGCATGTAAGGCGATAATGTTGAGTAATCTATGAAGGTCATCGTAATGCTTGCTGTATAAGATTTTGAATTATTGTAGTTTGTGGTTAGACTAGTTATGGTTGTTTGTTGTTGCACTGAGAAGTGCCTTTGGAATTGTCTGCAGTGTATTAATTACAGTAACTGTTTGATTCATTTAAGTATTAAATTATGATGGTTGTAATGCTGGTTCTATTGCTGTAATCATAAGTAATTTGGTAGAGAATGTCTATAGTTAGAAATAAGTATTAAAACATAAGTTAGTCTAGGTAAATAGTCTTAAGCTAAAAAATAGCACCTGAATTATTTAACAAATGTAAATAATGAGCTAAGGTTATTTTTTTTTTTTTTTTTTTTTTTAAGATAAAATAAAGGAGACAATAATAAAGGGGACTTAGTACAAATATAGAGTGAATGAATCAAAGTTATGCGGTGGGCTTTGGGAAGATATGATAGTAGGTGTGACTTTAATAAATGAGCTTTGGAATGTATAAGCCAATTTTGTGCACTTGTTTCTACTTTGCTACCTGAGAATTAGCACTCCTTGATTATTATTTAAGAGACCTCATTTGTTAATGTCATAGCTAGCGGTAGTTATATAAAGCTAAAATAAGGAGAAAATATATAGGTACTAAAAATTAAGTAATGGTATACAAAGTTAAATGGAAGATGGTCACTATGAAATAAATATTGGATTAAAGGGAGTAAGATGCTATTTGTAGATGTGTGTATTAGAGTAAATGAAGCAGTTTAACTTCACAATAGAAAAGTATAAAAGAAAAATGAGGTAGTTGGTACTAGCTAGCAAAAGATAGTTTTGGTTTCGGTACTTTGCAAAATTAGGTAATTGGAATATACACTAATTGGATATACAATGTAAAGTGACTAAAAAAAACAAGTAGTGATTTTAACCAAAAATTAAAAATGGTACAGGTAAGAATAAATGGAAAATTATTAATTTGGAGTAAGATTTGACTTTTAATTTAAAAGTTATGAGCAAAATAATATGCAGTTTGAAAGTTTGAGTATTGGAGTAGGTAGTTGGCTTTTGCTAGTGATGAAAAATATTAAAAATAATAGAATTTACATATGATAGTACAGGTACACTATTTGCACACACGTATTATATGTATTAAGGGCACTTATTTAATCTGTTTACAAGAAATGTCTCAGTTATGAGATCTCTAAGGAAAGGTAGAGATTATGTTTGATTTGAGATGGTTTTTGTTGTTCCTGTTGATGCTTCCTTATAGTATTTTCCCATCTTCGCGTGCAAAACACTGATTGTATTTTTTTTCCTGTTTGAGTGTTCTCGCCTGAACAGAGGTTTTAGACGTTTTTTTGTTGGCACTCTTTTATGTACACTCCTTTTTCATTGGTAATTGTGGCTTGATTTAATTAAGTCTCTTTCTTTTAGTTCGTCTGAATGAAGTCGGATCTTATACTGTGTTTACTTCCTGGTTTTCCTAACAACGGGTTTCTTTGAATTTCATTGTTTGCACGCGATGATTGTACGTGGTTACATTGTATGATTCTGATAGCAGTAGTCTTTGCACTGTGCTTGTGTATGTCCTAGGAAATGTGTGGACTTTATTATAACTGCATCAGACAACTTACTCTTGTTTCAGTTTTTGTCGTCTTGGGAAATCAGGATATTCATATTTAGTCGTGTGTGTATGTTCTGATTCCAGTCCTTGATGCTTCTTTCAACTTCCATAGACACTGTGAGTTGATATACAGAGACCTCTCAGTGTATTTAGCACTGATGATATACACCTCTCTGTGTATATACAATGTGCATTTACACCTCTCAGTGTATATACACTGAGATTATTACACCTCTCCAGTGTATATTACCCTGAGCGTATACCACCTTCAGTGTATATACACTGTAGGTATTACACCTCTCAGTGTATATACACTGAGATATTTCACCTGTCGTGGTATATACACTGAGATATACACCTCTCCAGTGTATATCACTGAGATATACACCTGTTCAGTGTATAAACATGTGATATTACACCTCTCATGTGTATATCACTGTAGATATACCACCGATCAGTAAATTTTTAGGTATTTGTTACTCTGAGGATATACACCTGTCAGTACTGATAGATTATTGCGCACTGAGTTATAACACCTCTCAGTGTATATACACTGGATATAGACACTTCGTGTATATACACTGAGTTATACCACCTCTCAGTGTTTTATGCAACTGAGAATATACACCTCTCAGTGTATAACACTGTGATATACACCTCTCAGTGTATATGCACGAGATATACACCTCTCAGTGTATATACACTGAGATATTACACCTCTCAGTGTATAGACACTGGAATATACCACTCCTCTCAGTGTATATGGCACTGAGATATACACCATCTCTAGTGTATTTACAACCTGAGATATAAACCTCTCAGTGTTAATACACTGAGATATACACCTTATCAGTGTATTACACTGGGAATATTACACTCTCAGTGTATATACTCTGAGATCTACACCTCTCAGTGTATATACACTGAGATAACACCTCACAGTGTATATACACTGAGTATACACCTCTCAGTGTATTACCACTGAGAATATTCACCTCTCCAAGTGTCTATACCATGAGATATACACCTCTTAGTGTATATAACATGAGATATACACCTCTCATGTATATACACTGTGGATATTACACCTCTAGTGTATATACAGTCCTGAGTTATTCACCTCTCAGTGTATTATACCTGAGATACTACACCTCTCAGTGTATTACACTGAGATATACCACCTGTCAATGTTTAGTACTACTGGGATATACACTTACAGTGTATATCAATGGGATCATACACCTCTCAGTGTATATTCACTGAGATATAACCTCTTCATGTGTATATACAATGAGATATTCACCTCCTCAGTGTATATACACTGAGATACACACCTCTCTAGTGTATATACACTGATGACATACACCTTGTCAATGTATATGTAACACTGGGTTATATCACTTTCAGTGTCATTTATAATATAATAGGATATACACTCTCTCAGTGTATAATTCACTGAGATCATACACGCATACTCATTGGGCATATTACACTGAGAGTATACAACCCTCTCAGTGTATATACACTGAGATATACACCTCTCGGGTATTGTCACTGGGATATACACTCTCAGTGTATATACACTGGGATATACACTCTCAGTGTCATTATACGCTGAAAGATATAGACCTCTCAGTGTATATTCACTGGGATATACCACTCGCAGATGTAATATACCACTGAGATATACACCTTCAGTGTAATATTACACTGGGATTATACCTTCAGTGTATATACACTGGATATACACCTACAAGTGTATATACACTAAAGATATTATCCTCTCAGTGTAATATACACTGAGATATACACCTCTCAGTGGTATATTACACTGGGATATACACCTTCAGTGTTTATACCACTCGAGATATACCACCTTCTGTGGTGATATACACTGGGATAGTACATCCTTACTTTTTTCTTTTCAGTGTATATACACTGGGATGTATACACCTCTCAGTGTGATATTACACTGGGATATAACCTCACAGGTGTATATACAATGAGATATTGACACTCTCAGTGTATATACGACTGGGATATACACCTCGCAGTGTATATTCCATGAGGATATACACCTCTCTGTTGTATTTACACTGGGATTTACACCTCTCAGTGTATATACACGGATATACACCTATCAGGGTATTTTTAACAATAGTATATCACCTCTCAGTGTATTTCACTGAGATATACACCGGCTCAGTGTATATACACTGGGGATATACACCTCTCAGTGTATATACACGAGAATATACACCTCTCAGTTGTATATAGCACGGGGGAATTTTTTTACAACCTTCCGCAGTGTCATTTACGGACTGGGTATATACATTCTCTAATCTCAGTGTATATACACTGGGTTATACACCTCTCCAGTGTATATTACTATGAGATATACGCACTCTCAGTGTATACTACACTGAGATATACACCTCTCAGTGTTATCTACACTGAGATATACACCTACTCAGACGTATATACACTGGGGAGATATACACCTGTCAGTGTTTCACTTGAGATATACACCTGTCAGTGTATATACACTGAGATATAACACCTCTCAGTGTATTACACTGAGATTTACACCTCCTCAGTGTATATACACTGTGATATACCCTCTCAGTGTATATACACTGTGAATCACACTCTCAGTGTATTTATACACTGTGAATACACCTCTCAGTGTATATACACTGAGATATACACCTCACAGTGTATATTACTGAGATATACACCTCTCAGCTTTATACCACTGAGCTATACACCTGTCAGTGTATATACACTGAGATATACACCTCTCAGTGGATATACCTGAGATATACCCTCTCAGGTGTATATTACACTGAGATATATACTACCTTCCAGTGTATATTACACTGAGATATACACCTCTCAGTGTATATACACTGAGATATACACCTCTCAGTGTATATACACTGAGATATACACTGTCAGTGTATTTACACTGAGATATACACCTCTCAGTGTCTATACACTAGATATTACAGCCGTGTCTCAGTGTATATACACTGAGATTTCACCTCTCAGTGTTTATCACAGGTCCAAGTTATAAAATATTTTAGTATGATATACATAGTCTTGCCTTCTGCAACTCAGGATATACAACATAATTACAATTATTAAGTATATGTTCTCTGGAGTAAAATACCAGAAATATATTCCAGGAAATATTATTTTTTTGATTTCCCTCTCTTATCAAAAAAATATTCATTGAAATTCCATTTCTGTACGGCAACCTATTTGGGTTGCAGGGGTCGAGATACGCTCCTGTCCCCGGTTCTTGTGAAGGATTTGAAGGAGATATCCTGAGTAGGCGGAGTGATTGCTAAACAACTGTACCGCAGGCGGTACGTAATGCAGAATAATATTGATACTGCTGCATAAATGAATGTATATTATACAGTAGGAGGTTCACAGTAGAGGCCCCATGCTGACCTGCCCGTGGTGTATAGAAATATATGAATAATAACTATCTGGTGTTTTATGTTATCGGAGCTGGTAACAGTTGTTAGCGCACTGGCCTGTGAGTGTAATGTAGACTGAGAGGATATTGTGATGGAGAATACCTGATCATCCGGTTGTTACTGTGGCCGCACGTTAACCAACGTAAGGAAGCCACAGCCTGGCTGGTCAGGTACTGTGTGTCTGTCCAGCTCCCTCTTGAAGACAAACCAGGGGTCTTGAAGATAATACAGGATAGTCTTGAAGACAACCACGGGGTCTTGAAGACAGAACAGGATCTTGAGAGACAACCAGGGGTCTTGAAGACAAACCAGGAGTCTTGAAGACAACCCAGGGGTCTTGAAGACACACCCATGGTAATCTTGAAGACAACCAGGGGTCTTAAAGACAACCAGGGGGTCCTTGAAGACAACAGGAGTCTTGAAGACAACCTGGGGACTTTGAAGACAACCAGGGGTCTTGAAGACAACCAAGGGTTCTGAAGACAACCGAGGGGTCTTGAAGACAACCAGGGTGTCTTGATTGACAATCAGGGGTCGCTTGAAGGACACCAGGGGTCTTGAAAAGACAACCAGGGGTCTTGAAGACCGACCAGGGTCTTGAAAGACAACCAAGGGTATTGAAGACAAAAACAGGGGTCTTGGAGGGGGGGAACCAACCAGGGAGGGTCTGGAAGACAACCAAGGGGTCTTGACGCAACCAGGGGTATTCCATGAAACAGAGGTGTTGAAGACAACCAGGGGTTCTTGAAGGACAACCAGGGGTCTTGATAACAACCAGCTGTCTGAAAGACAAACCAGGGGGTTTGAAGACAACCAGGGGTCTTGAAGACAACCAGGGATCTTAAAGACAACCAGGGCTCTTGAAGACAACCAGGAGTCTTGCAGACAACCAGGGGTCTTGAAGACAACCAGGGGTCTTGAAGACAACCAGGGGTCTTAAAGACAACCAGGAGTGTTGAAGACAACCAGGAGTGTTGAAGACAACCAGGGGTCTTGAAGACAACCAGGGGTCTTGAAGACAACCAAGGGTCTTGAAGACAACCAGGGGTATTCAAAGACCACCAGGGGTCGTGAAGACAACCAGGGGTCTTGAAGACAACCAGGGGTCTTGAAGACTACCAGGGGTCTTGAAGACAACCAGAGGTCTTGAAGACAACCAGGGGTCTTGAAGATAACCAGGGGTCTTGAAGGCAACCAGGGGTCTTGAAGACAACCAGGGGTCGTGAAGACAACCAGGAGTCTTGAAGACAACCAAAGATCTTGAGGACAACCAAGGTCTTGAAGACAACCAGGGGTATTGAAGACAACCAACGGTCTTGAAGACAACCAGGGGTCTTGAAGACAACCAGGGGTCTTGGAGACAACCAGGGGTCTTGAAGACAACCAGGGGTTTTGAAGACAACCAGGGGTCTTGAAGACAACCAGGGGTCTTGAAGACAACCAAGGGTCTTGAAGACAACCAAGGGTCTTGAAGACAACCAAGGGTCTTGAAGACAACCAAGGGTCTTGAAGACAACCAAGGGTCTTGAAGACAACCAAGGTCTTGAAGACAACCAGGATCTTGAAGACAACCAAGGGTCTTGAAGACAACCAGGGATCTTGAGACAACCAGGGTCTTGAAGACAACCAGGGGTCTTGAAGACAACCAGGGGTCTTGAAGACAACCATGGTCTTGAAGACAACCAGGGATCTTGAAGACAACCAGGGGTCTTGAAGACAACCAGGGATCTTGAAGACAACCAGGGGTCTTGAAGACAACCAGGGGTCTTGAAGACAACCAGGGGTCTTGAAGACAACCAGGGATCTTGAAGACAACCAGGGATCTTGAAGACAACCAGGGGTCTTGAAGACAACCAGGGGTCTTGAAGACAACCAGGGATCTTGAAGACAACCAGGGATCTTGAAGACAACCAGGGGTCTTGAAGACAACCAGGGATCTTGAAGACAACCAGGGATCTTGAAGACAACCAGGGATCTTGAAGACAACCAGGGATCTTGAAGACAACCAGGGGTCTTGAAGACAACCAGGAGTCTTGAAGACAACCAGGAGTCTTGAAGACAACCAGGGGACTTGATAATCCCCCTAATGTACGGTCATAGCAGGAACCAGACTTCTCATCCGGTGTTACGAGAGTATTATTTCCGGGTCGTGTGGTGGACAAAAGACTGAAACGCAACCTGGAACCAGTGTTCACTTGACACACCCTGGGTACTGGGCGGTGGTGGTGGGCTGTGGTGGGCGGTAGTGGGCGGTTCTGGGCAGTAGTGTGCGTTGGTGGGCGGTAATGGTTGTAATAATAACGTTTATTTCTAGCAGTACCTGACACAACTTATACAGACCATAATAATAATAATAATAATAATAATAATAATAATAATAATAATAATAATAATAATAATAATAATAATAATAATAATAATATTTATTACTACCAGTACCTGACACAACTTATACAGACCATAATAATAATAATAATAATAATAATAATATAATAATAATAATAATAATAATAATAATAATAATAATAATAATAATATTTATTACTACCAGTACCTGACACAACTTATACAGACCATAATAATAATAATAATAATAATAATAATAATAATAATAATAATAATAATAATAATAATAATAATAATAATAATAATAATAATAATAATAATAATAATAATAATATTTATTACTACCAGTACCTGACACAACTTATACAGACCATAATAAATAATAATAATAATAATAATAATAATAATAATAATAATAATAATAATAATAATAATAATAATAATAATAATAATAATAATAATAATATTTATTACTACCAGTACCTGACACAACTTATACAGACCATAATAATAATAATAATAATAATAAATAATAATAATAATAATAATAATAATAATAATAATAATAATAATAATAATTATTACTACCAGTACCTGACACAACTTATACAGACCATAATAATAATAATAATAATAATAATAATAATAATAATAATAATAATAATAATAATAATAATAATAATAATAATATTTATTACTACCAGTACCTGACACAACTTATACAGACCATAATAATAATAATAATAATAATAATAATAATAATAATAATAATAATAATAATAATAATAATAATAATAATAATAATAATAATAATAATAATAATAATAATATTTATTACTACCAGTACCTGACACAACTTATACAGACCATAATAATAATTAATAATAATAATAATAATAATAATAATAATAATAATAATAATAATAATAATAATAATAATATTTATTACTACCAGTACCTGACACAACTTATACAGACCATAATAATAATAATAATAATAATAATAATAATAATAATAATAATAATAATAATAATATTTATTACTACCAGTACCTGACACAACTTATACAGACCATAATAATAATAATAATAATAATAATAATAATAATAATAATAATAATATTTATTACTACCAGTACCTGACACAACTTATACAGACCATAATAATAATAATAATAATAAATAATAATAATAATAATAATATTTATTACTACCAGTACCTGACACAACTTATACAGACCATAATAATAATAATAATAATAATAATAATAATAATAATAATAATAATAATAATAATAATAATAATAATAATAATAATAATAATAATATTTATTACTACCAGTACCTGACACAACTTATACAGACCATAATAATAATAATAATAATAATAATAATAATAATAATAATAATAATAATAATAATAATAATAATAATAATAATAATAAATAATAATAATAATAATAATAATAATAATAATAATATTTATTACTACCAGTACCTGACACAACTTATACAGACCATAATAATAATAATAATAATAATAATAATAATAATAATAATAATAATAATAATAATAATAATAATAATAATAATTTATTACTACCAGTACCTGACACAACTTATACAGACCATAATAATATAATAATAAAATAATAATAATAATAATAATAATAATAATAATAATAATAATAATATATTTATTACTACCAGTACCTGACACAACTTATACAGACCATAGCTGACACCTATGACATACTACTATATAGAAAGTTCCTTGTTATGTACAGCATTTCCTGCATATTAGGTCAGTTTTGTCCCCAGGATGCCACCCACACCAGTCACCTAACACCCAGGATGCCACCCACACCAGTCACCTAACACCCAGGATGCCACCCACACCAGTCACCTAACACCCAGGATGCCACCCACACCAGTCACCTAACACCCAGGATGCCACCCACACCAGTCACCTAACACCCAGGATGCCACCCACACCAGTCACCTAACACCCAGGATGCCACCCACACCAGTCACCTAACACCCAGGTACCTACTTACTGTTAGGTGAACAGTGACAGCAGGTGTCTTAAGGAACTACATCCTAATATTTCCACCCCTTCCCGGGATCGAACTCCGGCCCTCAGTGTGTTTAGGCCTGGCTTGGGCGGCCATAGACACACTGCCTATACCAGAACACAAATAAATCTAAGTCCCGCCTCTGGGGAGTATTATTCACCGCACCAGAGAGAGATATAACCATAACGTTACATATATCTACTGAAGAGGGTCCCAGAAGGGGGTCGAAATATACAGATCTTCATGTGGGTTATTACTGACAAGTGTTACTTACCTAATTGTGGTTGCAGGGGTCGAGTCATAGCTCCTGGCCCTGTGTGGCTCCTCTGTGAGAGAGAGAGAGAGAGAAGAGAGAGAGAGAGAGAGAGAGGGGAGGAGGACAAGATACGGGAGGGAGGGGGGAGAAAAGAGGACAAAAGAGGGGAAAAGAGGACAAGAGAGAGGAAGAGGGGACATGGCTGAAGTAAAATTGGGGCAGAGTGTCCCCTCAGTGGTCACATCCGGTCTGTTCGGTCTCCGACACCAGACCTAAAAGAGACCAACACCGTAAGTGTCAATAGTGATGCTGCTTGAACCTCTCCTCTCCCTCTCTTTTCTCTCTCCTTTCCCTCTCCTCTCCCTCTCTCTTGTCTCCCTCTCTTCTCCCTCTCTCTTGTCTCCCTCTCTTCTCCCTCTCCCTTCCTGTCTTTATAGTCTCCTGATTTATCTGTAATTGCTGCTACTGACGTTTCTTAGTCCACTTTTAGTGTGTGCGTGTGTGTGTGTAGTAGCTGTCTTCTAGCTGCCCGTCTTGTGGTATAGTAGCTGTCTTCTAGCTGCCCGTCTTGTGGTATAGTAGCTGTCTTCTAGCTGCCCGTCTTGTGGTATAGTAGCTGTCTTCTAGCTGCCCGTCTTGTGGTATAGTAACTGTCTTCTAGCTGCCCGTCTTGTGGTATAGTAGCTGTCTTCTAGCTGCCCGTCTTGTGGTATAGTAGCTCTCTTCTAGCTGCCTGTCTTGTGGTATAGTAGCTGTCTTCTAGCTGCCCGTCTTGTGGTATAGTAGCTGTCTTCTAGCTGCCCGTCTTGTGGTATAGTAGCTGTCTTCTAGCTGCCCGTCATGTGGTATAGTAGCTGTCTTCTAGCTGCCCGTCTTGTGGTATAGTAGCTGTCTTCTAGCTGCCCGTCTTGTGGTATAGTACCTGTATTCTAGCTGCCCGTCTTGTGGTATAGTAGCTGTCTTCTAGCTGCCCGTCTTGTGGTATAGTAGCTGTCTTCTCACTGTCTTGTACATAACAATATTCCAGCCTAGAGAGAACGAGTTACTTTCAGAGAATCATCACTGGTTTGGCGTCCCTAGTTTTGAAGGTTCTCATTATCCATCCTATCATATTTCTAGCAGATGTGATAATGACATTGTTGTGGCCTTTGAAAGTGAGATCCTTTAACATTATGACTCCCAGGTCCTTCACATTACTTTTCCACTCTATTGTGTGGTTAGAATTTTTTATTCTTTAGTCTAATTCCCTTAAGTTTCCCATAACAGAGAAGCTGGAATTTATTCTCACTGAACTTCATACAGTTTTAGGCAGCCCACTGGAAGACTTGGTTTATATCCACTTGGAAATTCACAGTGTCCTCAGTGGTTGACACTGTCATGCAAATTCTAATACCGTCAGCAGAGGAAGAGTGTGCAAGACAGGTACACAATACCGTCTTTATTGTAGACGTTTCGCCATCCAGTGGCTTTATCAGTACAGATTCTAGAACATAACTAGAAGACAGAAGAACTATATACAAAAGATGAGATAATCAGTCCCTCAGTCTTGGAGTTAGTGTTGAGAGCATCCTGGTGGTGGAGATTCTTGGAGTTAGTGTTGAGAGCATCCTGGTGGTGGAGATTCTTGGAGTTAGTGTTGAGAGCATCCTGGTGGTGGAGATTCTTGGTGTTAGTGTTGAGAGCATCCTGGTGGTGGAGATTCTTGGAGTTAGTGTTGAGAGCATCCTGGTGGTGGAGATTCTTGGAGTTAGTGTTGAGAGCACCCTGGTGGTGGAGATTCTTGGAGTTAGTGTTGAGAGCATCCTGGTGGTGGAGATTCTTGGAGTTAGTGTTGAGAGCATCCTGGTGGTGGAGATTCTTGGAGTTAGTGTTGAGAGCATCCTGGTGGTGGAGATTCTTGGAGTTAGTGTTGAGAGCACCCTGGTGGTGGAGATTCTTGGAGTTAGTGTTGAGAGCATCCTGGTGGTGGAGATTCTTGGAGTTAGTGTTGAGAGCATCCTGGTGGTGGAGATTCTTGGAGTTAGTGTTGAGAGCACCCTGGTGGTGGAGATTCTTGGAGTTAGTGTTGAGAGCATCCTGGTGGTGGAGATTCTTGGAGTTAGTGTTGAGAGCATCCTGGTGGTGGAGATTCTTGGAGTTAGTGTTGAGAGCATCCTGGTGGTGGAGATTCTTGGTGTTAGTGTTGAGAGCATCCTGGTGGTGGAGATTCTTGGAGTTAGTGTTGAGAGCACCCTGGTGGTGGAGATTCTTGGAGTTAGTGTTGAGAGCATCCTGGTGGTGGAGATTCTTGGAGTTAGTGTTGAGAGCATCCTGGTGGTGGAGATTCTTGGAGTTAGTGTTGAGAGCATCCTGGTGGTGGAGATTCTTGGTGTTAGTGTTGAGAGCATCCTGGTGGTGGAGATTCTTGGAGTTAGTGTTGAGAGCATCCTGGTGGTGGAGATTCTTGGAGTTAGTGTTGAGAGCATCCTGGTGGTGGAGATTCTTGGTGTTAGTGTTGAGAGCATCCTGGTGGTGGAGATTCTTGGTGTTAGTGTTGAGAGCATCCTGGTGGTGGAGATTCTTGGAGTTAGTGTTGAGAGCATCCTGGTGGTGGAGATTCTTGGAGTTAGTGTTGAGAGCATCCTGGTGGTGGAGATTCTTGGAGTTAGTGTTGAGAGCATCCTGGTGGTGGAGATTCTTGGAGTTAGTGTTGAGAGCATCCTGGTGGTGGAGATTCTTGGTGTTAGTGTTGAGAGCATCCTGGTGGTGGAGATTCTTGGTGTTAGTGTTGAGAGCATCCTGGTGGTGGAGATTCTTGGAGTTAGTGTTGAGAGCATCCTGGTGGTGGAGATTCTTGGAGTTAGTGTTGAGAGCATCCTGGTGGTGGAGATTCTTGGTGTTAGTGTTGAGAGCATCCTGGTGGTGGAGATTCTTGGAGTTAGTGTTGAGAGCATCCTGGTGGTGGAGATTCTTGGTGTTAGTGTTGAGAGCATCCTGGTGGTGGAGATTCTTGGTGTTAGTGTTGAGAGCATCCTGGTGGTGGAGATTCTTGGAGTTAGTGTTGAGAGCATCCTGGTGGTGGAGATTCTTGGTGTTAGTGTTGAGAGCATCCTGGTGGTGGAGATTCTTGGAGTTAGTGTTGAGAGCATCCTGGTGGTGGAGATTCTTGGAGTTAGTGTTGAGAGCATCCTGGTGGTGGAGATTCTTGGTGTTAGTGTTGAGAGCATCCTGGTGGTGGAGATTCTTGGTGTTAGTGTTGAGAGCATCCTGGTGGTGGAGATTCTTGGTGTTAGTGTTGAGAGCATCCTGGTGGTGGAGATTCTTGGAGTTAGTGTTGAGAGCATCCTGGTGGTGGAGATTCTTGGTGTTAGTGTTGAGAGCATCCTGGTGGTGGAGATTCTTGGAGTTAGTGTTGAGAGCATCCTGGTGGTGGAGATTCTTGGTGTTAGTGTTGAGAGCATCCTGGTGGTGGAGATTCTTGGTGTTAGTGTTGAGAGCATCCTGGTGGTGGAGATTCTTGGAGTTAGTGTTGAGAGCATCCTGGTGGTGGAGATTCTTGGTGTTAGTGTTGAGAGCATCCTGGTGGTGGAGATTCTTGGAGTTAGTGTTGAGAGCATCCTGGTGGTGGAGATTCTTGGTGTTAGTGTTGAGAGCATCCTGGTGGTGGAGATTCTTGGAGTTAGTGTTGAGAGCATCCTGGTGGTGGAGATTCTTGGAGTTAGTGTTGAGACATCCTGGTGGTGGAGATTCTTGGTGTTAGTGTTGAGAGCATCCTGGTGGTGGAGATTCTTGGAGTTAGTGTTGAGAGCATCCTGGTGGTGGAGATTCTTGGTGTTAGTGTTGAGAGCATCCTGGTGGTGGAGATTCTTGGTGTTAGTGTTGAGAGCATCCTGGTGGTGGAGATTCTTGGTGTTAGTGTTGAGAGCATCCTGGTGGTGGAGATTCTTGGTGTTAGTGTTGAGAGCATCCTGGTGGTGGAGATTCTTGGTGTTAGTGTTGAGAGCATCCTGGTGGTGGAGATTCTTGGAGTTAGTGTTGAGAGCATCCTGGTGGTGGAGATTCTTGGAGTTAGTGTTGAGAGCATCCTGGTGGTGGAGATTCTTGGAGTTAGTGTTGAGAGCATCCTGGTGGTGGAGATTCTTGGTGTTAGTGTTGAGAGCATCCTGGTGGTGGAGATTCTTGGTGTTAGTGTTGAGAGCATCCTGGTGGTGGAGATTCTTGGAGTTAGTGTTGAGAGCATCCTGGTGGTGGAGATTCTTGGAGTTAGTGTTGAGAGCATCCTGGTGGTGGAGATTCTTGGAGTTAGTGTTGAGAGCATCCTGGTGGTGGAGATTCTTGGAGTTAGTGTTGAGAGCATCCTGGTGGTGGAGATTCTTGGAGTTAGTGTTGAGAGCATCCTGGTGGTGGAGATTCTTGGAGTTAGTGTTGAGAGCATCCTGGTGGTGGAGATTCTTGGAGTTAGTGTTAAGAGCATCCTGGTGGTGGAGATTCTTGGAGTTAGTGTTGAGAGCATCCTGGTGGTGGAGATTCTTGGTGTTAGTGTTGAGAGCATCCTGGTGGTGGAGATTCTTGGAGTTAGTGTTGAGAGCATCCTGGTGGTGGAGATTCTTGGAGTTAGTGTTGAGAGCATCCTGGTGGTGGAGATTCTTGGTGTTAGTGTTGAGAGCATCCTGGTGGTGGAGATTCTTGGAGTTAGTGTTGAGAGCATCCTGGTGGTGGAGATTCTTGGTGTTAGTGTTGAGAGCATCCTGGTGGTGGAGATTCTTGGAGTTAGTGTTGAGAGCATCCTGGTGGTGGAGATTCTTGGTGTTAGTGTTGAGAGCATCCTGGTGGTGGAGATTCTTGGAGTTAGTGTTGAGAGCATCCTGGTGGTGGAGATTCTTGGAGTTAGTGTTGAGAGCATCCTGGTGGTGGAGATTCTTGGTGTTAGTGTTGAGAGCATCCTGGTGGTGGAGATTCTTGGTGTTAGTGTTGAGAGCATCCTGGTGGTGGAGATTCTTGGTGTTAGTGTTGAGAGCATCCTGGTGGTGGAGATTCTTGGAGTTAGTGTTGAGAGCATCCTGGTGGTGGAGATTCTTGCAGTTAGTGTTGAGAGCATCCTGGTGGTGGAGATTCTGGAACACAGACAAGTAGACTGGCGCTGACAGGGAAGAGTAGCAGACGAGGACATAGTCACTGGTAGGTGGGATTCCCCAGTGGAAGTAGGTCCTACCCAAAGGGATGTGTTAGCTGTAGCAGCCGAGAAGAAGGTCATGTAGTGTCCGGGGCCCAAGACTGTTCAACAACCTCCCACCAGCCATAAGGGGCATTAGCAATAGACCCCTGGTTGTCTTCAAGACCCCTGGTTGTCTTCAAGACCCCTGGTTGTCTTCAAGACCCCTGGCTGTCTTCAAGACCTATGGATGTCTTCAAGACCCCTGGTTGTCTTCAAGACCCCTGGTTGTCTTCAAGGCTCCTGGTTGTCTTCAATACCCCTGGTTGTCTTCAAGACCCCTGGTTGTCTTCAAGACCCCTGGTTGTCTTCAAGACCCCTGGTTGTCTTCAAGACCCCTGGTTGTCTTCAAGACCCCTGGTTGTCTTCAAGACCCCTGGTTGTCTTCAAGACCCCTGGGTGTCTTCAAGACCCCTGGTTGTCTTCAATACCCCTGGTTGTCTTCAATACCCCTGGTTGTCTTCAAGACCCCTGGTTGTCTTCAATACCCCTGGTTGTCTTCAAGACCCCTGGTTGTCTTCAAGACCCCTGGGTGTCTTCAAGAGAGAGCTGTACAGATACCTAAACTCAGTGCCGGATCAGCCAGGCTGTGGTTCGTACGCTGGACTGCGTGAGGCCAGCAGTAACGGCCTGGTTAATCAGGCCCTGATCCACCTGGAGGCCTGGTCGTGGACCTGGCCGCGGGGGCGTTGACCCCAGGAATAACCTCCAGGTAACCTTCAGGTGATCAGTGAGGAGGTGTAGTGGTGAGCCAGGCACTCTCACGGTGCTTCTAGTGCCTTGGTGCCACAGTCGGTGGAAAGTGCCAGCATCTCTCCCTTTCTCTCTCTCCCCCTCTCTCTCTCTCTCTGTCTCTCTCTCTCTCTCTCCCTGTTTCTCTCTCACTATATTTACATACCCTTCCTTCACCTCCTCTTTCTCCCTTCCACCCAGCCTCCTTCTATCCCCTCCCCCTCCCCCTCCCCTACCCCTCCCCCTACCCCTCCCCCCCTCCCCCTCCCCTCCCCCCACACCTCGCTCCACAAAGAACTTACTGATAAAAAAAAAGAGAATAAAAAGAGAGAGAGACCAGTCGTAAAGAAGAGGTCTTTGCTGGGGGCCAGAGGGACCTACGTGGCAGATGATCATCTTAAAGACGGCATCCGGCTCGACACAGCCTCCGGGGGGATATGCCGGCTTAAGACTGCCGCAGAACTCCGCCTAAGACGACCGGTTAACCGGTGACAAGGACACAGTGTTCCCCGCCTAACTAGATAACAAGAAAATTAAGTCTTTGTTTCCTTGTTTCTGAACGATTAAGACCCTTAATTATGTGGTTACTGTAGTCTTTATGTTGTTAATGTAGTCTTGATGTGGTTACTGTAGTCTTTATGTGGTTACTGTAGTCTTTATGTTGTTACTGTAGTCTTTATGTTGTTACTGTAGTCTTTATGTGGTTACTGTAGTCTTTATGTGGTTACTGTAGTCTTTATGTTGTTACTGTAGTCTTTATGTGGTTACTGTAGTCTTGATGTGGTTACTGTAGTCTTTATGTGGTTACTGTAGTCTTTATGTTGTTACTGTAGTCTTTATGTGGTTACTGTAGTCTTTATGTGGTTACTGTAGTCTTTATGTTGTTACTGTAGTCTTTATGTTGTTACTGTAGTCTTTATGTGGTTACTGTAGTCTTTATGTGGTTACTGTAGTCTTTATGTTGTTACTGTAGTCTTTATGTGGTTACTGTAGTCTTGATGTGGTTACTGTAGTCTTTATGTGGTTACTGTAGTCTTTATGTTGTTACTGTAGTCTTTATGTGGTTACTGTAGTCTTTATGTGGTTACTGTAGTCTTTATGTTGTTACTGTAGTCTTTATGTTGTTACTGTAGTCTTTATGTGGTTACTGTAGTCTTTATGTGGTTACTGTAGTCTTTATGTTGTTACTGTAGTCTTTATGTTGTTACTGTAGTCTTTATGTGGTTACTGTAGTCTTTATGTGGTTACTGTAGTCTTGATGTGGTTACTGTAGTCTTTATGTGGTTACTGTAGTCTTTATGTGGTTACTGTAGTCTTTATGTGGTTACTGTAGTCTTGATGTTGTTACTGTAGTATTTATGTTGTTACTGTAGTCTTGATGTTGTTACTGTAGTCTTGATGTTGTTACTGTAGTCTTGATGTTGTTACTGTAGTCTTTATGTTGTTACTGTAGTCATGATGTTGTTACTGTAGTCTTGATGTTGTTACTGTAGTCTTGATGTTGTTACTGTAGTCTTTATGTTGTTACTGTAGTCTTTATGTTGTTACTGTAGTCTTGATGGTGTTACTGTAGTCTTTATGTGGTTACTGTAGTCTTTATGTGGTTACTGTAGTCTTTATGTTGTTACTGTAGTCTTTATGTGGTTACTGTAGTCTTGATGTGGTTACTGTAGTCTTTATGTGGTTACTGTAGTCTTGATGGTTTTTACTGTAGTCTTTATGTGGTTACTGTAGTCTTGATGGGTTACTGTAGTCTTTATGTGGTTACTGTAGTCTTGATGTTGTTACTGTAGTCTTATGTGGTACTGTGTATGTGGTTACTGTAGTCTTGATGTTGTTACTGTAGTCTTTATGTGGTTACTGTAGTCTTGATGTGGGTTTCTGTAGTCTTTATGTGGTTACTGTAGTCTTTATGTTGTTACTGTAGTCTTTATGTGGTTACTGTAGTCTTGATGTGGTTACTGTAGTCTTTATGTTGTTACTGTAGTCTTTATGTTGTTACTGTAGTCTTGATGTGGTTACTGTAGTCTTGATGTTGTTACTGTAGTCTTTATGTTGTTACTGTAGTCTTTATGTTGTTACTGTAGTCTTGATGTGGTTACTGTAGTCTTTATGTGGTTACTGTAGTCTTGATGTGGTTACTGTAGTCTTATGTGGTTACTGTAGTCTTTTGTGGTTTACTGTAGTCTTTATGTGGTTACTGTAGTCTTGATGTTGTTACTGTAGTCTTTATGTTGTTACTGTAGTCTTGATGTTGTACTGTAGTCTTGATGTTGTTACTGTAGTCTTGATGTTGTTACTGTAGTCTTGATGGGTGTTACTGTAGTCATGATGTTGTTACTGTAGTCTTGATGTTGTTACTGTAGTCTTGATGTTGTTACTGTAGTCTTTATGTTGTTACTGTAGTCTTGATGTTGTTACTGTAGTCTTGATGGTGTTACTGTAGTCTTTATGTTGTTACTGTAGTCTTGATGGTGTTACTGTAGTCTTTATGTGGTTACTGTAGTCTTTATGTTGTTACTGTAGTCTTGATGGTGTTACTGTAGTCTTTATGTTGTTACTGTAGTCTTGATGGTGTTACTGTAGTCTTTATGTGGTTACTGTAGTCTTGATGGTGTTACTGTAGTCTTTATGTGGTTACTGTAGTCTTGATGTTGTTACTGTAGTCTTGATGTTGTTACTGTAGTCTTGATGGGTTTTTACTGTAGTCTTGATGTTGTTACTGTAGTCTTGATGTTGTTACTGTAGTCTTTATGTTGTTACTGTAGTCTTTATGTTGTTACTGTAGTCTTGATGTTTGGTTACTGTAGTCTTGATGTTGTTACTGTAGTCTTGATTTTTTTTGTTTTTCTGTAGTCTTGATGTTGTTACTGTAGTCTTGATGTGGTTACTGTAGTCTTGATGTTGTTACTGTAGTCTTTATGTTGTTACTGTAGTCTTGATGTTGTTACTGTAGTCTTGATGTGGTTACTGTAGTCTTGATGTTGTTACTGTAGTCTTGATGTTGTTACTGTAGTTATGGTGTTTACTGTAGTCTTGATGGTGTTACTGTAGTCTTTATGTGTTACTGTAGTCTTTATGTTGTTACTGTAGTCTTTATGTGGTTACTGTAGTCTTGATGTTGTTACTGTAGTCTTGATGTTGTTACTGTAGTCTTGATGTTGTTACTGTAGTCTTTATGTGGGTTTCTGTAGTCTTGATGTTGTTACTGTAGTCTTGATGGTGTTACTGTAGTCTTGATGTTGTTACTGTAGTCTTGATGTTGTTACTGTAGTCTTGATGGTGTTACTGTAGTCTTTATGTTGTTACTGTAGTCTTGATGTTGTTACTGTAGTCTTGATGGTGTTACTGTAGTCTTGATGTTGTTACTGTAGTCTTGATGTTGTTACTGTAGTCTTGATGTTGTTACTGTAGTCTTGATGGTGTTACTGTAGTCTTTATGTTGTTACTGTAGTCTTGATGTTGTTACTGTAGTCTTGATGGTGTTACTGTAGTCTTTATGTGGTTACTGTAGTCTTGATGGTGTTACTGTAGTCTTGATGGTGTTACTGTAGTCTTGATGTTGTTACTGTAGTCTTGATAGTGTTACTGTAATCTTGATGTTGTTACTGTAGTCTTTATGTTGTTACTGTAGTCTTGATGTTGTTACTGTAGTCTTATGTTGTTCTGTGTCTTGATGTTGTTACTGTAGTCTTGATGGTGTTACTGTAGTCTTGATGTTGTTACTGTAGTCTTGATGTTGTTACTGTAGTCTTGATGTTGTTACTGTAGTCTTTATGTTGTTACTGTAGTCTTGATGTGGTTACTGTAGTCTTGATGTTGTTACTGTAGTCTTGATGTTGTTACTGTAGTCTTTACTGTAGTCTTGATGTTGTTACTGTAGTCTTTACTGTAGTCTTGATGTTGTTACTGTAGTCTTGATGTTGTTACTGTAGTCTTTATGTTGTTACTGTAGTCTTGATGTTGTTACTGTAGTCTTGATGTTGTT
>NC_069471.1:22581325-22641325 GCF_026875155.1 Cherax quadricarinatus | reverse complement strand
AAGGGCTCTTCCTCACCCCCTAAAAGATTTATTCCTCTTGCCCTAACACAAATCCCCCAAGTTCCCTATTTTCATCAACTTTTAAAAAATTCCTCAAAATATTCCCCCCCCCCATCTTCCCAATCCCTCTAATTCCTTTTAATAACTCCCCTTTCCTTTTTTTTAACTGACAAATCCTTTTGTTTTTAGGCTTTTTTAAACTTGTTAATCTCACCCCAAAATTTTCTTTTTTTCAACAAAATTTGTTGATAAAATCTCACCCACCTCTCATTTGCTCTCTTTTATATTGTTTCCCAAACCACTCTTTTAACCTCTCTCTTTTTCTCCATATACTCCCCCCTTGCATCACTTCTATTGAAAAAAATTCTATATGCTAATTTTTCTCCCTTACTACTCTTTTTTACATACATTCCACCAATCGCCCCTCTTCCCTCTCGCCCCCCACTTTCCGAACCAAAAAAACTTCTGCTGACACTCAACAAACATTTTTAAACCTCCCCCAACCTCTTCGCCCCCTTTTGCCTATGCCTCTTTACCCATCTACCCCCAAATAGCTGTTTATATCTTCCCCTAACGGGCCTCCTCTTTTATTTTTAAAAACCCTTCACCCTCTCTTCCCTGATGCTTTATTCTCCTTGTACCCCATTACTTTTTACTCTCAGTGTAGCAAAAACTAGAAATTGATCTGATATATTGGGCCCCTCTAAAAACATGTACATCCTGAATCTACTAAACAGTTTTTTATCCCCCAATACAAAATCCAACAAACTACTGTCTTTCGCCCCAAATCATATCTTGTATACTTATTTACCTCTTTTTCTTAAAATATTATTACCTATAACAAAACCCCCTTTCTATAAAAATTCAATCAAAGGGCTCCCTTATCATTTACACCGGCACCCCAAACTACCTCCCACACCCCTCTAAAAGTTTCTCCTATTAGTTTTCAGCCCCCTACCAAATTACCCCTCCACTTGGTTCAAGGCTCCTATACATTCACTTAACATCTCCCAAATCTCTCCTCTCTCCTCTGCATTCCCCTTTTTCCCAGGTGCATACACCTTATTATGACCCCCTTCTCGCATCCCAACCTTTACTTTAAACCACATAATTTTTTGAAAAATTTTCACTTATATTTTCTTTTTTTCCCCCCAAACTGATCATTTAACATTACGCTACCCCCCTTTCCCTTTTCTCTAAATCTCTCAATACCCAGATTTTAAAACCCATTTATTTCCCCCCACCGAAACTCCCCTACCCCCTTCAGCTTTGTTTCGCTTAGGGCCAGGACATCCAACTTCTTTTCATTCATAACATCAGCAATCATCTGTTTCTTGTCATCCGCACTACATCCACGCACATTTAAGCATCCCAGTTTTAGTAAATGTCTACAGGAGAAGGGGTTACTAGCCCATTGCTCCCGGCATTTTAGTCGCCTCATGCGACACGCATGGCTTACGGAGGAAAGATTCTTTTCCACTTCCCCATGGACAATAGAAGAAATAAAGAAGAACAAGAGCTATTTAGAAAAAGGAGAAAAACCTAGATGTATGTATATATATATATGCATGTGCGTGTCTGTGAAGTGTGACCAAAGTGTAAGTAGGAGTAGCAAGATATCCCTGTTATCTAGCGTGTTTATGAGACAGAAAAAGAAACCAGCAATCCTACCATCATGCAAAACAGTTACAGGTTTCTGTTTCACAGTCATCTGGCAGGACGGTAGTACTTCCCTGGGAGGTTACTGTCTACCAACCTACTACCACAGGATGGTAGTACCTCCCTGGGTGGCTGTTGTTTACCAACCTACTACCACAGGATGGTAGTACCTCCCTGGGTGGTTGCTGTCTACCAACCTACTACCATATATATATATATATATATATATATTTTTATATATATATATTATATATATATATATATATATATATATATTATATTATATATATATATATATATATATATATATATATATATAAGGGAGATAAGTGCTCCTAACAGATTATTTACCTCTTAATGACTCATTCTTACCCTACTATTCCTTCTCATTAGCCCTCCTTCACCCTCCTGCTGGCTGATAACGTTATTACTATACAACACACACACGCACAGCGAAGAGGCGGGGCCAGGAGCTGTGATTCGACTTTTCAAACTAACTCCAAGTACCAGCTTCAATTGCCCACTACTACTAGGTAGACTGTTCCACTACTACTAGGTAGACTGTTCCACTACTACTAGGTAGACTGTTCCACTACTACTAGGTAGACTGTTCCACTACTACTAGGTAGACTGTTCTACTACTACTAAGTAGACTGTTCCACTATTAGGTAGACTGTTCCACCACTAGGTAGACTGTTCCACTACTAGGTAGACTCTTCCACTACTAGGTAGACTGTTCCACTACTACTAGATAGACTGTTCCACAACTAGGTAGACTGTTCCACTACTACTAGGTATACTGTTCCACTACTAGGTAGACTGCTTCACTACTAGGTAGACTGCTCCACTACTAGGTAGACTGTTCCACTATTAGGTAGACTGCTCCACTACTAGGTAGACTGTTCCAATACTAGGTAGACTGTTCCACTACTAGGTAGACTGTTCCACTACTAGGTAGACTGCTCCACTACTAGGTAGACTGTTCCACTATTAGGTAGACTGTTCCACTACTAGGTAGACTGTTCCACTACTAGGTAGAGTGTTTCACTAGTAGGTAGACTGTTCCACTACTAGGTAGACTGTTCCACTATTAGGTAGACTGTTCTACTCATAAACTACTAGGTAGATTGTTCCACTCGTACACTACTAGGTAGACTGTTCCATTCATACACTACTAGGTAGACTGTTCCACTACTGGGTAGACTGTTCCACTCATACACTACTAGGTAGAGTGTTCCACTCATACACTACTAGGTAGATTGTTCCACTCATACAAAACTAGGTAGACTGTTCCACTCATACACTGCTAGGTAGACTGTTCCCCTAATACACTACTAGGTAGATTGTTCCATTACTAGGTAAACTGTTCCACTCATACACTACTAGGTATACTGTTCCACTCATACACTACTAGGTAGACTGTTCCACTCATACACTACTAGGTAGACTGTTCCACTCATACACTACTAGGTAGACTGTTCCACTCATACACTACTAGGTAAACTGTTCCACTCATGCACTACTAGGTAGATTGTTCCACTCATACACTACTAGGTAGACTGTTCCACTCATACACTACTAGGTAGACTGTTCCACTCATACACTACTAGGTAGACTGTTCCACTCATACACTACTAGGTAGAATGTTCCACTACTAGGTAGACTGTTCCACTCATACACTACTAGGTAGACTGTTCCACTACTAGGTAGACTGTTCCACTCATACACAACTAGGTAGACTATTCCACTACTAGGTAGACTGTTCCACTCATACACTACTAGGTAGACTGATCCACTACTAGGTAGACTGTTCTACTCATACACTACTAGGAAGACTGTTCCACTACTAGGTAGACTGTTCCACTCATAAACTACTCGGTAGACTGTTCCACTACTAGGTAGACTGTTCCACTACTAGGTAGACTGTTCCACTCATACACTACTAGGTAGACTGTTCCACTTATTCACTACTAGGTAGACTGTTCCACTCATACACTACTAGGTAGACTGTTCCACTCATACACTACTAGGTAGACTGTTCCACTCATACACTACTAGGTAGAGTGTTCCACTCATACACTACTAGGTAGACTGTTCCACTCATACACTACTAGGTAGACTGTTCCACTCATACACTACTAGGTAGACTGTTCCACTCATACACTACTAGGCAGACTGTTCCACTCATACACTACTAGGTAGACTGTTCCACTCATACACTACTAGGTAGACTGTTCCACTCATACACTACTAGGTAGACTGTTCCACTCATACACTACTAGGTAGACTGTTCCACTCATACACTACTAGGTAGATTGTTCCACTCATTCACTACTAGGCAGACTGTTCCACTCATACACTACTAGGTAGACTGTTCCCCTCATACACTACTAGGTAGACTGTTCCACTCATACACTACTAGGTAGACTGTTCCACTTATCAACTACTCTATTTCCCCACAAATACTTTCCTGTAACCTTTCTAAATCTAAACTTATCTAATCTGAGCCAATTATTCCTGGTTCTCTCTAAGAGGAATACCCTCAAGACCTTATTTATATCCACCTTATTAATACCCATCTTCCACTTGTACATTTGTACACTTGTACACTAGTACACTTGTACACTTGTACACTAGTACACTTGTACACTTGTACACTAGTACACTTGTACACTTCAGTCATGTCATAACTCCTTCTACATCTTACAAGAGAAAGTAGGGTAAGGGACTTCGGTCTCTCTTCGTGTGGAAGATTTCACTGGGAGGCAGTGAAAAGTCCCTTCGTTTCACTGCCCTCTAGTGAGAAGCAGCGGCGCCATGAGTACGTGGAGACACAGCGTAGCGAGTGTCCGGGGACCAAGACTGTTCAACTGCCTGCCAGCATACGTAAGGGGGATTACCAATAGATCCCTGGCCGTCTTCAGGATTCCTGGTTGTCTTCATGACCCCTGGCTGTCTTCAAAGCCTCTGGCTCTCTTCAAGACCCCTGGCTGTCTTCAAGACCCCTGGCTGTCTTCAAGACCCCTGGCTGTCTTCAAGGCCTCTGGCTCTCTTCAAGACCCCTGGCTGTCTTCAAGACCCCTGGCTGTCTTCTAGACCCCTGATTGTCTTCAAGACCCCTGACTGTCTTCAAGACCTCTGGCTCTCTTCAAGACCCCTGGTTGTTTTCAAAATCCCCGGCTGCCTTCAAGACCCCTGGTTGTCTTTAAGACCCTAGGCTCTATTTAAGGCCCCTGGCTGTCTTCAAGACCCCTGGTTTGTCTTCAAGACCCCTGGTTGTTTTCAAAATCCCCGGCTGCCTTCAAGACCCCTGGTTGTCTTTAAGACCCTAGGCTCTATTTAAGGCCCCTGGCTGTCTTCAAGAAGGCACTGGACAGGCACCTAAAGTCAGTACCTAACCAGCCGGGCTGTGGTTCCTACATCAGTTTACGTGCTGTCATCAGTACCAGCCTGGTTAATCAGGCCCTGATCCAAAACGAGGCCTGGTCACAGACCGGGCCGCGGGGCCCTTGACCTCCGAGACCTTTCCTAGGTATACTCCATGTATTCAGTAACATGTAGACCAGAAGTAAGCTTTATAATCTAAGTCTCACTAGTGCTGTGGAGAGCTGTAAATCCCAGTAATCTGTTTGCCTTATTACATACCCTTAGACATTGTTGTCTAAGCTTAAAGTTGCTGGTTGCCATAATACCCAAGTCCTTTTCCCATTCTGGCTAAGTTCTACATTATTAAGCTTGTAAGTTCAAGGGCTGTGGACATTCCCGAGCTTCAGGACTTTCCATTTGTTTACAAGGAAATGCATCTGCTGTGGTTGGGATGTACCTGGGTGGTCCGGGGGTCAGCGCCCCCGTGGCTCTGTCCATGACCAGCCCTCGTGGTGGATCAGGGACTGATAAACCAGGCTGTTACTGTTGGCCATACGTATACCAACGTAGGAACCACAGCCCGGCTGGTCAGGTACTGACTTTATGTGTCTGTCCAGCTCCCTCTTGAAGACATCCAGGGGTCTTAAAGACAATCAGTGGTCTTGAAGACAGCCAGGGGTCTTGAAGACAGCCAGGACTCTTGAAGACAGCCAGGGGTCTTGAAGACATCCAGGGGTCTTGAAGACAATCAGGGGTCTTGAAGACAGCCAGGGGTCTTAAAGACAATCAGCGGTCTTGAAGACAGCCAGGGGTCTTGAAGACAGCCAGGACTCTTGAAGACAGCCAGGGGTCTTGAAGACAGCCAGGGGTCTTGAAGACAGCCAGGGGTCTTGAAGACAGCCAGGACTCTGTTGATGGTCTGTTGTTGATCTGGTGATGGACTGGTTTTTGGTCTGTTGTTGGATTCAGTTGTGTGTCTGTATTGTTGAACTGATTTGATCTGTTGTTGGGATCTGTGTTGTCGTTGTTGATCTGTTGTTTTCTGTTGTTTTGATCTGTTGTGTGAGGAGTCTTGTTTGTTGATCTGTTGTTGGCCTGTTGTTTGGTCTGTTGTTGAATCAGATGTTGGATCTGTTGTTGATGTCTGTTTGTTGGTCTGTTGTTGGTCTGTTGTTGATCTGTTGTTGGCCGTTGTAGGTCTGTTGTTGTCTGTTTGTTGGTCTGTTGTGGTCAGTTCTTGTCTGGTTGTTGTTCTGTTGTTGGACTGTGTGTGGTCTGTTGTTGGTCTGTTTTGATACTGTTGTTGGTCTGATTGTTGATCTTTGTTGGTCTGTTGTGTTGGTCTGTTCCTTGGTCTTTTGTGCCTGTTTGTTGGTCTGTTGTTGGTCTGTTGTTTGGAGATCTGTTGTTGGTCTTTGTTGGTCTGTAGTTGGCTGTTGTTGGAGACTGTTGTTTGGTCTGTGTTGTCTTTGTTGGTTCTGTTTGTGGTCTGTTGTTGGTCCTGTTGTTGGTCTGTTGTTGATCTGTTGTTGCTGTTGTTGGTCTGTTGTCGGACTTTGTTGGTCTGTTCTGTTGGTCTGATGTTGATCTGTTGTTGGTCTGTTGTTGGTCTGTTCTTGTTCTGTGGCCTGTTGTAGGTGCTGTTGTTGGTCTGTTGTTGGCTGTTGTGGTCTGTTGTTGGTCTGTTGTTGGTCTGTTGATGGTCTGTTGTTGGTCTGTGTTGTCTGTTTTAGTCTGTGTTTGGACTGTTGTTGGTCTGTTGTTGTCTGTAGATGTCTGTTGTTGATCTGTTTTGGTCTGTTTGTTGGTCGGTTGCTTGTCTGTTGTTGGTCCTGTGTTATGTCCTGTTGTTGGCCCTGTTGTTGGTCTGTTGTTGATCTGTTGTTGTCTGTTGTTGGTCTGTTGTTGGGAGTCTCTGTTGTTGTCTAATGTTGTCTGTTGTTGGGCTTTGTTGGTACTGTTGTTGCCTGTTTGTGTTGGTCTGTTGTTGGTCTGTTTGGTCTGTTGTTGGTCTGTGTTGGTCTGTTGTTGGTCTGTTGTTGGTCGTTTTGGTCTAGTTGTTGGTTCTGTTGTTGGTCTGTTGTTGGTCTGGTTGTTAGTCTGTTGTTGGTCAGTTGTGGTCTGTAGTGGCTGTTGTTGGTCTGTTGTTAGTCTGTTGTTGGTCGTTTGTTGTATCTTTGTGTCTGTTAGTTGGTCCTGTTGTTAGACTGTTGTTGGTCTGTTTTGGTCTGTTGTTAGTCAGTTGTTGTCTGATGTTAGTCTGTTGTTGGTATGTGTGGTCTGTTTGTTGGACTGTTGTTGGTCCCGTGTTGGTCTGTGTTCGTCAGTTTGTTGTATGTGTTGGTCTGTTGTTAGTCCTGTTGTTGGTCTGTTGTTTGAGCAGTGTTGGTCTGTTTTGGTCTGTAGTTGGGCTGTTTGTTGGTCTTTGTTTAGTTCGTTGAGAGGTATGTTTTGTCTGTTGTTAGTCCTGTTGTTGGTCTGTTGTTGGTCTGTTTTGGTCTGTTTTGGGTCTGTTGTTGGTTCCTGTTTTTTGATCTGTTGTTGGTCTGTTGTTTGGGTCTGTCGTTTGTCTGTTGGTTGAGGTCCCTGTGGTATGATCTTTTGGTTGATCGTGTTGTTTTGGTCTGTTGCGTTGGTTCGTGTTGTTGGTTCTGTTGTTGGTCTGGTTGATGATCTGTTGTTGTCGTTGTGTTGTCTGTTGTTGGTCTGTATTGATCTGTTGTTTGGTCATTGTTGATCTGTTGTTGTGCTGTTGTTGGTCTGTTGTTGTCTGTAGTTGGGCTGTAGTTGGTCCTGTTTGTTGGACTGTGATGGTCTGTTGTTGGTCTGTTGTTGATCTTTGTTGTTCTGTTGTTGGTCTGTAGTTGGCTTTGTTGGCTGATTGTTGTCTGTTGTTGGTATGTTGTAGTCTGTTGTTGTTCTGTTGTTGATGCTTTGTTTGGTCTGTTTGTTGTCTGTTTTGTGTCTGTTGTTGGTCTGTTGTGTGCTGTTGTTGGACTGTAGTATGGTCTGTTGTTGGTCTGTTGTTAGTCTGTTGTGTATGTTGTTGGTCTTGTTGTTTAGTCTGTTGTTGTGTCTGTTGTTGATCTGTTGTTGGTCTTTGTTGTCTGTTGTTTGGTCAGTTGTTGGTCTGTATGTTGAGTCCAGTTGTTGGTCTGTTCTTGGTTTGTTGTCTGTTGTTTGATCTGTTGTTGGTCTGTTGTTGGTCTGTTGTTGGTCCTGTTGTTGTCCTGTTCTGTGTTTGTTGTCTGTTGTTGGTCTGTTGTGGTCTTTGTTTGGTCTGTTGTAAATGGTCTGTTTGTTGGTCTGTGTGTTAGTCTGTTTGTTTGGTCTGTAGGTTGATCTGTTGATGGTCAGTTTGGTCTGTTTGTTTGGTCACCCTGTTAGATGGTCTGTAGGTTTGGTCTGTTGTTTGGTCTGTTGTTGGTCCCTTATATGGGCTGTGTGTTTGGTCTGTTGTTGGTCTGTGTGTGTTGGTTTCCTGAGTTGTTGGTCAGTTGGTTGATGCTGTGGTATGATTGGTCTGTTGGTTGTGCTGGTTGTTGTCTGTTGTTAGGCTTTTTTGATCTGATATGATGGTCTGTATTAGTCTGTTTTAGATCTGTTGTTTGGGTCGTGTTGTTATTGATGCTGTTGTTGGACTGTTGTTGGTCAGTTTTGTCCTGTTTTAGTCTGTGTTGATCTGTTGTTGGTCTGTGTTTGGTCTGTTTTGTTGATCTGTTGTTGGTCTGTTGTTGGTCTGTTGTTGGTCTGTTGTTTGGTCAGTTGTTGGCCTGTTGTGGTCTGTTGTTGGTCCATTGTTGTCTGTTGATGGTCTATTTGTTGTCTGTTGTTGGTCTGTTTGTTAGTCTTTTGTTGTCCGTTGTTTGGTCTGTTTTGTTGGTCTGTTGTTTACTGTTGTTGGTGTGTGTTGTGTTACTGTTTCTGGTCTGTTTGTGTTACTGTTGTTTCGCGTTTGTTTGGAATCTGTATGTTCCCACAATGTAACTACATATAGATATTGGTAGCAACACTGCTGTGTTGGCCACAAGTGAACTATCATTAAATATGTAGCACACTGCTATTGTTCCCACAATGGTAACTATCATATAGAATAGTGTAGCAACACTGCTGGAGGGTTTGCCACAATGTAACTATCAATAGAATATTGTAGCAACACTGCTGGTGTTCCGCACAATTTATCTCCATATAGAAATAGTGTAGCACACTGCTGGTGTTCCCCACATGTAACTATCATATAGAAAAGTGTACAACACTGCTTGTGTTCCTACAAGTAACTATCATATAAATTAGTGTAGCAACACTGCTGTGTCCCAACAATGTAACTATCATATAGAATAGTGTAGCAACACTGCTTGTGTTGCCACAAAGTAACAATATATAGGAAAGTAGCAAGCAACTGCATGTGTTCCCACAATGATATCTATCATATAGAATAGTGTAGCAACACTGCTGTGTTCCCACAATGATGACTATCATATAAATAGTGTGAGCACACTGCTGGTGATCCCAACAATGTAACTACATATAGAATAGTGTAGCAACACGTGCTGATGTTTCTCCACATTGTAACTACATATAGAATAGTGAGCAACACTGCATGGTGTTCCCTACAATGTAACTATCATATAGATTAAGTGTAGCAACACTGCTGAGTAACCACAATGTATCTATCATATTGAATAGTGAAGCAACACTGTCTTGTGTTTCCTACAAATGTATCATATCATATAAATAGTGTAAGCAACAACTGCTGGTGTTCCCTACAATGTAACTATCATATATGAATAGTTGTCGCAACACTGCTGGTGTTCCCACAATGTAACTACATATAGAATAGTGTAGCAACACTGCTTGTGTTCCTACAATGTAACTAACATATAGAATAGTGTAGCAAACACTGCATTGTGCTCCTACAATGTAACTATCATATAGAATAGTGTAGCAACACAGCTTTGTGTTCCTACCAAAAAAAAAAAATTTTATGGTTAAAAAAAAAACTTTATTTTAGTCATAGAAGAATAGTGTAGCAACACTGCTTGTGTTCCTACAATTACTACATATAGAATAGTGGGTTAGCAACACTGCTGGGTGTTCCACAATGAAACTATCATTCTAGAATAGTGTAGGCAACCTGCTGGTGTTCCCACAATGAAACTATCAAATAGAATATTGTAGCAACACTGCTGGTGTTTCCCACAATGTATCTATCATATAGAATATGTAGCAACACTGCTGGTGTTCGCACATTTCACTATCATATAGAATAGAGTAGGCAACACTGCTGTGTTTCCACAATGTAACTATCAATAGAATAGTGTAGCAACACTGCAGGAGTTTTCCCACAATGTAACTATCATATAGAATAGTGAGCAAACACTGCTGGTGTTCTCTACAATGTAACTATCAATTGAATAGATGAACAACACTGGCTGTGTGTTGCTACAAAGACCCTCTTCTCCTTCCTTACCTTTCGTCTATTTCAATATCTTCATTCTTCTTTCTTTTTCTCACTATCTTCTCTTCACATCTTCACCACTTCCCCCATCTTCTCTTATCAACCTCTTCTCTTCACCATCTTCTTCACCATCTTCCCCCCATCTTCGCTTCACCACTTCTCTCACACATATTCACCATCTTCTCTTCACCATCTTCACCATCTTCACCATCTTCTCTTCACCATCTTCACCATTCTTCACTATCTTCACACACCATTTTCTCTTCAACCATCGTTCACCATCTTCTCATTCCACCATCTTCACCATCTACACCATCATCACCATCTTCTCTTCACCATCTTCACCATCTTCACCATCTTCACCCATCTCTCTCACCATCATCACCATCTTTCACCATCTTCTCGTTCACCATCTTTCACCATCTTCCACCAACTTCTTCTTCAACAATCCTCACATCTACCCTCTTCACTATCTTCTCTTCGACTTAAAGAATCAACAATCATAAAGTCAGCATTTTTGGCAGTTCGTTTTGTCTGTGATGCTGTATTGGCCCCCCCCTGGCGGGGATCCCTGGCGAGGGTCCAATTTTGGTGGACCTGGGAGTGGTCCAGGCCCCTGTTGGTGGTCAGGACCCTTGGTGGCATTAGATCACCTAGTGGTTGGTAAATGTTGCAGCGGTCAATGTTCCTGGTTGGTGAGTGTTCCTGTGGTCAATGTTCCTGATTTTTTCAAGTGGTTCCTGGGGTAGGGTCAGTGTTCCAGGTGGCCTAATTGTTCCTGTGGTCCATTATCTGGTGTTCAATGTTCCTGTTTTCGTGTTCCTGTGTCGTGTTCAGTGTCCAATGTTCCTGGGTCAGTGTTCCTGGTGGTGAGTGTTCCTGGTAGTCAATGTTCCTGGGTGGCCAGTGTTCCTGTGTCAGGTTCCTGGTGGTCAATGTTCCTGGTGTCAGTGTTCCTGGTTGGTGATGTTCCTGGTAGTCAATGTTCCTGGTGGCCAGTGTTCCTGGTGGTCAGTGTTCCTGGTGGTCAATGTTCCTGGTGGTCAGTGTTACTGGTGGTCAATGTTCCAGTTGGCCAATGTTCCTTGTGGTCAGTGTTCCTTGTGGTCAATTGTTCCAGGTGGCCAATGTTCCTGGTGGGTTCAGTGTACCAGTTGGCCAATGTTTCTGGTGGTCAGTGTTCCTTGTGGTCAAAGTTCCTGGTGGCCAATGTTCCTGGAGGTCAGTGTTCCTGGTGGTCAGTGTTTCAGGTGGTCAATGTTCCTGGTGGTCAGTGTTCCTGGTAGTCAGTGATCCAGGTGGTCAATGTTCCTGGTGGTCAGTGTTCCTGGTGGTCAATGTTCCTGGTGGTCAGTGTTACTGGTGGTCAATGTTCCAGTTGGCCAATGTTCCTGGTGGTCAGTGTTCCTTGTGGTCAGTGTTCCAGGTGGCCAATGTTCCTGGTGGTCAGTGTTCCAGGTGGCCAATGTTCCTGGTGGTCAGTGTTCCTTGTTGGTCAATGTTCCTGGTGGCCAATGTCCCAGGTTGGACAGTGTTCCTATGTCAGTGTTTCAGTGGTCAATTGTTCCTGTGGTCAGTGGTTCCTGGTGGTCAATGTTCCTGGTGGTCAATGTACCTGGTGGTTCAGAGTTACCTGGTGCTCATGTTTCAGGTGATCATGTTCCTGCGGTCATGTTGCCTGGTGGTCAGTGATCCAGTGGTTAGTGTTCCTGGTGGTCATGTTTCCATGTGGCAGTTATCCTGGTTGGTTCAGTCTATGATGGCCTGGTTGTGTTCAGTGTTCCAGTGTCAATTTGTCCTTGGTGGTCATGTGTCTTCCCTGGTGGTCAGTGTTTCAGGTGGTCTTGTTCCTGGGTGGTCAGTGTTCCTGGTAGTCAGTGTTCCAGGATGGTCATGTCCAGGTGGTACAATGTTCCTGGTGGCAGTGTTCCAGGTGTTCAGTGTATCCGGGTGATCAGTGGTCCTGTAGTCAGTGTTTTTCCTGTGTTCAGTGTCCCTTCGTGTCAGTATTATGGTGGTCAGTGGTTCCCTGTATCATATTCCTGGTATTCGAGTTGTTCCTGGTGGTCAGTGTTCATGGGTAGTCAAGACGATTCCTGTTGGACAGGCGTTCCTTGTAGTCAGTATTCCTGTTGGTCATGTTCCTGGTAGCCAGTGTTTCACAGGTGGTCAATGTTCAGGTGGTCTATGTTCATGGTAGTCAGTGTTCCCGGTGTCTGTGATCCTGAGGTCAGTGTTTCAGTGTAGCCAGTCGTTTCTGATGGTCAGTGTCCTGGTGGTTAGGTTCCTGGTAGCCAGTGATCCTGGTGTCAGTGTTCCTGTTGGGCATGTTTCTGGTGGTCATTGTTCCTGGTAGGCCGATGTTTTCCCTTTGGTCAGTGTACCTTGTGGTCAGTGTTCCTGGTGGTCAGTGTTCCTGTTGGTCATTTTCCTGTAGCCATGTTCCTGTAAGGCAGTGTTCCTGTGGTCCAATGTTCCTGGCAGCCAGGCTTCCTGTGGTCTAGTGTTCCTAGTAGCCAGTGTTTCCTGGTGTGTCAGGTTGTTTCATGTGAGTAGGCAGTGTTCTTGTGAGTTAATGTACCTGGTAGCTCAGTGTTCTTAGTATTCAGTGTTTCTGGTGTCAGTGTTCGCTGTGGGCAGTTAGTTCCTGGTAGCCAGTGTTCCTGTGTGGTCAGTAATTGATGGTCCGTCCATCAATTTCTGTTATCAATACAGAGCACTGAACACATAAATTCCTAGGCTGAGGGACTAATTACTTCAAACTCCTCATCTTCCAATCGTTTTTTCTCTCTAATGGATGAAGAAACCCACTAACTGGTGAAACCTTTCCACAACAGATTATACTCAGTCTTCAGTCAACAAGTGACTGATGAGTGTGGATCCACACTGCTGTTTGAGTGGTCAAATTATTGTCTCCACAGACTAATACCATGAAAGAACAAGCAATAGACTTTCTATATGCCCGTGAAAATACCTTTACTTTCCACGGGGAATGTTGCACCGTCTGCAGAAGTCTCTCACTATCTTGGGGAGATGATTTCTGTGGGCAATTTGGACACTCCCTCGAGGATGTACACAGTACCTTTCACTGCAGTGAAGGTACTGTGTACATTCTCCAGGTCAGTACTTTTACTGATGTGTGTGTTAGTACTACTGGTCTACTGTGACCCACTGATTGTGTGGTGTAAGTACTATGGTCTATAGTTGACCACTGATGTTGTGGTGTTATGACAACTGGTCTACACGACCACAGATGTGTGGTTCTAGTACTACTGTCTACATGACCAGTGAATGTGTGGTGTTATACTACTGGTTCTACAGTGACCACTGATGTGTGGGGTGTTAGTACTACTGTCTATAGTGACCACTGATGTGTGGAGGTTAGTACTACGGTCTACAGTGACCACTGATGTGTGGTGTTATTACACTGGTCTATAGTGACCACATGATGTGGAGTGATAGTACTACTGGTCCTACAGTGACCACTTATGTGTGGTGCTAGTTACTACAGGTCTACAGTGACCACTGATGTGGGGTTTTTAGTACTACTGGTCTCCAGTGACCACTGAAGTGGGTTTAGGTACAACATGGTCTATAGTGACCACTGGATGTGTGGTGCTTAGTACTACTGGTCTACAGTGACCACTGATGTGTGAGGATAGTACACAGGTACTAAAGTGACCACTGATGTGTGTGTTATACTACTGGTCTATACAGTGACCACTGATGTGTGGGGTTAGTACTACTGGTCTACAGTGACCACTGATGTGTGGTGTTAGTACTACTGGTCTATAGTGACCACTGATGTGTGGTGTTAGTACTACTGGTCTACAGTGACCACTGATGTGTGGTGTTAGTACTACTGGTCTATAGTGACCACTGATGTGTGGTGTTAGTACTGCTGGTCTACAGTGACCACTGATGTGTGGTGCTAGTACTACTGGTCTACAGTGACCACTGATGTGTGGTGTTAGTACTACTGGTCTACAGTGACCACTGATGTGTGGTGTTAGTACTACTGGTCTATAGTGACCACTGATGTGAGGTGTTAGTACTACTGGTCTAAAGTGACCCACTGATGTGTGTGTTTTAGTACTACTGGTCTATAGTGACCACTGGATGTGTGTTGTTAGTACTACTGGTCTACAGTGACCACTGATGCTGGGATAGTACTGCAGTCTACAGTGACCACTGATGTGTGGTGTTAGTAAATTACTGGTCTACAGTGAGCCTGATGTGGGTGTAGTACTAATGGTCTATAGTGACCACAGATGTGTGGTGTTAGTCCCTACTGGTTCCATAGTACCACTGAGGTGTTGGTGTTGGAGTACTACAGTCTAACAGTGACCACTGGATTGTGTGGTGCTAGTACTACTGTCTAGAGTGACCACTGATGTTGTGTGTTAGTACTGCTGGTCTAACAGGACCACAGATTGTGGTGCTAGTACTACTGGTCTACAGTGACCCTGATGTGTGGTGTTAGTACTACAGGTCTACAGGACCACTGATGATGTGTGTTAGTACTACTGTCTACAGTGACCACTGATGGTGGTGCTAGTACTACTGGTCTACAGTGCCATTGAAGTGTGGTGGTTAGTACTACAGGTCTATATGACCACTGATGTGGGGTGTTAGTACAACAGGTCTACAGTGACCACTGATGTGTGGTGTTAGTACTACTGGTCTACAGTGACCACTGATGTGTGGTGCTAGTACTACTGGTCTACAGTGACCACTGATGTGTGGTGTTAGTACTACTGGTCTACAGTGACCACTGATGTGTGGTGTTAGTACTACTGGTCTACGTGAACCCACTGATGTGAGGTGTTAGTACTACTGGTCTACAGTGACCACTGATGCGTGGGGTTAGTACTACTGGTCTACAGTGACCACTGATGCGTGGGGTTAGTACTACTGGTCTATAGTGACCTGTAATTTCTGCTACAATGACCTCTGATATTAGTGATGCTGGTCTATAATTTTCTGCCTAGGCCTCTTCTGCCTCCTTAGTGTAAAAGGAACTAAGGAGACACTAACATAGGCCTCTGGAATTGTCAATAGACCTACGGTGTCTGCCTATCTTGCTAGAATTCTGAAGACTTTGAGACCACATCAAGGAACCATCTCACCATCCATCTCACTATCCGTCTCACCATCCATCTCACCATCCATCTCACCATCCGTCTCACCATCCATCTCACCATCCATCTCACCATCAGTGTCACCATCCGTCTCACCATCCGTCTCACCATCCATCTCACCATCCATCTCACCATCCGTCTCACCACCGTCTCACAATCCATCTCACATTCCGTCCTCACCATCCATCTCACCATCCCTCTCAACCATCCCGTCTCAACCATCCCGTCTTCACCATCCAACTCACCATCCAACTCACCATCCATCTCACCATCCGTCTCACACATCCTCTCACCATCCATCTCACCATCCATCTCACCAGCCATTCTCACCATCCATCTCACCATCCATCTCATGCCTTCCATCTCACACCGTCTCACCTCCATCTCACCATCCATCTCACCATCCATCTCACCATCCGTCCTCACACCATCCGTCTCACCATCCATCCACCATCCTTCTCACCATCCATCCCACCATCCATCTTCACCAATCCGTCTCAACATCCCGTCTCACCACCGTCTCACACCATCCATCTCACCATCCCTCTCACCATCCGTCTCACCATCCATCTCACCATTCCAACTCACCATCGCCGTCTCACCATCCGACTCCACCACCATCTTCACCATCCGTCCCATACCATCCATCTCACCATCCATCTCACCCCCAACACCGTCCATCTCACCATCCTTCTCACCATCCACTCACCATCGTCACACCATCCGTCCCTCACCACCCATCCTCACCCATCCCTCTCACCATCCATCTCACCATCCATCTCACCATCCATCTCACCATCCATCTCACCATCCATCTCACCATCCATCTCACCATCCATCTCACCATCCGTCCCTCACCATCCGACACAACTCATCCATCTCACCTCCAACTCATCCTCCATCTCACCATCCATCTCACCATCCATCTCAACCATCCACTCCCACCATCCGTCTCACACATCTATCTTACCATCCATCTCACCATCCCGTCCACCATCCATCTCTCACCCATCTCACCATCCATCTCACCATCCGTCTCACCATCCATCTCACCATCCATCTCACCATCCGTCTCACCATCCATCTCACCATCCATCTCACCATCCATCTCACCATCCGTCTCACCATCCATCTCACCATCCATCCCACAATTTCATCTCACCATTCAGGCTCTTCCAATCATCTCACCATCCATCTCACCATCCGTCTCACCATCCATCTCACATCCCTCTCACCATCCATCTCACCATCTCCATCTCCACAATTCATCTCAACATCAGTCCTCACCAATCATCTCCACCATCCATCTCACCATCCGTCTCACCACCCATCTCACTCACCCATCCCTCCCACCATCCATCTCACCCATCCATCTCAACCATCCATTCACACAATCCATCTCACCATCCGTCTCACCATCCGTCTCACCATCCATCTCACCATCCATCTCACCATCCGTCTCACCATCCATCTCACCATCCATCTCACCATCCATCTCACCTCCGTCTCACACCATCCATCTTACCTCCATCTCACCATCCTCCTCACCATCCATCTCATCCATCCATGCTCACCATCCAACTTCACATCCGTCTCACCATCCATCTCACCATCCATTCTCACCATCCGTTTCACCATCCATCTCACCATCCATCTCACCATCTATCTTCACCACCGTCTCACCATGCCATCTCACCATCCATCTCACAATTCATCTCACCATCAGTCCTCACGCTAATCATCTCACCCTCCATCTCACTCACACATCCTCTCACCTCAATCTCACCATCCGCTCACCACCTTCCACCATCCAACCCAATCCATCTCACATCCGTCTCACCATCCATCTCACCATCCATCTCACCATCCATCTCACCATACCGTCTCAACCATCCATCTCTCCATCCATCTCACCACCATCTCACCATCATTCTCACCATCCCATCTCAACCATCCAATCCACCATCCGTCTCACCATCCATCTCACCATCCATCTCACCATCCGTCTCACCATCCGTCTCACCATCCATCTCACCATCCATCTCACCATCCATCTCACCATCCATCTCACCATCCGTCTCACCATCCGGTCTCACATCCATCTCACCATCCATCTCACTCATCCGTCTTCAACCATCCTCTCACCATCCATCTCACCATCCGTCTCACCATCCATCTCACCATCCGTCTCATAAAAAAACCAAAATCACCATCACCATCCACCATCCATCCTCACATCCGTCTCACCATCATCCACCATCCGTCCACACCATCCATCTCACCATCCATCTCACCATCCGTCCCTACCATCCGTCCTCACCACCATCACACCATCCATCTCACCATCCGTCTCACCATCCGTCTCACCATCCGTCTCACCATCCATCTCACCATCCATCTCACCATCCATCTCACCATCCATCTCACCATCCATCTCACCATCCATCTCACCATCCATCTCAACATCCATCTCCCCATCCCTCTCACCATCCATCTCACGCATCCGGTTCTCACCATCCATCTCACCATCCACTCACCATCCATCTCTTCATCCATCTCACCATCCAACTCACCATCCATGTCACCATCCATCTCACCATACCATCTCCCCATCCCATCTCACCATCCATCCCCCATCCATCCTCACCATCCATCTCCCAATCCATCTCACCATCCATCTCACCATCCAACTCACCACCATCTCAACATCCAAATCTCAAACATCCATCTCCCCATCCATCCACCACCCATCTCAACCAGCCGTCTCAACCACCATCTCACCATCCATCTCACCATCCATCTCACCATTCCATCTGCCCACCATCTCACCATCCATCTCACCATCCACCTCAACCATCCATCTCACCATCCATCTCCTCATTCCATCTCACCATCCATCGCCCCATCCACTCACCATCCACTCCCAATCCATCCACCATCCGTCTCACCATCCATCTCACCATACATCTCCCATCCATCCACATCCCTTCACCATCCATCTCACCATCCATCTCCCCAACCATCTCCCCATCCAATCCTCAACCATCCATCTCACCACCATCTCACCATCCATCTCCTCATCATCTCACTATCCATCTCACCACCGTCTCACCCATCTATCACACCACCATCTTCACCATCCGTCCTCACACATCTCTCACCTTCCATCTCAATATCCATTTCAACCCATCCATCCTCACCATCCATCTCACCATCCTCACACCATCCATCTCACCATCCATCTCACCATCGATCTCCCATGGTGTTCACATGCTCAGTCGACCATCCAACTCACCATCCATCTCACCATTCTGGTCACCATCCATCTAACCAATCCATCTCACCATTCTGGTCACATCCATCTCACCATTCGGTCCACCATCCATCTCGCCATCCATCCCTCATCCATCTCACCATCCATCTCACCATCCCCCACTCACGCACCATTTTCACCATCCCATCTCACCATTCCCCATCGTCAACGATCCATATCACCATCCATCTCACCATCCACTCTCACCATCCATCTCACTATCCTGGTCACCATCCTGGTCACCATCCTGGTCACCATCCTGGTAACCATCCATCTCACCATCCTGGTGACCATCTTGGTCACCATCCTGGTCACCATCCAGTTCATCATCCATCTCACCATCCTGGTCACCATCCATCTCACCATTCTGGTCACTATCCTGGTCACGATCCTGGTCACGATCCTGGTCACCATCCTGGTCACCATCCTGGTCACCATCCATTTCACCATCCTCGTCACCATCCTGGTCACCATCCTGGTCACCATCCTGGTCACCATCCTTTTCACCATCCTCGTCACCATCCTGGTCACCATCCTGGTCACCATCCTGGTCACCATCCTCGTCACCATCCTGGTCACCATCCTGGTCACCATCCTGGTCACCATACTGGTCACCATCCTGGTCACCATCCTGGTCGCTATCCATCTCACCATCCTGGTCACCATCCTGGTCACCATCCTTATCACCATCCTGGTCACCATCTTGGTTACCATCCATCTCACCATCCATCTCACCATCCTGGTCACCATCCTGGTCACCATCCTGGTCCACCAACCTGGTCACCATCCTAGGTCACAATCCGGCACCATCCCTGGACACCATCCTGGTCCACATCCTGTCACATCCTGGTCACCATCCTGGTCACCATCCTGGGCACCATCCTGGTCACCATCCTGGTCACCATCCTGGTCACCATCCTGGTCACCATCCTGGTCACCATCCTGGTCACCAACCAGGTCCACCATCCTGGCATCACCTGGACACCATCCTGGTCACCATCCTGCGGTCACCATCCTGGGCACCATCCTGTTCGACCATCCTGAGTCACCATCCTGACACCAGCCTGGCACCATCCTGGTCCCCATCCGGGTGTCACCATCTGGTTAACCATCCAGTTCACCATTCTGGACACTCATCCTGTTCACCATCCGGTCACCATCCTGGGCACCATCCTGGTCACCTCCTGGTCACCAACCTGGTCACCCTCCTGGTCACCACCTGTCACCATCCTGGCACATCCTGGTCCACCACCTGGTCACCATCCTGGTCACCAATCCTGGTCACCATCCTGTTGGTTGGTCTGTGTTGGTCTGATGTTGTCTGCCTGTTGTTGTCTGTTTTGGTCTTTGTTGGTCTGGGTTGGTTGGGTCAGTTTGTTGGTCCTGTTGGTTGGTCTATTGTTGTCTGATAGTTGGTCTGTTGTTGATCTGTTGTATGGTCTGTTGTTGGTCCTGTTTGTTTGGTCTGTTTTTGTCTGTTTTATTTTGGGCTGTTGTTGGACTGTTGTTGGACTTGTATGATTGGTCTGTTGTTGTGGTCTGTTAGATGGTCTGTTGTTGGTCTTGTTGGTTTGTCATAGTTGATGTTCTAATGTTGTTTGGTCTGTTGTATTGGTGCTGTTGTTGTAGGTCGTGTTTGAGTTGGACTGTGTTAGGTCCTTGTTTGTTGACCTTTGTGAGGGTCTGTTATAGAGTGTGAGCTGGTTTATTGGTCTGTTGTTGTGGTCTGTTGTTGTCTGTATGTTGGACCTGTTGTTGGGTATCTGTTGTTGATCTGTTTGTTGGTCTGTAGTTGTCTGTTTTGGCGTTGTTGTGTGCTGTTGTTGGTCTGTTTTGTTGTTACTGATGTATAATGAGTCTGTTATGTTGATCTGTTGTTGGTCTGAGTTGTTGTCTTTGTTGGTCTGTTGTGTCTGTTGTTGTCCTGTTGTTGGTCTGTTTGTTGTCTGTTGGTTTGGGGTCTTTTGTTGGTCTGTAGTTGGTCCCTGTTTGAGTTGAGGTCTAGTTGTTGTCTTTTGTAGTCTGTTTTCGGTCTGTTGTTGATCTGTTTGTTGGTCTGTTGTTGGTCTGTTGTTGGTCCTGTTTGTTGGTCTTTGTTGGTCTGTTTGTTGGTCTGTGGATGGTCTGTTTTGTTGGTCTATTGTTGTCTTTTGTTTGGTCTGTTGTTGGTCTGTTGTTGATCGTGTTTGAGTTGTCTGTTGTTGGGTCTGTTGTTGTCTGGTATGGTTCTGTTGATGTCGTGTTGAGTGTTGGTCTAGTATGGTTGTCTGAGTCTGTTGTCTGTTGTTATGAGTCTGTTGGTTGGTACTAGTGTTGGTTTGGTCTGTTGTTGGTCTTGTTTTTGTCTGTTGTATGTCTGATTGTTGGTCTATGTTTTGATGGTGGTGTGGGGCTGTTGTTGGAGTCTGTTGTTGGTCTGTTGGTTTCCTTTATTTGTTGGTCTGGGTTTGGTTAGGTCAGTTGTAGATCTATTGTTGTCTTGTGTTTTGTCTGTTGTTGGTCTGTTGTTTGATCTGTTGTTGGTCTGTTGTTGCCTGTTGTTGGTCTGTTGTTGGCGCTGTTGTTGTCCGTTTGTTGATCTGTTGTGGACTGTTGTTGAACGTGTTGTTGGCTGTTGTTGTTCAGTTGATTGATTGTTGTTGGTCTGAGTTGTTGGCCTGTGATGGGTCGTTGTTGAATCTGTTGTTTGGTCTGTTTGTTGATCTGTTTGTTGGTCTGTTGTTTGATCTGTTGTTGGTCATGTTGTTTGATCTGGTGTTGGTCTTTGTTGGTCTGTTGTTGATCTTGTTGTTTGTCTGTTGTTGCCTGGTATGTTGTTCTGTTGTTGATCTGTTGTTGTTCTGTTGTTGATCTGTTGATGGTCTGTTGTTGATCTGTTGTTTGGTCTGTTGTTGTCTGTTCTTGGTCCTGTGGTGGCCTGTTGTTGGTCTGTTGTTTGATCTGTTCGTGTTCTGTTGTTGATCTGTTGTTTGGTCTGTTGTTAGGTCTGTTCTTGGTCTGTGGCCTGTTTGTTGGTCTGTTGTTGATCTGTTGTTGGTCTGTGTTGATCTGTTTGATGGTCTGATTTGTTGGTCTGGTTGGTGTCTGTTGTTGATCTGTTTTTGATCTTTGTTGGTCTGTTGTGTGGTCTGTTGTTGGTCTGTTGTTTGGTCTGTTTTGATCTGTTGTTGGTCTGTTTGTTGATCTGTTGTTGGTCGTTGTTGGTCTGTTGTTGGTCTGTTGTTGGCCTGTCTTGGTCTGTTGTTGAACTGTTGTTGGTCTGTTGTGATCTGTTGTTGGTCTGTTTGTTGGTCTGTTGTTGATGGCTGTTGTTGGTCTGTTGATGGCCTGTTGTTGGTCTGTTGGTGGCCTGTGTTGGTCTGGTTGTTGATCTGTTGATGGTCTGTTGTTGATCTGGTGATGGACTGGTTTTTGGTCTGTTGTTGGATTCAGTTGTGTGTCTGTATTGTTGAACTGATTTGATCTGTTGTTGGGATCTGTGTTGTCGTTGTTGATCTGTTGTTTTCTGTTGTTTTGATCTGTTGTGTGAGGAGTCTTGTTTGTTGATCTGTTGTTGGCCTGTTGTTTGGTCTGTTGTTGAATCAGATGTTGGATCTGTTGTTGATGTCTGTTTGTTGGTCTGTTGTTGGTCTGTTGTTGATCTGTTGTTGGCCGTTGTAGGTCTGTTGTTGTCTGTTTGTTGGTCTGTTGTGGTCAGTTCTTGTCTGGTTGTTGTTCTGTTGTTGGACTGTGTGTGGTCTGTTGTTGGTCTGTTTTGATACTGTTGTTGGTCTGATTGTTGATCTTTGTTGGTCTGTTGTGTTGGTCTGTTCCTTGGTCTTTTGTGCCTGTTTGTTGGTCTGTTGTTGGTCTGTTGTTTGGAGATCTGTTGTTGGTCTTTGTTGGTCTGTAGTTGGCTGTTGTTGGAGACTGTTGTTTGGTCTGTGTTGTCTTTGTTGGTTCTGTTTGTGGTCTGTTGTTGGTCCTGTTGTTGGTCTGTTGTTGATCTGTTGTTGCTGTTGTTGGTCTGTTGTCGGACTTTGTTGGTCTGTTCTGTTGGTCTGATGTTGATCTGTTGTTGGTCTGTTGTTGGTCTGTTCTTGTTCTGTGGCCTGTTGTAGGTGCTGTTGTTGGTCTGTTGTTGGCTGTTGTGGTCTGTTGTTGGTCTGTTGTTGGTCTGTTGATGGTCTGTTGTTGGTCTGTGTTGTCTGTTTTAGTCTGTGTTTGGACTGTTGTTGGTCTGTTGTTGTCTGTAGATGTCTGTTGTTGATCTGTTTTGGTCTGTTTGTTGGTCGGTTGCTTGTCTGTTGTTGGTCCTGTGTTATGTCCTGTTGTTGGCCCTGTTGTTGGTCTGTTGTTGATCTGTTGTTGTCTGTTGTTGGTCTGTTGTTGGGAGTCTCTGTTGTTGTCTAATGTTGTCTGTTGTTGGGCTTTGTTGGTACTGTTGTTGCCTGTTTGTGTTGGTCTGTTGTTGGTCTGTTTGGTCTGTTGTTGGTCTGTGTTGGTCTGTTGTTGGTCTGTTGTTGGTCGTTTTGGTCTAGTTGTTGGTTCTGTTGTTGGTCTGTTGTTGGTCTGGTTGTTAGTCTGTTGTTGGTCAGTTGTGGTCTGTAGTGGCTGTTGTTGGTCTGTTGTTAGTCTGTTGTTGGTCGTTTGTTGTATCTTTGTGTCTGTTAGTTGGTCCTGTTGTTAGACTGTTGTTGGTCTGTTTTGGTCTGTTGTTAGTCAGTTGTTGTCTGATGTTAGTCTGTTGTTGGTATGTGTGGTCTGTTTGTTGGACTGTTGTTGGTCCCGTGTTGGTCTGTGTTCGTCAGTTTGTTGTATGTGTTGGTCTGTTGTTAGTCCTGTTGTTGGTCTGTTGTTTGAGCAGTGTTGGTCTGTTTTGGTCTGTAGTTGGGCTGTTTGTTGGTCTTTGTTTAGTTCGTTGAGAGGTATGTTTTGTCTGTTGTTAGTCCTGTTGTTGGTCTGTTGTTGGTCTGTTTTGGTCTGTTTTGGGTCTGTTGTTGGTTCCTGTTTTTTGATCTGTTGTTGGTCTGTTGTTTGGGTCTGTCGTTTGTCTGTTGGTTGAGGTCCCTGTGGTATGATCTTTTGGTTGATCGTGTTGTTTTGGTCTGTTGCGTTGGTTCGTGTTGTTGGTTCTGTTGTTGGTCTGGTTGATGATCTGTTGTTGTCGTTGTGTTGTCTGTTGTTGGTCTGTATTGATCTGTTGTTTGGTCATTGTTGATCTGTTGTTGTGCTGTTGTTGGTCTGTTGTTGTCTGTAGTTGGGCTGTAGTTGGTCCTGTTTGTTGGACTGTGATGGTCTGTTGTTGGTCTGTTGTTGATCTTTGTTGTTCTGTTGTTGGTCTGTAGTTGGCTTTGTTGGCTGATTGTTGTCTGTTGTTGGTATGTTGTAGTCTGTTGTTGTTCTGTTGTTGATGCTTTGTTTGGTCTGTTTGTTGTCTGTTTTGTGTCTGTTGTTGGTCTGTTGTGTGCTGTTGTTGGACTGTAGTATGGTCTGTTGTTGGTCTGTTGTTAGTCTGTTGTGTATGTTGTTGGTCTTGTTGTTTAGTCTGTTGTTGTGTCTGTTGTTGATCTGTTGTTGGTCTTTGTTGTCTGTTGTTTGGTCAGTTGTTGGTCTGTATGTTGAGTCCAGTTGTTGGTCTGTTCTTGGTTTGTTGTCTGTTGTTTGATCTGTTGTTGGTCTGTTGTTGGTCTGTTGTTGGTCCTGTTGTTGTCCTGTTCTGTGTTTGTTGTCTGTTGTTGGTCTGTTGTGGTCTTTGTTTGGTCTGTTGTAAATGGTCTGTTTGTTGGTCTGTGTGTTAGTCTGTTTGTTTGGTCTGTAGGTTGATCTGTTGATGGTCAGTTTGGTCTGTTTGTTTGGTCACCCTGTTAGATGGTCTGTAGGTTTGGTCTGTTGTTTGGTCTGTTGTTGGTCCCTTATATGGGCTGTGTGTTTGGTCTGTTGTTGGTCTGTGTGTGTTGGTTTCCTGAGTTGTTGGTCAGTTGGTTGATGCTGTGGTATGATTGGTCTGTTGGTTGTGCTGGTTGTTGTCTGTTGTTAGGCTTTTTTGATCTGATATGATGGTCTGTATTAGTCTGTTTTAGATCTGTTGTTTGGGTCGTGTTGTTATTGATGCTGTTGTTGGACTGTTGTTGGTCAGTTTTGTCCTGTTTTAGTCTGTGTTGATCTGTTGTTGGTCTGTGTTTGGTCTGTTTTGTTGATCTGTTGTTGGTCTGTTGTTGGTCTGTTGTTGGTCTGTTGTTTGGTCAGTTGTTGGCCTGTTGTGGTCTGTTGTTGGTCCATTGTTGTCTGTTGATGGTCTATTTGTTGTCTGTTGTTGGTCTGTTTGTTAGTCTTTTGTTGTCCGTTGTTTGGTCTGTTTTGTTGGTCTGTTGTTTACTGTTGTTGGTGTGTGTTGTGTTACTGTTTCTGGTCTGTTTGTGTTACTGTTGTTTCGCGTTTGTTTGGAATCTGTATGTTCCCACAATGTAACTACATATAGATATTGGTAGCAACACTGCTGTGTTGGCCACAAGTGAACTATCATTAAATATGTAGCACACTGCTATTGTTCCCACAATGGTAACTATCATATAGAATAGTGTAGCAACACTGCTGGAGGGTTTGCCACAATGTAACTATCAATAGAATATTGTAGCAACACTGCTGGTGTTCCGCACAATTTATCTCCATATAGAAATAGTGTAGCACACTGCTGGTGTTCCCCACATGTAACTATCATATAGAAAAGTGTACAACACTGCTTGTGTTCCTACAAGTAACTATCATATAAATTAGTGTAGCAACACTGCTGTGTCCCAACAATGTAACTATCATATAGAATAGTGTAGCAACACTGCTTGTGTTGCCACAAAGTAACAATATATAGGAAAGTAGCAAGCAACTGCATGTGTTCCCACAATGATATCTATCATATAGAATAGTGTAGCAACACTGCTGTGTTCCCACAATGATGACTATCATATAAATAGTGTGAGCACACTGCTGGTGATCCCAACAATGTAACTACATATAGAATAGTGTAGCAACACGTGCTGATGTTTCTCCACATTGTAACTACATATAGAATAGTGAGCAACACTGCATGGTGTTCCCTACAATGTAACTATCATATAGATTAAGTGTAGCAACACTGCTGAGTAACCACAATGTATCTATCATATTGAATAGTGAAGCAACACTGTCTTGTGTTTCCTACAAATGTATCATATCATATAAATAGTGTAAGCAACAACTGCTGGTGTTCCCTACAATGTAACTATCATATATGAATAGTTGTCGCAACACTGCTGGTGTTCCCACAATGTAACTACATATAGAATAGTGTAGCAACACTGCTTGTGTTCCTACAATGTAACTAACATATAGAATAGTGTAGCAAACACTGCATTGTGCTCCTACAATGTAACTATCATATAGAATAGTGTAGCAACACAGCTTTGTGTTCCTACCAAAAAAAAAAAATTTTATGGTTAAAAAAAAAACTTTATTTTAGTCATAGAAGAATAGTGTAGCAACACTGCTTGTGTTCCTACAATTACTACATATAGAATAGTGGGTTAGCAACACTGCTGGGTGTTCCACAATGAAACTATCATTCTAGAATAGTGTAGGCAACCTGCTGGTGTTCCCACAATGAAACTATCAAATAGAATATTGTAGCAACACTGCTGGTGTTTCCCACAATGTATCTATCATATAGAATATGTAGCAACACTGCTGGTGTTCGCACATTTCACTATCATATAGAATAGAGTAGGCAACACTGCTGTGTTTCCACAATGTAACTATCAATAGAATAGTGTAGCAACACTGCAGGAGTTTTCCCACAATGTAACTATCATATAGAATAGTGAGCAAACACTGCTGGTGTTCTCTACAATGTAACTATCAATTGAATAGATGAACAACACTGGCTGTGTGTTGCTACAAAGACCCTCTTCTCCTTCCTTACCTTTCGTCTATTTCAATATCTTCATTCTTCTTTCTTTTTCTCACTATCTTCTCTTCACATCTTCACCACTTCCCCCATCTTCTCTTATCAACCTCTTCTCTTCACCATCTTCTTCACCATCTTCCCCCCATCTTCGCTTCACCACTTCTCTCACACATATTCACCATCTTCTCTTCACCATCTTCACCATCTTCACCATCTTCTCTTCACCATCTTCACCATTCTTCACTATCTTCACACACCATTTTCTCTTCAACCATCGTTCACCATCTTCTCATTCCACCATCTTCACCATCTACACCATCATCACCATCTTCTCTTCACCATCTTCACCATCTTCACCATCTTCACCCATCTCTCTCACCATCATCACCATCTTTCACCATCTTCTCGTTCACCATCTTTCACCATCTTCCACCAACTTCTTCTTCAACAATCCTCACATCTACCCTCTTCACTATCTTCTCTTCGACTTAAAGAATCAACAATCATAAAGTCAGCATTTTTGGCAGTTCGTTTTGTCTGTGATGCTGTATTGGCCCCCCCCTGGCGGGGATCCCTGGCGAGGGTCCAATTTTGGGGACCCTGGGAGTGGTCAGGGCCCCTGTTGGTGGTCAGGACCCTTGGTGGCAGTTAGATCACCTAGTGGTGGTAAATGTTGCAGCGGTCAATGTTCCTGGTTGGTGAGTGTTCCTGTGGTCAATGTTCCTGATTTTTTCAAGTGGTTCCTGGGGTAGGGTCAGTGTTCCAGGTGGCCTAATTGTTCCTGTGGTCCATTATCTGGTGTTCAATGTTCCTGTTTTCGTGTTCCTGTGTCGTGTTCAGTGTCCAATGTTCCTGGGTCAGTGTTCCTGGTGGTGAGTGTTCCTGGTAGTCAATGTTCCTGGGTGGCCAGTGTTCCTGTGTCAGGTTCCTGGTGGTCAATGTTCCTGGTGGTCAGTGTTCCTGGTGGTGAGTGTTCCTGGTAGTCAATGTTCCTGGTGGCCAGTGTTCCTGGTGGTCAGTGTTCCTGGTGGTCAATGTTCCTGGTGGTCAGTGTTACTGGTGGTCAATGTTCCAGTTGGCCAATGTTCCTTGTGGTCAGTGATCCCTTGTGGTCAATTGTTCCAGGTGGCCAATCGTTTCCTGGTTGGTTCAGAGTACCAGTTGGCCAAAGTTTCTGGTGTCAGTGTTCCTTGTGGTCAAAGTTCCTGGTGGCCAATGTTCCTGGAGGTCAGTGTTCCTGTGCTCAGTGTTTCAGGTGGTCAATGTTCCTGGTGGTCAGTGTCCCTGTAGTCGAGGTGATCAGGGGTCAATGTTCCTGGGTCAGTGTTCCTGGTGGTCAATGTTCCTGGTGGTCATGTTACTGGTGGTCAATTGTTCCTCCAGTTGGCCAATGTTCCTGGTGGTCAGTGTTCCTTGTGGTCAGTGTTCCAGGTGGCCAATGTTCCTGGAGGTCAGTGTTACCAGTGGCCAATGTTCCGGTGTCAGTGTTCCTTGTTGGTCAATGTTCCTGGTGGCCAATGTCCCAGGTTGGACAGTGTTCCTATGTCAGTGTTTCAGTGGTCAATTGTTCCTGTGGTCAGTGGTTCCTGGTGGTCAATGTTCCTGGTGGTCAATGTACCTGGTGGTTCAGAGTTACCTGGTGCTCATGTTTCAGGTGATCATGTTCCTGCGGTCATGTTGCCTGGTGGTCAGTGATCCAGTGGTTAGTGTTCCTGGTGGTCATGTTTCCATGTGGCAGTTATCCTGGTTGGTTCAGTCTATGATGGCCTGGTTGTGTTCAGTGTTCCAGTGTCAATTTGTCCTTGGTGGTCATGTGTCTTCCCTGGTGGTCAGTGTTTCAGGTGGTCTTGTTCCTGGGTGGTCAGTGTTCCTGGTAGTCAGTGTTCCAGGATGGTCATGTCCAGGTGGTACAATGTTCCTGGTGGCAGTGTTCCAGGTGTTCAGTGTATCCGGGTGATCAGTGGTCCTGTAGTCAGTGTTTTTCCTGTGTTCAGTGTCCCTTCGTGTCAGTATTATGGTGGTCAGTGGTTCCCTGTATCATATTCCTGGTATTCGAGTTGTTCCTGGTGGTCAGTGTTCATGGGTAGTCAAGACGATTCCTGTTGGACAGGCGTTCCTTGTAGTCAGTATTCCTGTTGGTCATGTTCCTGGTAGCCAGTGTTTCACAGGTGGTCAATGTTCAGGTGGTCTATGTTCATGGTAGTCAGTGTTCCCGGTGTCTGTGATCCTGAGGTCAGTGTTTCAGTGTAGCCAGTCGTTTCTGATGGTCAGTGTCCTGGTGGTTAGGTTCCTGGTAGCCAGTGATCCTGGTGTCAGTGTTCCTGGTGGTCAGTGTTCTTGGTGGTCAGTGTTCCTGGTAGCCAGTGTTCCTTGTGGTCAGTGTTCCTTGTGGTCAGTGTTCCTGGTGGTCAGTGTTCCTGGTGGTCAGTGTTCCTGGTAGCCAGTGTTCCTGGTAGGCAGTGTTCCTGTGGTCAATGTTCCTGGCAGCCAGTGTTCCTGGTGGTCTGTGTTCCTAGTAGCCAGTGTTCCTGGTGGTCAGTGTTCCTGGTAGGCAGTGTTCCTGGTGGTTAATGTTCCTGGTAGCCAGTGTTCTTAGTAGTCAGTGTTTCTGGTGGTCAGTGTTCCTGGTGGTCAGTGTTCCTGGTAGCCAGTGTTCCTGGTGGTCAGTAATTGATGCCGTCCATCATTTTCTTTTATCAATACAGATGGACTGAACACCTAAATTCCAGGCTGAGGGACTAATTACTTCAAACTCCTCATCTTCCATCGTTTTTCTCTCTAATGGACTGAAGAAACCACTAACTGGTGAAACCTTTCCACAACAGATATACTCAGTCTTCAGTCAACAAGTGACTGATGCAGTGTGATCCACACTGCTGTTTGTGTCAAATTTTGTCTCCACAGACTAATACCATTGATAGAACAAGCAATAGACTTTCTAGATGCCCGTGATAATACCTTACTTTCCACTGGGGGAATGTTGCACCGTCTGCTGAATCTCTCACTATCTTGGGGAGTGATTTCTGTGGGCAGATTTGGGACTCGTCCCTCGAGGATGTACACAGTACCTTCACATGCAGTGAAGGTACTGTGTACATTCTCCAGGTCTGTAATTTCACCTGCCTTGAAAGATGGTGTTAGTGTACAGCAATATTCCAGCCTAGAGAGAACAAGTGACTTGACGAGGATCATTATTGTCTGGTATCCCTTGTTATGAAGGTTCTCGTTATCCATCCTATCATTTTCCTGGCAGATGCGATGGCGACATTGTCAACAAATGTCATATTCCTATCCTAAACTAACGAAATACGACAGTCTCCTTGCGCCAATATTATCTAGAAGACTGAGCACAGGCACCAAGCTACACTACAAGGGCCAGGAGCTGTGAATCGACTTACTCTAATCATATATAAGTGAGTATTGGTGTCCTGCAAGGCACCACAGACAGTGCCCTCTGTATTTCTGACTTCTGGTGAGGCATCCAGGGAACTTACAGTGGTAAGGGGTAAGCCAGGGGAAGGCCTTGGACAGATGACTAAAAGCTCCATCTGTGGGTCATCATATGACTAAGACCTGCGTCAGGAAACACTTGTCCTGTTTCCTGACAAACCTTACCTAACTTAAACTAACCTGACCATTCTTACCTAATCTAACTCAACCTGACCAGTCTTACCTAACCTAATCTCAGAGTCATCAACCTGGTCTATCTGTCCAGCTCTCTCTTGAAGACAGCCAGGGGTCTTGAAGACAGCCAGGGGTCTTGAAGACAGCCAGAGGTCTTGAAGACAGCAAGGGGTCTTGAAGACAGCCAGGGGTCTTGAAGACAGCCAGAGGTCTTGAAGACAGCAAGGGGTCTTGAAGACAGCCAGGGGTCTTGAAGACAGCAAGGGGTCTTGAAGACAGCCAGGGGTCTTGAAGACAGTCAGGGGTCTTGAAGATAGTCAGGGGTCTTGAAGAAAACCAGGGGTCTTGAAGACAACCAGGTGTCTTGAAGACAACCACGGGTCTCAAAGACAACCAGGGATCTTGAAGACAACCAGGGGTCTTGAAGACAGCCAGGGGCCTTGAAGACAACCAGGGGTCTTGAAGACAGCCAGGGGTCTTGAAGACAACCAGGGGATTTGAAGACAACCAGGGGTCTTGAAGACAGCCAGAGGTCTTGAAGACAGCAAGGGGTCTTGAAGACAGCCAGGGGTCTTGAAGACAGCAAGGGGTCTTGAAGACAGCCAGGGGTCTTGAAGACAGTCAGGGGTCTTGAAGATAGTCAGGGGTCTTGAAGAAAACCAGGGGTCTTGAAGACAACCAGGTGTCTTGAAGACAACCACGGGTCTCAAAGACAACCAGGGATCTTGAAGACAACCAGGGGTCTTGAAGACAGCCAGGGGCCTTGAAGACAACCAGGGGTCTTGAAGACAGCCAGGGGTCTTGAAGACAACCAGGGGATTTGAAGACAACCAGGGGTCTTGAAGACAGCCAGGGGTCTTGAAGACAACCAGGGGCCTTGAAGACAGCCAGGGATCTTGAAGACAGCCAGGGGCCTTGAAGACACCAGGGGTCTTGAAGACAACCAGGGGTCTTGAAGACAGCTAGGGGTCTTGAAGACAGCCAGGGGTCTTGAAGACACCCAGGGGTCTTGAAGACAGCCAGGGGTCTTGAAGACAGCCAGGGGCCTTGAAGACAACCAGGGGTCTTGAAGACAACCAGGGGTCTTGAAGACAGCTAGGGGTCTTGAAGACAACCAGGGGTCTTGAAGACAACCAGGAGTCTTGAAGACAGCCAGGGGTCTTGAAGCAGCCAGGGCCTTGAAGACAACCAGGGTCTTGAAGACAACCAGGGTCTTGAAGACAGCCAGGGGGTCTTGAAGACAGCCAGGGGCCTTGAAGACAACCAGGGGTCTTGAAGACAGCCAGGGGCCTTGAAGACAACCAGGGGTCTTTCAGACAACCAAGGGTCTTTAAGACAACCAGGGGTCTTGAAGACAGCTAGGGGTCTTGAAGACAGCCAGGGGTCTTGAAGGCAACCAGGGGTCTTGAAGACAGCCAGGGGCCTTGAAGACAACCAGGGGTCTTGAAGACAACCAGGGGTCTTGAAGACAGCTAGGGGTCTTGAAGACAACCAGGGGTCTTGAAGACAGCCAGGGGTCTTGAAGACAGCCAGGGGTCTTGAAGACAGCCAGGGGCCTTGAAGACAACCAGGGGTCTTGAAGACAACCAGGGGTCTTGAAGACAACCAGGAGTCTTGAAAACATAACCCGGGGTCTTGAAGACAGCCAGGGGCCTTGAAGACAACCAGGGGTCTTGCAGACAACCAAGGGTCTTGAAGACAGCTAGGGGTCTTGAAGACAGCCAGGGGTCTTGAAGGCAACCAGGGGTCTTGAAGACAGCCAGGGCCTTGAAGACAACCAGGGTCTTGCAGACAACCAAGGGTCTTGAAGACAGCTAGGGGTCTTGAAGACAGCCAGGGGTCTTGAAGGCAACCAGGGGTCTTGAAGACAGCCAGGGGCCTTGAAGACAACCAGGGGTCTTGCAGACAACCAAGGGTCTTGAAGACAGCTAGGGGTCTTGAAGACAGCCAGGGGTCTTGAAGACAGCTAGGGGTCTTGAAGACAGCTAGGGGTCTTGAAGACAGCCATGGGTCTATCGGTAATCATTTCCCCCTTATGTATGCTTGAAGGATCCTGAACAGTCTTGAGCTCCTGACACTTATTGTACAGTCTCACAGCTTACTAGCGGCACCCCTGGGGGGGAGGGAAGGGGTTGTTACATCTGCCGAGTCTTTTGGTTTCATAGGGAGTGATTTTCGTGTGCAGATTTGGAACTAGTCCCTCTAGAATTTTCCAAGTGTATATTATCATGTACCTCTCTCGCCTGTGTTCCAGGGAATACAAAAAAAAGGGACTTCAACCATTCCCAGTAATTTAGGTGCTTTATCGTACTTATATGTGCCGTGAAAGTTCTCTGTACATTCTCCAGGTCAGCAACTTCTCCAGCCTTGAAGGGGGCCAGTTAGTGTACAGTAATATACCGGCCTAGAGACAACAAACGATTTGAAGAGAATCATCATGGGCTTGGAGTCCCTAGTTTTGAAGGTTCTCATTATCCATCCTATCATTTTCATAACAAATGAGATAGATACACTGTTGTGGTCTTTGAAAGTGACATCCTCTGACATTATCACTCCCAGGTCCTTCACACTGAACTTCATATAGTTTTCTGCGGCTCATTTAACATTAACTTCTGACTGAAGTTAATTAGAATATTTTAACCAAATATAAACTGCAAATGGCATCAAAATACATAAATTACCATAAATCGAATGTATAAAAATAACTTTTGCTCTAAGTACAGATGAATGTGAAGGGTTGAGATCAGATATTGATCACAGGGGATCAGAGGTGAGATTAGTTTGTTTGTAAGGTCAGGGATGTGAGATTAGTGTGTTTGTTAGATCAGGGATGTGATTTTAGTGTGTTTGTTAGATCAGGAATGTGAGATTAGTGTGTTTGTAAGATCAGGGATGTGAGATTAGTGTGTTTGTTAGATCAGGAATGTGAGATTAGTGTGTTTGTAAGATCAGGGATGTGAGATTAGTGTGTTTGTAAGATCAGGGATGTGAGATTAGTGTGTTTGTAAGATCAGGAATGTGAGATTAGTGTGTTTGTAAGATCAGGGATGTGAGATTAGTGTGTTTGTTAGATCAGGGATGTGAGATTAATGTGTTTGTTAGATCAGGGATGTGAGATTAGTGTGTTCGTTAGATCAGGGATGTGAGATTAGTGTGTTTGTTAGATCAGGGATGTGAGATTAGTGTGTTTGTTAGATCAGGGATGTGAGATTAGTGTGTTTGTAAGATCAGGGATGTGAGATTAGTGTGTTTGTAAGATCAGGAATGTGAGATTAGTGTGTTTGTAAGATCAGGGATGTGAGATTAGTGTGTTTGTTAGATCAGGGATGTGAGATTAATGTGTTTGTTAGATCAGGGATGTGAGATTAGTGTGTTTGTTAGATCAGGGATGTGAGATTAGTGTGTTTGTTAGATCAGGGGTGTGAGATTAGTGTGTTTTCTTAGATCAGGATGTGAGATTAGTGTGTTTGTTAGATCAGGGATGTGATATTAGTGTGTTTGTAAGATCAGGGGTGTGAGATTAGTGTGTTTGTTAGATCAGGATGTGAGATTAGTGTGTTTGTCAGATCAGGGATGTGATATTAGTGTGTTTGTTAGATCAGGGATGTGAGATTAGTGTGTTTGTAAGATCAGGGATGTGAGATTAGTGTGTTTGTTAGATCAGGGATGTGAGATTAATGTGTTTGTTAGAACAGGGATGTGAGATTAGTGTGTTTGTAAGATCAGGGACGTGAGATTAGTGTGTTTGTTAGATCAGGGATGTGAGATTAGTGTGTTTGTAAGATCATGGACGTGAGATTAGTGTGTTTGTTAGATTAGGGATGTGAGATTAGTGTGTTTGTAAGATCTGGGATGTGAGATTAGTGTGTTTGTAAGATCAGGGAGTGAGATTAGTGTGTTTGTTAGATCAGGGATGTGAGATTGTGTTTGTTAGATCAGGATGTGAGATTAATGTGTTTGTAGATCAGTGATGTGAGATTAGCGTGTTTGTAAGATCAGGGGTGTGAGATTAGTGTGTTTGTAAGATCAGGGATGTGAGATTAGTGTGTTTGTAAGATCGGGGATGTGAGATTAGTGTGTTGGTAAGATCAGCATGTGAGATCATTGTGGGTGTAAAATCAGGGATGTAGATTAGTGTGCTTGTAAAATCAGAGATGTGAGATTAGTGTGTTTGTAAGATCAGGGATGTGAGATTAGTGTGTTTGTAAGACAGGGGTGTGAGATTAGTGTGTTTGTAAGATCAGGGATGTGAGATTAGTGTGTTTGTAAGATCAGGGATGTGAGATTTGCGCATTTGTTAGATCAGGGATGTGAGATTAGTGTGTTTGTAAGATCAGGGACGTGAGATTAGTGTGTTTGTAAGATCAGGGATGTGAGATTAGTGTGTTTGTAAGATCACGGATGTGAGATTAGTGTATTTGTTAGATCAGGGATGTGAGATTAGTGTGTTTTCAAGATCAGAGACGTGAGATTAGTGTGTTTGTAAGATCAGGGATGTGAGATTAGTGTGTTTGTAAGATCAGGGATGTGAGATTAGTGTGTTTGTAAGATAAGGGATGTGAGATTAGTGTGTTTGTTAGATCAGGGATGTGAGATTAGTGTGTTTGTAGATCAGGGATGTGAGATTAGTGTGTTTGTTAGATCAGGGATGTGAGATTAGTGTGTTTGTAAGATCAGGGATGTGAGATTAGTGTGTTTGTAAGATCAGGAATGTGAGATTAGTGTGTTTGTAAGATCAGGGATGTGAGATTAGTGTGTTTGTTAGATCAGGGATGTGAGATTAATGTGTTTGTTAGATCAGGGATGTGAGATTAGTGTGTTTGTTAGATCAGGGATGTGAGATTAGTGTGTTTGTTAGATCAGGATGTGAGATTAGTGTGTTTCTAGATCAGGGATGTGAGATTAGTGTGTTTGTTAGATCAGGGATGTGATATTAGTGTGTTTGTAAGATCAGGGATGTGAGATTAGTGTGTTTGTTAGATCAGGGATGTGAGATTAGTGTGTTTGTCAGATCAGGGATGTGATATTAGTGTGTTTGTTAGATCAGGGATGTGAGATTAGTGTGTTTGTAAGATCAGGGATGTGAGATTAGTGTGTTTGTTAGATCAGGGATGTGAGATTAATGTGTTTGTTAGAACAGGGATGTGAGATTAGTGTGTTTGTAAGATCAGGGACGTGAGATTAGTGTGTTTGTTGATCAGGGAGTGAGATTAGTGTGTTTGTAAGATCATGACGTGAGATTAGTGTGTTTGTTAGATTAGGGATGTGAGATTAGTGTGTTTGTAAGATCTGGGATGTGAGATTAGTGTGTTTGTAAGATCAGGGACGTGAGATTAGTGTGTTTGTTAGATCAGGGATGTGAGATTGTGTTTGTTAGATCAGGGATGTGAGATTAATGTGTTTGTAAGATCAGTGATGTGAGATTAGCGTGTTTGTAAGATCAGGGGTGTGAGATTAGTGTGTTTGTAAGATCAGGGATGTGAGATTAGTGTGTTTGTAAGATCGGGGATGTGAGATTAGTGTGTTGGTAAGATCAGCATGTGAGATCATTGTGGGTGTAAGATCAGGGATGTGAGATTAGTGTGCTTGTAAAATCAGAGATGTGAGATTAGTGTGTTTGTAAGATCAGGGATGTGAGATTAGTGTGTTTGTAAGACCAGGGATGTGAGATTAGTGTGTTTGTAAGATCAGGGATGTGAGATTAGTGTGTTTGTAAGATCAGGGATGTGAGATTTGCGCATTTGTTAGATCAGGGATGTGAGATTAGTGTGTTTGTAAGATCAGGGACGTGAGATTAGTGTGTTTGTAAGATCAGGGATGTGAGATTAGTGTGTTTGTAAGATCACGGATGTGAGATTAGTGTATTTGTTAGATCAGGGATGTGAGATTAGTGTGTTTTCAAGATCAGAGACGTGAGATTAGTGTGTTTGTAAGATCAGGGATGTGAGATTAGTGTGTTTGTAAGATCAGGGATGTGAGATTATGTGTTTGTAAGATAAGGGATGTGAGTTAGTGTATTTGTTAGATCAGGGATGTGAGATTAGTGTGTTTTCAAGATCAGGGACGTGAGATTAGTGTGTTTGTAAGATCGGGGATGTGAGATTAGTGTGTTTGTAAGATCAGGGATGTGAGATTAGTGTGTTTATAAGATCTGGGATGTGAGATTAATGTGTTTGTAAGATCAGGGATGTGAGATTAGTGTATTTGTTAGATCAGGGATGTGAGATTAGTGTGTTTTCAAGATCAGGGACGTGAGATTAGTGTGTTTGTAAGATCGGGGATGTGAGATTAGTGTGTTTGTAAGGTCGGGGATGTGAGATTAGTGTGTTTTCAAGATCAGGGACGTGAGATTAGTGTGTTTGTAAGATCGGGGATGTGAGATTAGTGTGTTTGTAAGATCGGGATGTGAGATTAGTGTGTTTGTAAGATCGGGGATGTGAGATTAGTGTGTTTGTAAGATCGGGGATGTGAGATTAGTGTGTTTGTAAGATCGGGGATGTGAGATTAGTGTGTTTGTAAGATCGGGGATGTGAGATTAGTGTGTTTGTAAGATCGGGGATGTGAGATTAGTGTGTTTGTAAGATCGGGGATGTGAGATTAGTGTGTTTGTAAGATCGGGGATGTGAGATTAGTGTGTTTGTAAAATCATGAATGACTAAGATTTAGGTACAAGGCCACAGTTCACCTAGCAGTAAATAGGTACCTGGGGGCTATTATTATTATTATTATTATTATTATTATTATTATTATTATTATTATTATTATTATTATATTATTATTATTTTATTATTATATTATAATTTATTATATATTATTATTATATTATAATTATTATTATTATTTATTATTATAATATTATTATTATTATTATTATTATTATTATATTATTATTATTATTATTACTATTATTATTATAATTATTGATTTCCATCACTATGACTTAGTATCTTAGGTATTTGATCTCTCTTCTCCAACTTCTTCTCCATCTTCTTCTCCATCTTCCTTCTCCATCTTCTTCTCCATCTTCTTCTCCATCTTCTTCTCCATCTTCTTCTCCATCTTCTTCTCCATCTTCTTCTCCAACTTCTTCTCCATCTCTCCCATCTTCATCTTCTTCTCCATCTTCTCCATCTTCTCCATCTCCATCTTCTTCCCCATCTTCTCCATCTTCTCCATCTCCATCTTTTTCCCATCTTCTCCATCTCCCTCTCCATCTTCTTCTCCATCTTCTCCATCTCCATCTTCTTCTCCATCTTCTTCCCCATCTTCCATCTCTCCATCTCCATCTTCTTCTCCATCTCCATCTTCATCTGCTTCTCCATCTTCTCTCCATCTTCTTCTCCATCTTCTTCTCCATCTCATCTCCATCTTCTTCTCCATCTTTTTCCATCTTCTTCTCCATCTTCTCCATCATCTTCTCCATCTTCTCCATCTCCATCTTCTTCTCCATCTTCTTCCCCATCTTCTCCATCTTCTCCATCTCCATCTTCTTCTCCATCTCCATCTTCATCTGCTTCTCCATCTTCTCCATCTTCTTCTCCATCTTCTTCTCCATCTCCATCTCCCCCATCTCCATCTTCTTCTCCATCTTCTTCTCCATTTTCTTCTCCATCTCCATCATCTTCTTCCATCTTCTCCATCTCCATCTTCTCCCCATCTCTCCATCTTCTCCATCTCCATCTTTTTCCCCATCTTCTCCCTTCTCCATCTCCATCTTTTTCCCCATCTTCTCCATCTCCCTCTTCCATCTTCTTCTCCATCTTCTCCATCTCCATCTTCTTCTCCATCTTCTTCCCCATCTTCTCCATCTTCTCCATCTCCATCTTCTTCTCCATCTCCATTTTCATCTGCTTCTCCATCTTCTCCATCTTCTTCTCCATCTCCATCTCCATCTCCATCTTCTTCTCCATCTTTTCCATCTTCTTCTCCATCTTCTCCATCATCTTCTCCGTCTTCTCCATCATCTTCTCCAACCTCCTCTTCGTTAGGTCAAGATACATGTCACTTCCACAATGGTCATCACCCCCACTGCAAAGAATTATTTGTGTGGGAAGGGAGGGGAGATGGGGGGAAGGGTGTAGTTGGTGAGGGGTAATCACCCCCTCCCCTCGTTACATAACATCTCCTCCCCCCTACCAGGCGTGTGATCATCCTGCTATCATCTTCCCCCTCCCTCCCACCCTCTCCCCTCCATTCTACCCATCCCAGAGCTCCATGTACCTACCCCTCCCATCCTCTCATCTCCCCTCATCTCCCCTCGTGAGGATAGTCGCCCAGAGACCTTCATTACTTTTTTTTGGCCACAGTTTTAATGTCCCGCTGGAACCCTCACCTCAACTGGGCGCTCCATTACCTCCTAAGGGAAGATTACCCCCTAAGGGGACATGACCCACCCCTAAGAGGTGATGACCACACAAACATAAATTATGTGTATAGATATCTTCATATTCCCACTCCACAAAGGTGGCAGTAAAGTCCCACTCCACAAAGGTGGCAGTAAAGCACCACTCCACAAAGGTGGCAGTAAAGCATCACTCCACAAAGGTGGCAGTAAAGCATCACTCCACAAAGGTGGCAGTAAAGCATCACTCCACAAAGGTGGCAGTAAAGTCCCACTCCACAAAGGTGGCAGTAAAGTCCCACTCCACTAAGATGGCAGTAAAGCCCCACTCCACAAAGGTGGTAGTAAAGTCCCACTCCACAAAGGTGGCAGTAAAGCATCACTCCACAAAGGTGGCAGTAAAGCAGCACTCCACAAAGGTGGCAGTAAAGCCCCACTCCACAAAGGTGGCAGTAAAGCCCCACTCCACAAAGGTGGCAGTAAAGTCCCACTCCACAAAGGTGGCAGTAAAGTCCCACTCCACAAAGGTGGCAGTAAACCACCCACTCACAAAGGTGGCAGTAAAGTCCCACTCCACAAAGGTGGCAGTAAAGTCCCACTCCACAAAGGTGCAGTAAAGTCCCACTCCACAAAGGTGCCAGAAAAGCCCCACTTCACAAAGGTGGCAGTAAAGCCCCACTCCACAAAGGTGGCAGTAAAGTCCCACTCCACAAAGATGGCAGTAAAGTCCCACTCCACAAAGGTGGCAGTAAAGTCCCACTCCACAAAGGTGGCAGTAAAGTCCCACTCCACAAAGGAGACAGTAAAGTCCCACTCCACAAAGGTGGCAGAAAAGCCCCACTCCACAAAGGTGGCAGTAAAGTCCCACTCCACAAAGGAGACAGTAAAGTCCCATTCCACAAAGGTGGCAGTAAAGTCTCACTCCACAAAGGTGGCAGTAAAGCATCACTCCACAAAGGTGGCAGTAAAGCACCACTCCACAAATGTGGCAGTAACGTATCACTCCACAAAGGTGGCAGTAAAGGCCCACTCCACAAAGGTGGCAGTAACGTATCACTCCACAAAGGTGGCAGTAAAGGCCCACTCCACAAAGGTGGCAGTAACGTATCACTCCACAAAGGTGGCAGTAAAGGCCCACTCCACAAAGGTGGCAGTAACGTATCACTCCACAAAGGTGGCAGTAAAGGCCCACTCCACAAAGGTGGCAGTAACGTATCACTCCACAAAGGTGGCAGTAAAGGCCCACTCCACAAAGGTGGCAGTAAAGCATCACTCCACAAAGGTGGCAGTAAAGCACCACTCCACAAAGGTGGCAGTAAAGCATCACTCCATAAAGGTGGCAGTAAAGTCCCACTCCACAAAGGTGGCAGTAAAGTCCCACTCCACAAAGGAGACAGTAAAGTCCCATTCCACAAAGGTGGCAGTAAAGTCCCACTCCACAAAGGTGGCAGTAAAGCATCACTCCACAAAGGTGGCAGTAAAGCATCACTCAACTAAGATGGCAGTAAAGCATCACTCCACAAAGGTGGCAGTAAAGTCCCACTCCACAAAGGTGGCAGTAAAGTCCCACTCCACAAAGGAGACAGTAAAGTCCCATTCCACAAAGGTGGCAGTAAAGTCCCACTCCACAAAGGTGGCAGTAAAGCATCACTCCACAAAGGTGGCAGTAAAGCATCACTCCAACTAAGATGGCAGTAAAGCACACTCCACAAAGGTGGCAGTAAAGTCCCACTCCACAAAGGTGGCAGTAAAGCATCACTCCACAAAGGTGGTAGTAAAGCACCACTCCACAAAGGTGGCAGTAAAGTCCCACTCCACAAAGGTGGCAGTAAAGCATCACTCCACTAAGATGGCAGTAAAGCATCACTCCACAAAGGTGGCAGTAAAGTCCCACTCCACAAAGGTGGCAGTAAAGCATCACACCACAAAGGTGGCAGTAAAGCATCACTCCACAAAGGTGGCAGTAAAGCATCACTCCACAAAGGTGGCAGTAAAGCTCCACTCCACAAAGGAGGCAGTAAAGTCCCACTCCACAAAGGTGGCAGTAAAGTCCCACTCCACAAAGGTGGCAGTAAAGTCCCACTCCACAAAGGTGGCAGTAAAGTCCCACTCCACAAAGGTGGCAGTAAAGCACCACTCCACAAAGGTGGCAGTAAAGTCCCACTCCACAAAGGTGGCAGTAAAGTCCCACTCCACAAAGGTGGCAGTAAAGTCCCACTCCACAAAGGTGGCAGTAAAGCATCACTCCACAAAGGTGGCAGTAAAGCATCACTCCACAAAGGTGGCAGTAAAGTCCCACTCCACAAAGGTGGCAGTAAAGCACCACTCCACAAAGGTGGCAGTAAAGCATCACTCCACAAAGGTGGCAGTAAAGCATCACTCCACAAAGGTGGCAGTAAAGCATCACTCCACAAAGGTGGCAGTAAAGTCCCACTCCACTAAGATGGCAGTAAAGCATCACTCCACAAAGGTGGCAGTAAAGTCCCACTCCACAAAGGTGGCAGTAAAGCCCCACTCCACAAAGGTGGCAGTAAAGCCCCACTCCACAAAGGTGGCAGTAAAGCATCACTCCACAAAGGTGGCAGTAAAGTCCCACTCCACAAAGGTGGCAGTAAAGCATCACTCCACAAGGTGGCATTAAAGCTCCCACTCCACAAAGGTGGCAGTAAAGCCCCACTCCACAAAGGTGGCAGTAAAGCCCCACTCCAACAAAAGGAGGCAGTAAACCATCACTCCCACAGGTGGCAGCACAGTCCCACTCCTCAAGGTGGACAGTAAAGCACCACTCCACAAAGGGCAGTAAAGTCCCACTCCACAAAGTGGCAGTCAAAGTCCCACTCCACAAAGGTGGCAGTAAAGCATCACAAAGATATAGACAGTAGCACTAACGTCCCCATCATAAAATCTTTGAAAGGATCCAAGAAGCAAATCACCAACCACGTTGGATACCCAACAATGTAACAACCCAGGCAGCATGGTTTAGAACACGTCCCTCCTGTCCTCTCACAACTCCTGACCACTATGACAAGGTCTTGGATGTCCCTCCTGTCCTCCACAACTACTGGACCACTATGACAAGGTCTTGGATGTCCCTCCTGCCTCTCACAACTACTGATCCACTATGACATGGTCTTGGATGGTCCCTCCTGCCTCTCACAACTACTGGACCACTATGACATAGGTCTTGGATGGTTCCCTCCTGCCTCTCACAACTACTGGACCCACTGTGACATGGTCATTGATGGTCCCTCCTGCCTCTCACAACTACTGCACAACTATGACATGGTCTTGGTGTGTCCACTTCTGCCTGCTCACAACACTGGACCACTATGACATGGTCTTGGATGGTCCCTCCTGCCCTCTCACAAACTACTGGACCACTATGAACATGGTCTTGGATGGTCCCTCCTGCCTCTAACACACTACTGATCACTATGACATGGCTTGGATGGTCCCTCCTGCCCTCACAATACTATTGGACCACATACACATGGTCTTGGATGTCCCTCCTGCCTCTCAACAACTACTGGACCACTATGACATGGTCTTGGATGGTCATCCCATGCCTCTCACAACTACTGGACTACTATGCATGGTCTTGGATGGTCCCTCGCCTCTAACACACTACTGGATCACTATGCATGGTCTTGGATGGTCCCTCCATGCCTCCACAACTACTGGACCCCTAGTACAATGGTCTTGGATGGTCCCTCTGCCTCTCACAAACTATTGGCACCCTATGACATGGTCTTGATATTCCCTCCTGCCTCTCACAACTACTGGACCCACTACGACATGGTCTTGGATGATCCACCCTGCCTCTCACAACTACTGGCCCAACTATGACATGGTCTTGGATGCCCTCCTGCCTCTCACAACTACGGGACCACTATGACATGTCTTGATGGTCAGTCCTGCCTCTCAAAAACTAACTGGACCCTATGACATGGTCTTGGATGCACCAAGACAATCAAAATGAGATGTATTTATACAACAGACTTTTGTGAGAGCCTCGACATTTTGGGGCCCATGGTAAATAGCACAGAAAAAGCAGTATTAAGGAATAACAGGAAAAGGGTGACAGATGGATCTAAAATTCCTAAAATAAACACGAAGAGTAATAGTAAATAGAGTAAAGTCTGAGGCGGCTACAGTGTAAAGCTTTGTTCCACAAGGTACAGTACTGTCTCCCAGTGTCCCACAAGGTACAGTACTGGCTCCCAGTGTTCCACAAGGTAAAGTACTGGCTCCCAGTGTTCCACAAGGTACAGTACTGGCTCCCAGTGTTCCACAAGGTACAGTACTGTCTCCCAGTGTCCCACAAGGTACAGTACTGGCTCCCAGTGTTCCACAAGGTAAGTACTGGCTCCCAGTGTTCCACAAGGTACAGTACTGTCTCCCAGTGTTCCACAAGGTACAGTGCTGTCTCCCAGTGTTCCACAAGGTACAGTACTGGCTCCCAGTGTTCCACAAGGTACAGTGCTGTCTCTCAGTGTTCCACAAGGTACAGTACTGGCTCCCAGTGTTCCACAAGGTACAGTCTGTCTCCCAGTGTTCCACAAGGTACAGTGCTGTCTCCAGTGTTCCACAAGGTACAGTACTGGCTCCCAGTGTTCCACAAGGTACAGTGCTGGCTCCCAGTGCTTCCACAAGGGTACAGTACTGGCTCCATGTTCCACAAGGTACAGTGCTGTCTCCTCAGTGTTCCACAAGTACACAGTCTGTCTCCCAGTTTTCCAACAAGGTACAGTGCTGTCTCCCAGTGTTCCACAAGGTACAGTACTGTCTCCCAGTGTTCCACAAGGCACAGTACTGGCTCCCAGTGTTCCACAAGGTACAGTGCTGTCTCCCAGTGTTCCACAAGGTACAGTGCTGTCCCCAGTTTCCACAAGGTACAGTACTGGCTCCCAGTGTTCCACAAGGTACAGTGCTGTCTCCCAGTGTTCCACAAGGTACAGTACTGGCTCCCAGTGTTCCACAAGGTACAGTGCTGTCTCCCAGTGTTCCACAAGGTACAGTGCTGTCTCCCAGTGTTCCACAAGGTACAGTACTGGCTCCCAGTGTTCCACAAGGTACAGTGCTGTCTCCCAGTGTTCCACAAGGTACAGTACTGGCTCCCAGTGTTCCACAGGTACAGTGCTGTCTCCCAGTGTTCCACAAGGTACAGTGCTGCTCCCAGTGTCCACAAGTACAGTGCTGTCTCCAGTGTTCCACAAGTACACAGTACTGTCTCCCAGTGTTCCACAAGGCACAGTACTGGCTCCCAGTGTTCCACAAGGTACAGTGCTGTCTCCCAGTGTTCCACAAGGTACAGTGCTGTCTCCCAGTGTTCCACAAGGTACAGTACTGGCTCCAGTGTTCCACAAGGTACAGTGCTGGTCTCCCAGTGTTCCACAAGGTACAGTACTGGCTCCCAGTGTTCCACAAGGTACAGTACTGGTTCCCAGTGTTCCACAAGGTACAGTACTGGTCCCAGTGTTCCACAAGGACAGTACTGTCTCCAGTGTTTCCACAAGTACAGTACTGGCTCCCAGTGTTCTACAAGGACAGTACTGGTTCCCAGTGTTCCACAAGGTACAGTACTGTCTCCCAGTGTTCCACAAGGTACAGTACTGGTTCCCAGTGTTCCACAAGGTACAGTACTGTCTCCAGTGTTCCACAAGGTACAGTACTGTCTCCCAGTGTTCCACAATGGTATGTACAGTTACTGTCTCCCCAGTGTTCCACAAGGCACAGTACTGTCTCCCGTGTTCCACAAGGTACAGTACTGTCTCCCAGTGTTCCACAAGGTACAGTACTGTCTCCCAGTGTTCCACAAGGACACAGTACTGGTTCCCAGTGTTCCACAAGACACAGTACTGGCTCCCAGTGTTCCACAAGGTACAGTACTGTCTCCCAGTGTTCCACAAGGTACAGTGCTGTCTCCCAGTGTTCCACAAGGTACAGTACTGTCTCCCAGTGTTCCACAAGGTACAGTACTGGCTCCCAGTGTTCCACAAGACACAGTACTGGTTCCCAGTGTTCCACAAGACACAGTACTGTCTCCCAGTGTTCCACAAGGTACAGTACTGTCTCCCAGTGTTCCACAAGCACAGTACTGTCCCAGTGTTCCACAAGACACAGTACTGGTTCCCAGTGTTCCACAAGACACAGTACTGTCTCCCAGTGTTCCACAAGGTACAGTACTGTCTCCCAGTGTTCCACAAGGCACAGTACTGGTTCCCAGTGTTCCACAAGACACAGTACTGGCTCCCAGTGTTCCACAAGGTACAGTACTGTCTCCCAGTGTTCCACAAGGTACAGTGCTGTCTCCCAGTGTTCCACAAGGTACAGTACTGTCTCCCAGTGTTCCACAAGGTGCAGTACTGGCTCCCAGTGTTCCACAAGACACAGTACTGGCTCCCAGTGTTCCACAAGACACAGTACTGGTTCCCAGTGTTCCACAAGACACAGTACTGGCTCCCAGTGTTCTACAAGGCACAGTACTATCTCCCAGTGTTCCACAAGGCACAGTACTCGCTCCCAGTGTTCCACAAGGTACAGTACTGGCTCCCAGTGTTCCACAAGGTACAGTACTGGCTCCCAGTGTTCCACAAGGTACAGTACTGGCTCACAGTGTTCCACAAGGACAGTACTGGCTCCAGTGTTCCACAAGGTACAGTACTGGCTCCCAGTGTTCCACAAGGTACAGTACTGGCTCCCAGTGTTCCACAAGGTACAGTACTGGATCCCAGTGTTCCACAAGGTACAGTACTGGCTCCCAGTGTTCCACAAGGTACAGTACTGGATCCCAGTGTTCCACAAGGTGCAGTACTGTCTCCCGTCCTGTTCCTCATCCTCATGTCTGACATAGAGATGTAAGCCACAGTTCCGTGTCTTCCTTTGCTGATGACACCAGACTTTGCATGACAGTGTCATCCATGACAGTGTCACCCATGACAGTGTCATCCATGGTAGACACTGCAAGACTCCAGCTGGACATCAACCAAGTCTTTAACTGGCCTTGTACGGTTAAAAATCTGTTAAACAGTGTTCTAAAATGTTAGGCCCAATTTTCATACATACTGCTTTGAAATTGGGTCACTTTTTGGAACACCTTGTCAGCCATTATTACGACTGACTCACCTGGTCTGGACTTCAACCTGGTTCCTCAACTAGCGAGGATCGTGGCTCTGAAACTCCAGGTATTGTGTATTAGACACCTGTGTAACAACTGCGAGTCTTGATTCTGCAGATGTTTCGTCTCCAAGTAGCTTTATCAGTACAATACAGAACACTGGAGAGGTGGGAGGTATGGTGGTCAGTCCCGCAGCCTAGGAGTACCTGACCCTTCTGCACCTAACCTCAATTCTGATCCTTATACCTGACCCCAATACCTGCATTCTGTTTGTTTTCCAGTGCATCCAAGACCATGTCATAGTGGTCCAGTAGTTGTGAGAGGCAGGAGTGACCATCCAAGACCATGTCATAGTGGTCCAGTATTTGTGAGAGGCAGGAGGGACCATCCAAGACCATGTCATAGTGGTCCAGTAGTTGTGAGAGGCAGGAGTGACCATCCAAGACCATGTCATAGTGGTCCAGTAGTTGTGAGAGGCAGGAGTGACCATCCAAGACCATGTCATAGTGGTCCAGTAGTTGTGAGAGGCAGGAGTGACCATCCAAGACCATGTCATAGTGGTCCAGCAGTTGTTAGAGGCAGGAGTGACCATCCAAGACAGTGTCATAGTGGTCCAGTAGTTGTGAGAGGCAGGAGCGACCATCCAAGACCATGTCATAGTGGTCCAGTAGATGTGAGGGGCAGGAGGGACCATCCAAGACCATGTCATAGTGGTCCAGTAGTTGTGAGAGGCAGGAGTGACCATCCAAGATCATGTCATAGTGGTCCAGTAGTTGTGAGAGGCAGGAGGGACCGTCCAAGACCATGTCATAGTGGTCCAGTAGTTGTGAGAGGCAGGAGGGACCATCCAAGACCATGTCATAGTGGTCCAGTAGTTGTGAGAGGCAGGAGTGACCATCCAAGACCATGTCATAGTGGTCCAGTAGTTGTGAGAGGCAGGAGCGACCATCCAAGACCATGTCATAGTGGTCCAGTAGTTGTGGAGGCAGGAGGGACCATCCAGACCATGTCATAGTGTCCAGGGTTGTGAGAGGCAGAGTGACCATCCAAGATATGTCATATTCCAGTATTGTGAGAGGCAGGAGGCACCATCCATGACCATGTCATAGTGGTCCATAGTTGTGAGAGGCAGGAGGGACCATCCAAGACCATGTCATAGTGGCCAGTAGTTGTGAGAGGCAAGGAGGGACCATCCAAGACCATGTCATAGTGGTCCAGGAGTTGTGAGAGGCAGGACGTGCCATCCAAGACCATGTCATAGTGGTCCAGTAGTTGTGAGAGCAGGAGGGACGTGTTCTAAACCCATGCTGCCTGGGTTGTACAACTGTGGTTCAAACTGGTTGTGATCTTGCTCTCTAGCAGTGTCTCCCTTCATATTCCATGTAGAGTCTCTCTCTTTCATAGTTTACTCCTGGCTCTCTTCAAGACCCCTGGTTGTCTTCAAGACCCCTGGCTGTCTTCAAGACCCCTGGCTGTCTTCAAGACCCCTGGTTGTCTTCAAGACCCCTGGCTGTCTTCAAGACCCCTGGTTGTCTTCAAGACCCCTGGCTGTCTTCAAGACCCCTGGTTGTCTTCAAGACCCCTGGCTGTCTTCAAGACCCCTGGTTGTCTTCAAGACCCCTGGCTGTCTTCAAGACCCCTGGTTGTCTTCAAGACCCCTGGGTGTCTTCAAGACCCCTGGGTGTCTTCAAGACCCTTGGCTGTCTTCAAGACCCCTGGTTGTCTTCAAGACTCCTGGCTGTCTTCAAGACCTCTGGCTGTCTTCAAGACTCTTGGTTGTCTTCAAGACCCCTGGTTGTCTTCAAGACCCCTGTTTGTCTTAAAGATCCCTGGTTGTCTTACAGACCCCTGGTTATCTTCAAGACCCCTGGTTTTCTTCAAAACCCCTGGTTTTCTTCATGACTCCTGGTTGTCTTCAAGACCCCAGGTTGTCTTCAAGACCCCTGGTTGTCTTCAAGACCTCTGGCTGTCTTCAAGACCCCTGGTTATCTTCTAGACCCCTGGTTTTCTTCAAGACTCCTGGTTGTCTTCAATACTCCAGGTTGTCTTCAAGACCCCTGGTTGTCTTCAAGACCCCTGGTTGTCTTCAAGACCCCTGGTTGTCTTCAAGACCCCTGGTTGTCTTCAAGACCCCTGGGTATCTCCAAGACCCCTGGCTGTCTTCAAGACCTCTGGCTGTCTTCAAGACCCCTGGTTGTCTTCAAGACCCCTGGTTGTCTTCAAGACCCCTGGGTATCTCCAAGACCCCTGGCTGTCTTCAAGACCTCTGGCTGTCTTCGAGACCCCTGGTTGTCTTTAAACCTCTGGTTGTCTTCAAGACCCTGGTTGTCTTCAAGATCCCTGGTTGTCTTCAAGACCCCTGGTTGTCTTCTAGACCCCTGGTTATCTTGAAGAGGGAGCTCAACGGATACATCATATGTGCACCTGATCAACCAGGCTGTGATGGTGCACACGATGGATTATGGGCTGTGGGCGCCAACACACCTCTCCCACATGCTTATATTGCTCCCACACATGGTAACATTTTCCCACTCACTCCCACACCCCTCTCACCCCCTCCCTCTCTCTCCCACACCCCTCTCACTCCCTCTCTCTCCCTCCCCCCTCCCTCCCGCCACAATCCTACACTCCTCCCACTCCAACACTCTCTCCCACACCCCACACTCTATCCCACACTCCCCCACACTCTCCCACACTCCCACACACTCTCCCACACTCCCACACCCCCACCACCACAATTCTACAGCTCCATGTCGTCATAAATCTCTCCCCACCACACTTGGTATAGAGAACCACGTCTCTCCCCTCACCCGTCTCCCCTCAACCCCACCCCTCAACCCTCTCCCCTCACCCCCCACCTCAGAACCAATCAAAACACCAGCAACACCCCCACCGTGATTCTTATTGGTCCAGCCACCTTCTGAGGGGAGAAAAGAGAGCAGAGAGATCCAGGGGTGAGGGGAGAGAGGGGAGAGGGGGGGGGAGAGGGGAGGGGGAGAGGGGAGGGGGAGAGGGGAAATAGGCCTGTGTGTGTGTTTATCATCAGGTCATCTGCTGGTGGTCTGGGATTGGTCATTGCTGGTCTATGTCCGATTTTTATTGTGGTCTTATCTGGTCTTTGTAATTATTCCTGGACGGTAGTTATCTGGGGAGGTAGAGGAGACTGCGGGAGGTAGAGGAGACTGCGGGAGGTAGAGGAGACTGGGGGAGGTAGAGGAGACTGGGGGAGGTAGAGGAGACTGGGGGAGGTAGAGGAGACTGGGGGAGGTAGAGGAGACTGGGGGAGGTAGAGGAGACTGGGGGAGGTAGAGGAGACTGGGGGAGGTAGAGGAGACTGCGGGAGGTAGAGGAGACTGGGGGAGGTAGAGGAGACTGGGGGAGGTAGAGGAGAACTGCGGGGGGTAAGGGATGCGGGAGGAGGGAGAGGGGGGAGGTAGAGGGACTGCGGAGGTAGAGGAGCTGGGGAGGTAGAGGGGGATGGGGGGGGTAGAGGAGATGGGGGAGGTAAAGGAGACTGGGGGAGGTAGACGGCTGGGGGAGGTAAAGAAGACGGGGGGGGGTAGAGGGATGGGGGGGGAAAAGAAGACGGGGGGAGGTAGGGGAGACTGGGGGGTAGGGGAAAAAGTGGGGTAGAGGAGACTGGAGAGGAGGGGAGACTGGGGGAGGTAAAGGAGACTGGGGGAGGTAGGGAGCCCTGGGGGGGGTGGGAGATGAGGGAGGTTAAAGGAGACTGGGGGGGGTGAGGAACTGGGGGGGTAGGGGACCGGGGGAGGTAAAGAAGACTGGGGGGGTAGAGGAACGGGGGGGAGGTAAAAAAACTGGGGGAGGTAAAAAGACGGGGGAGGTAAGAAGACTGGGGGAGGTAAAGAAATGGGGGGGGAAAAGAAACTGGGGGAGGTAAAGGAGACGGGGGGGGTAAAGGAGACTGGGGGGGGGGTAAGAAGACTGGGGAGGTAAAAAAGGGACGGGGGGAGGTAAAGAAGACTGGGGAGGAAAAAGGAGACGGGGGGAGGTAAGGAACGGGGGAGGAAAGGGAACGGGGGGAGGTAAAGAAAACTGGGGGGGTTTAAAGAAGACTGGGGGAGGAAAAGAAGACTGGGGAGGTAAAGAAGACTGGGGGAGGTAAAGGAGCTGGGGGGGGAAAAAAGCTGGGGGGGTAAAGAAGATGGGGGAGGTAAAGAAGACGGGGGGGGGTAAAGGAGATGGGGAGGAAAAGGGAGGGGGAGGTAAAGAAGACGGGGGAGGAAAGAAGACTGGGGGGGTAAAAAAAGCGGGGGGAGGTAAAAAAGACGGGGGGAGGAAAAAGACTGGGGGGGGTAAAAAAGGACTGGGGGAGGAAAAGAAGACTGGGGAGGAAAAGGAGACTGGGGGGGGGTAAAGGACTGGGGGGGTAAAGGAGACTGGGGGAGGTAAAGAAGATGGGGGAGGTAAAAAGACGGGGGGGAGGAAAAAGAAACTGGGGGAGGTTAAAAAAGACTGGGGGAGGTAAGGAGATGGGGGGGGGTAAAGAAGACGGGGGGAAGGTAAAAAAAGATTTGGGGGAGGTAAAGAAGCTGGGGGGGTAAAGGAGACGGGGGAGGTAAAGGGGATGGGGGAGGAAAAGGACTGGGAGGTAAAAGAAGACTGGGGGAGGTAAAAAAAGACTGGGGGGGGAAAAGAAAACGGGGGGAGGAAAAGAAGATGGGGGGGGGAAAAGGAGACTGGGGAGGTAAAGAAGACTGGGGGAGGTAAAGGGGGCGGGGAGGTAAAGAAGACTGGGGGAGGAAAAAGAAGACTGGGGGGGAAAAGAACTGGGGGGGTTTAAAAGAAACTGGGGGAGGAAAAGGAGACTGGGGGGGTAAAAAAGGGAGGGGAGGTAAAGGAGGGGGAGGTAAAAGAAGACTGGGGGGGTAAAGAAGATGGGGGGGTAAAAAAAAGAGGGGAGGAAAAAGACTGGGGGGGAAAAGAAGACTGGGGGAGGAAAAAGAAGAGGGGGAGGTAAAGGAGCTGGGGGGGAAAAAAGGGGGAGGGGGGAGGTAAAGAAGACTGGGGGAGGTAAAAAAGGACGGGGAGGTAAAGGAACTGGGGGGGTAAAGGGGGGACTGGGGAGGTAGGGGAGTTTTGGGGGGTAGGGAACTGGGGGAGGTAGAGGAGACGGGGGAGGTAGAGGGGGGACTGGGGGAGGTAGAGGAAAACTGTGGGGGAGAGGAGACGGGGGGGGGTAGAGGGGGACTGGGGGGGAAAAGGGGAGATGGGGGAGGTAAGGAGAAATGGGGGGGGTAGAGGAGACTGGGGGGGGAAAAGGAGACTGGGGGGGTAGGGGAGACGGGGGGAGGAAAAGGGATGGGGGAGGTGGGAGAAGGGGGGAGGTAGAGGGACGGGGGAGGGAGGAGAGGGGGGAGTAGGGAGACGGGGGGAGGTAGGGGGAGATGGGGGGGTAGGGAGATGGGGGAGGAAGAGGGAGGGGGGGTTTAGGGGAACGGGGGGAGGAAGAGGAATGGGGGGGGTTTTAGGGGGGAAAAAAAACTGGGGAGGTAGGGAGCGGGGGGAGGGGGGAGACTGGGGGGGGTGAGGAGAGGGGGGGAGGTAGGGGACTGGGGAGGTAGGGGAGACTGGGGGAGGTGAAGAAACTGTGGGGTAGAGGAGAGGGGGGGGTAGAGGAGACGGGGGAGGTAGAGGAGATGGGGGAGGTAAGGAGACTGGGGGGGACAGGGGACTGGGGGAGGTGAGGGAATGGGGGGTAGAGGAAACTGGGGAGGTAGAGGAGACTGGGGGAGGTGAGGAGACTGGGGGGAAGAGGAGATGGGGAGGTAGAGGGACTGGGGAGGAGAGGGACGGGAGGTAGAGGAGACTGGGAGGGGTTAAGGAGACGGGGGGAGGAGAGGAACTGGGGAGGTAGAGGAGATGGGGCGGGTGGGGAAAACTGGGGGGGTGAGGAGATTGGGGGGGTAAGGAGACTGGGGGAGGTAGAGGAACTGGAGAGATAGAGTAATGGTGGGGAAAGGAAATTGTTGGAGGTAGAGGGACGGGTTTTGGGGTGAGGAGCTAGGAAGGTAGAGGAGACTTCGATGTAGAAGAGACGGGGGGAGGAAGAGGAGTCTGGGAGGTGGAGACTGTTGGAGGAAAGGGGAGACTGAGGGGTAGAGTGATGGTGGAGTGAGTAGACTTGGGGGGTAGAGGAGACTGAGGGGGTAGAGGAACGGGGGATTTTGATAGACTGGTGGGGTGATTTAGACTGGGGGAGGTAAAGAAGATTTGGGGAGGTGAGGAGATGGGGGAGGTACAGTAACTGGGGGGGGTAGATAGACGGGTGGAGGTGAGGAATTGAGGGAGGTAAAGGAGAGGGAGGAGGTAGGGGGAATGGGGGAGGTAGAGGGACTGGGGAGGTAGAGGAACTGGGGGGGTATGGAGGGGGAGAAAAAGAAGATGGGGGGGGTAAGGAGAGGGGGGAGGAAAAGGAGATGGGGGATGTGAGGAGCTGGGGGGGTAAAGGGACGGGGGGGGTAGGGAGACTGGGGGAGTAGAGGAGAAATGGGGAGGTAAAGGAGACTGGGGAGGTAGAGGAGACGGGGGAAGTAGGGGCGGGGGAGGTAAGGGACTGGGGAGGGTAGAGGAGACGGGGGAGGTAGGGGAGACTTGGGGGAGGTAGAGGAGCTGGGGGAGGAAGGAGATGAAGGGGGTAGACGGGGACGGGGGGAAGTAGAGGAGTGGGGGGTAGGGGAAAGGGAGGTAGAAGACTGGGGATAGAGGAGATTGGGGGGGTTAGAGGGTTTGGGGGGGAGGTAGAGGGACGGGGGGAGGTAAGGAGCTGGGGGAGGAAAAGGGGGGACGGGGGAGGTAGAGGAGACTGGGGGGGGTGGGAGAGGGAGGATGTAGAGGAAAAGGGATGGAAAAGGGGAGGGGGAGGTAAGGAGATGGGGGGGTTTAGAGGGACTGGGGGGAGGTAGGGAGATGGGGATTAGGGGAGACGGGGGAGGTAAGGAGACTGGGGGGTAGAGGAGACTGGGGGAGGAAGGGGAGACGGGGGGGAGGAAAGGGACTGGGGGGGGGTAGGGGACTGGGGAGGAAAGGGAGGGGGGAGGTAAGGAGACTGGGGGAGGTAGAGGAGACTGGGGAGGTAGAGGAGATGGGGGGGGTTAGAGGAGACTGGGGGAGGTAGAGGAGACTGGGGGGGTTAGAGGAGACTGGGGGGGTTAGAAGAACTGGGGGGTGGGGAGACTGGGGAAGGAGGGGAGACTGGGGAGGTGAGGAAAACGGGGGGAGGTGAGGAGGGGGGGGAGGTAGGGAAGGGGGAGGTGAGGGAACTGGGGGGGTAGGGGAAACGGGGGAGGTAGAGGGCTGGGGAGGTAGAGGGGACTGGGGGGGTAGAGGAGACGGGGGAGGTAGGAAGCTGGGGGGGTAGGGAGATGGGGGGGAAAGGGGAAACTGGAGATAGAGGAGACGGGGGGAGGTAGAGGAGACTGGGGAGGTAGGGGGAGACTGGGCAGGTAGGGGAAAAACGGGGGGAGGTAGGGGAGACTTGGGGGGGGTGAGGAGACGGGGGGGAAGGGAGATGGGGAGATAGAGTAACGGTGGGGAAGAGGAAATTTTTGGGGAAGAGGAGATGGTGGTGGTGGGGGAACTAGGGAAAGGGTAGAGGAGATTTCGGAGTAGAAGAGACTGGGGGGGGAAAGGAGTTGGGGTAGGTAGAGGAACTTTTGGGGTAGGGGGAGACTGAGGGAGGTGAGTAGACGGTGGAGGTAGAGTTACTTGGGGAGGTAAGGGACTGGGGGAAAGGTAGGGGAGACTGGGGGAGGTAAGTAGACTGGTGGGGTAGGTAGACGGGGGGGGGAAAGAAGAGGGAGGTAGGGAGTGGGGGGAGGTCAGTAACTGGGGGGGTAGAGTAGGGGTGGAGGTAGAGGGATTGAGGGGGGTTTTAAAGGAGAGGAGGAGGTAGGGGAGATGGGGGAGGTAGAGGAGAGGGGGGAGGTAGAGGAACTGGGGGATTAGGAGACGGGGGGAGAAAAGAGACTGGGGGGGTGAGGAGATGGGGGAGGTAAAGGGATGGGGATGTAGAGGAGACTGGGGGGGAAAAGGAGACTGGGGGGTAGGGGGGAACGGGGGGAGGTGAGGAATGGGGGGAAAAGGAGACGGGGGAGGTAGGGGAGACTGGGGAAGTAGAGGAGACTGGGGAGGTAAAAGGGATGGGGAGGTAGAGGAGACTGGGGAGGAGGGGACTTGGGGAGGTAGAGGAGACTGGGGGGGGTAGGGAACTAAAGGGGGGAAAACGAACGGGGGAAGTGGGGAGGGAACTGGGGGGGTAGAGGAGATGGGAGGTAGAGGAGACGGGGGAGGAAAGGGGAGATTTGGGGAGGTAGGGGAGATTGGGGGGGTAGAGGAGACGGGGGGGAGGAGGGGAAAATGGGGGGGGAAAAAGGAGACGGGGGAGGTAGGGAGACTGGGGGAGGTAGGGAGATGGAGGATGTAGGGAGATGGATGGGTAAAGGAGACTGGGGAGGTAGAGGGACTGGGGGGGGGGTTAGGGGAAACTGGGGGGGGTAGAGGAGCTGGAGGTTTTAAGAGGAGACGGGGGAGGTAAAGGGACTGGGGGGGGGTAGAGGAGACTGGGGAGGTAGAGGAACTGGGGGAGGTAAAGAGACGGGGGAGGTGAGGGATGGGGGGGTAAAGGAGATGGGGAGGAGGGGGGAAGGGGGGAAGTAGAGGGACTGGGAGGTAAGGGACTGGGGGGTTAGAGGAACGGGGGAGGTAAAAAGATTGGGGGGGTTAGAGGGACTGGGGGGAGGTAGGGGGAGCTAAAGGAGGTTTGAGGAGACGGGGGGGAAGAAGAGGAGACGGGGAGGTAGGGGAAAATGGGGGGGTAGAGGAGACTGGGGAGGAGAGGAAACTGGGGGGAAAGGGGGAGGAGGGGAATTTTTGAGGAGACTGGGGAGGTAAAGGAGACTGGGGAGGTGAGGAGACTGGGGGGGGTTTAAGGGGAGACTGGGGAGGTAAAGGAGATGGGGAGGAAAAGGGGGCTGGGGAGGTGAGGGACTGGGGGGAGAGGGAGGGGGGAAAAGAGGAGACGGGGAGGTAAGGAACGGGGAGGTAGGGAAGGGGGGGGTTGAAAAGATTTGGGGGAGGTAGGGGGACTGGGGGGATAGAGGGGATGAAGGAGGTGAGGAGACTGGGGGAAGTAGAGGAGACGGGGGAGGGTAGGGGAACTGGGGAGGTAGAGGAACGGGGGAGTAAGGAGATTGGGGAGGTAGAGGGACGGGGGGAGGGTGAGGAACTGGGGGAGGTAGAGGAGACTGGGGGAGGTAAAGGAGAACTGGGGAGGTGGGGGAAGGGAACTGGGGGGGGTTTTAGAGGAGACTGGAGGATTTTGGGGAGACTGGGGAGGAAAAAGGGACTGGGGAGGTAGAGGAACTGGGGGGGGTGGGAGATGGGGAGGAAAAGGAGAGGGGAGGTAGAGGAAAACTGGGGGGGTAGAGGAGAGGGGGGAGGTGGGAGATGGGGGGGAAAAAAGGGAGATGGGGAGGAAAGGGGGAACGGGGGAGGTAGGGAGATGGGGGAGGGAGGAGACTGGGGGGGTAAGGAGATGGGGAGGAAAAAGGGACGGGGGGGTAGAGAACTGGGGGGTGAAGATGGGGGGATTAGGGGAACTGGGGGGGGAAAAGGAGACGGGGGAGGGGGGGGAAAATGGGGGGGGTAAGGAGATGGGGGGAGGAAAAAGGAGACTGGGGGGGTAGAGGAGACTGGGGAGGAAAGGGGAGATGGGGGAAAGGGGAGACTGGGGAGGAGGGGATGGGGGGGGTAAAGGGATAGGGGAGGTAGAGGAGACGGGGGGAGGTGAGGAGATGGGGAAAAGGTAAAGGAGACGGGGGGAGGTAGAGGGGCTGGGGGGTAGAGGAGACTAAAGGAGGAGAGGGACTGGGGAAAGTAGAGGGCCTGGGGGGGGAAAAGGGGAGATGGGGAGGTGAGGAGCTGGGGGGTAGAGGAAACTGGGGGGGTAGAGGAACTGGGGGGGAGAGGAGACGGGGGGAAGTAAGGAGATTGGGGGGGTAGAGGAGACTGGGGGAGGTAAAGGAAACGGGGGAGGAGGGGAGCGGGGGAGGTAGAGGAGACTGGGGAAAAGTAGAGGAGATGGGGAAGTAGAGGAGACTGGGGGATTTTAGGAGACTGGGGGGGGTAGAGGGACTTTGGGGAGGTAGGGGAGACTGGGGGGTAAAGGAGAGGGGGGTAAGGGGGAAAACGGGGGGAAGTGAGGAGACGGGGAGGTAGGGGAGACTTGGGGAGGTAGGGGCGATGGGGAGGTAGAGGAGACGGGGGAGGTGAGGGACTGGGGGGGGGTAGAGGAGAGGGGGAGGAAAGGGGAAGGGGGGAGGTAAGGAAAACTGGGGAAAATAGAGGAGACGGGGGGAGGTTAGAGGAAATTTTGGGGAGGTAGAGGGGACGGGGGGAGGTGAGGAACGGGGGGGTAGAGGAGACGGGGGGAGGTAGAGGGATGGGGGGGGTAGGGGACTTGGGGAGGTAGAGGGACGGGGGGAGGTAGGGGAGAGGGGGGAGGTAGGGGAGACGGGGAGTGAGGAATGGGGGAGGTAGGGAGACTGGGGGGGGTAGAGGAGACTGGGGGAGGTAGGGGATGGGGGGGAGAGGGACGGGGGAGGGGAGGGATTTGGGGGGGTTTTGAGGAGACTTTGGAGGTAGGGAGACTGGGGGGGTAGGGAAATGGGGGAGGTAGGGGGGAGACTTGGGGGGGTGAGGAACGGGGGGAGGTTTAGAGGAGCGGGGGGGGGTGAGGAGACTTGGGGAGGAAAGGGAGACGGGGGGAGGAAGGGACGGGGGAGGTAGAGGAAAACGGGGGGAAGTAGAGGAGACTGGGGGAGGGGTAGAGGAACTTGGGAGGTGGGGGGGATGGGGGAGGTAGAGGGGACTGGGGGAGGAGGGGACTGGGGGGGGTAGAGGAGACGGGGAGAGGTGAGGAGACTGGGGGAGGTAAGGAAACGGGGGAAGTAGAGGAGACTGGGGGAGGTAGAGGAGAGGGGTGGGGTAGAGGAGATGGGGGAGGTAAGGGAACTTGGGGGGAGGTAGAGGAAACTGGGGGGGGTAGAGGGGACTGGGGGGGGGATTAGGGGACTGGGGGAGGTAAAGGAGCGGGGGGAGGTAGAGGAGACGGGGGAGGTAGAGGAGATGGGGGGGAGAGGGAACTGGGGGAGGTAAGGAGATGGGGGAGGTAGAGGAAACTGGGGAAGTAGGGGAAACGGGGGGAGGTAGAGGGCTGGGGGGGTAGAGGAGACTTGGGGAGGTAAGGAGACGGGGGGAGGTAGAGGGACGGGGGAGGTTTAAAGGAGACTGAGGAGGTGGGAGACTGCGGGAGGTAGAGGAGATGGAGGGGTAGGGGAATTGGGAGGTAAAGGAGACTGGGGGGGGGGTTAAGGAGATGGGGGATGTAGGGGAGACTGTTGGAGGTAGAGGAGATGTGCATTGTTGAGGTGAGGAGAGGGTGTAGGAAAAAGAGACTGAAGAGGTAGGGGAGACTGAGGAGGTAGAGGGACGGGGAGGAAGAGGGAGACTGGTGGAGGAGAGGAATGGTGGAGGTAAAGGAATGAGGGGTAAAAGAGATGAGGAGGAAAGGGGAGAGGTTGAGGTGAAGAGTGGGGAGGTAAGGAGACGGGTGGGGTGGGAGACGTTGAGGTAGAAAGACTGAGGAGGTAGGGAATTGAGGAGGTAGAGGAGTTTGAGGAGGTAGGGAGATGGGGGGGTAAAGAGTTGGGGAGGTAGAGGGACGGTGGGGGTTAAAAGAACTGGGAGGTAGGGAGATTAAAGGAGGTAGAGGGACTGGGGAGTAGGGAGATGTGGAGGAGAGGAGATTGGTGAGATAGAGGAGAGGGTGGAGGTGAGGAGACTGGTTGAGGTAGAAGAGACGAGGGGGGAGGAGACTGAGAGGTGGGGAGATGGGGAGGTAGAGGAGATGGTGGAGATAAGGAGACGGGTTTGAGGTAGAAGAGACTGAGGGAGAGGAGATTGAGGAGGTGGGGGAAATTGAGGGGTAGAGGAATGGGGAGGTAAAAGGGTTTGGGGGAGGTAGAGGGTTTGGGGAGGTAGAGGAGCTGGGGGAGGTAGGGGAGACTGGTGGGGGTAAAAATTTTGGGAAAAGGGAGAGGGGAAGGAAGAAAAATTTGGGGGGTAGAGAAAAAAGGGGTAGAAAAATTAATAAGGAGATTATAAATTTTTTGGGAATAGGGAGAGGTTTTGAGGTAGAAGAATGAGGGGGGTAGGGGAGACTGATGAGGTAGAGGAGACTGGGAAGGTAGGAGACTGGGGAGGTAGGGAGTTTGGGGAGGTGAGGAGATGGTGGAGATGAGGAGACTGAGGGGGTAGAGGAGATTGAGGGGGAAAGGGGAATTTGGGGAGGTAGAGGGACTGGTGGTGAGAGGAGATTGGGGGGGTAGGGAGATGGAGGAGGTAGAGGGGACGTGGATTTAGAGGAGACTGGGGGGTTTTAGATGAGACTAAGGGGGTAGGGGAATTAGGAGGTAAGGAAACTGGGGAGGTAGAGGAGACGGTGGAGGTAGAGGAATTGGGGGAGGGAGGAAACTGAGGAGGTAGAGGGAAAAAGGGTGGGAGTTTGGGGAGGTAGAGGGGGACTGGAGGAGGTAGGGGAGACTGGGGGGGGTAGAGGAGATGAGGGGGGAGGGGGAGACGGGGAAAGGTAGAGGGACGGTGGAGGTGAGGGGGACTGGTGGAGGTAGGGAGACTGAGGAGGTGGGAAAAGATGGGGAGGTAGAGGAGATTGTGGAGGTCGAGGAGATGAGGGGGTCGGGAGACTGGGGGGTAGAGGAGACTGGGAGGTAGGGGAACGGGGGAGGAAGAGGAGGGGGAGGTAGAGGAGACTGCGGGGGAGAGACGGGATAGTTAGGTGTGTGAAGGGGTTTGTTAGCGGGGGCTGTATATGAGAGGGTTAGTAAGGCTTGTGTGTGAGAGGTTTGCAAGGTTGTTGGTATGATTTGTTAGGAAGGCGGTGTGTGAGAGGTTTAAGCAAGGGAATAGTCATTCCTTCCTATGGGTCAAATCCTTCTGTAAAAAGGTCAGGTCAAGACTGGGGTGTTCACCTCCTTGTATTGCCTTTTTCTTCTCTCGTTTCCTTCACCCTTCTGCACTGGATTCACGTCATGGTATGTTTGTAAGATCCTTTTCTTTCACGCACGGCTTAGGAAGACGTGACTGATACCCTGTCCTCCATCTCTTATAGGGGAGGGACTAGTACCGAACTTGCACACGAAAATCCTCACTACGAAACAAAAGACTTGGCAGACGATGCAACATCCCCCCAATGAAAAGCAGGGGGTTCACTACACGTTAAGGACCATACAATAAGTGTCAGGGGCCCGAGATGTTCAACTGCCTCCCCCCCGACACATAAGGGGGATTACCCAAAACCCCACCCCTGGCAGTCTTAAGCTGGCATGGGACAAGCACCTAAAGTCGTTTTTGATCAGCCCGGGTGTGGCTTACGTTGGGTTTTGGGGCAGCCGGGCAACACCTGGTTGATCAGGCTCTGATCCACCAGGCCCGGTCACAGACCGGGCCGGGGGGCTTTTTCCCCGGAACTCTCTCCCCGGTAAATCCAGTAAATCCAGAACCTTTTTTAGGCCCGGAAAAGCCCCGGAGGCTTCGGTGTCCCCCGGGATGGCGTCTGGAAGTCATATCCTGGGGGCTTGGGGTCCCTCGGTGGGCGGGGTTTGGGAAATCATCATCCCGGAGGCTTCGGTTTTCCCTCGGGATGGGTCTGGAAGTCACATCCTGGGGTACCCGTCTGTCTGAACGATTTTAAAAAATTTGGAATACTGTCCTTTGCTCAAGGGTTAGCAAAAACCGCATGTTCTTGTAGAAAACCCACTGATAGCCCCTAACCCTTTGGGATTTTTTGGCTTCCGCAAGTTTACAAGAAAGGGTAGTCGAAATTTTTATTAAAAGAATTATCTATCTATTTTTGCCGTGGATTTTTCAACTAAACATTAATTTCCCAAATAATTTCTTATTGCATTACTGTTTATTTAATATCCGTTCCCGTAAAGTTTTCCACCTTGTCTACCCGGGTCGAA